>SJYA01001205.1:428989-771454 GCA_006410615.1 Neotragus moschatus
GTGACTGCAGCCACGAAATTAGAAGAAATTTTCTTGGAAGAAAATTTATGACCAACCTGGACAGCATATTCAAAAGCAGAGATATTACTTTGCTGACTAAGGTCCATCTAGTCAAGGCTATGGTTTTTCCAGTAGTCATGTATGGATGCAAGAGTTGGACTGTGAAGAAGGCGGAGCGCTGAAGAATTGATGCTTTTGAACTTGAGTGTTGGAAAAGCCTCTTGAGAGTCCCTTGGACTGCAAGGAGATGCAACCAGTCCATTCTGAAGGAGACTGACCCTGGGATTTCTTTGGAAGGAATGATGCTAAAGCTGAAGCTCCAGTACTTTGGCCACCTCATTCGAAGAGTTGACTCATTGGAAAAGACTCTGATGCTGGGAGGGACTGGGGGCCACAGGAGAAGGGGACGACCTTCTCATATATATGAGATGGCTGGATGGCATCACTGATGTGATGGACATGAGTCTGAGTGAACTCCGGGAATTGGTGATGGAGAGGGAGGCCTGGCGTGCTATGATTCATGGGGTCGCAAAGAGTTGGACATGACTGAGTGACTGAACTGAACTGAATACTAAGATGGCGGAGAAGGCAATGGCACTCTACTCCAGTACTCTTGCCTGGAAAATCCCACGGACTAAGGAGCCTGGTAGACTGCAGTCCACTTGGTCGCTAAGAGTGGGGTACAACTGAGCGAGTTCACTTTCACTTTTCACTTTNACTGAGTGACTGAACTGAACTGAATACTAAGATGGCGGAGAAGGCAATGGCACTCTACTCCAGTACTCTTGCCTGGAAAATCCCACGGACTAAGGAGCCTGGTAGACTGCAGTCCACTTGGTCGCTAAGAGTGGGGTACAACTGAGCGAGTTCACTTTCACTTTTCACTTTCATGCACTGGAGAAGGAAATGACAACCCACTCCAGTGTTCTTGCCTGGAGAATTCCAGGGACGGTGGAGCCTAGTGGGCTGCCGTCTACGGAGTCGCACAGAGTCGGACACAACTGAAGCGACTTAGCAGCATACTAAGATGGATATCCTCCAACACACCACTAAGTACTTGCTAGGGAGAAAGTCATGGGTCAAACATATGAAAAAATATGCATTTGATATTATTGATAGCTTGTCCTATAGAATGTTTCATTCAATATGTGTTTGAGTGGTATATGCTGCTGCTGCTGCTACTGCTGCTAAGTCACTTCAGTCGTGTCCAAATCTGTGAGACCTCACAGACGGCAACCCACCAGACTCCCTTGTCCCTGGGATTCTCCAGACAAGAACACTGGAGTGGGCTGCCATTTCCTTCTCCAATGCATGAAAGTGAAAAGTGAAAGTGAAGTCGCTCAGTCGTGTCCGAGTCTTAGCAACCCCATGGACTGCAGCCTACCAGGCTTCTTCGTCCATGGGATTTTCCAGGCAAGAGTACTGGAGTAGGGTGCCATTGCCTTCTCCGGAGTGGTATATTGAGTAGTAGACAAGTGGTATACTTCTCTGCACCCCTTCTAATCATGGGTAGTATTAATTTTTAAATTACCCTATCTACAGAGTCCATAAGTTCCCTATTATTAATATATCTCTGAGGTTGAACATTTTTTACTTTTTTGCACTTCTCGTATATGTCCTCTGTTTTTCTGCTTACAGTGTCCACCTTATTTACTTGTAGCATCTCTTCATCTATGAATGATATTATTAGCTTGGTTCTTTAATTATGCAGAGAAGATGGTATACTAATTGGGAACCTTTGGGCATCAGGAACAAAACCAATTCCAGCCTCTTTGAACTAGAAAGGATCTCTATCACAGAATACAGAGGTATCCTTATATGAGGATACGATGCATGAATTTTGACATAATCGTTGCAAATAGTTTCAGTTTTTAACTTTATCTCTAAAATGGTGGACCAGTTCACTGGTCTACTTCAAGAATTAAAGAAAATGCAGGTAAAGTCATGAATGGAAGCAATTATTGTTAAAACAAACATAAACTCAAAAAACGCTATTTCTTACCAAATCCTTACAAGGTGCCTTTTTCTTTTGATTCTTATAATGAGCCCATTAGGCAAGTGTTATCATTCCTCTTTTACAGATGAGATGAATTAAGCATGTATACTTAGTAAAGTTATAATCAGATATTTATTTAACAAACGAGGTTTGCACTGATGCTAAAAAAAAAAAGAGTTAATAACAGAATTATTCTCAGCTGTATTTTTAATAACATTTCTTAAAAGTCATCTCAGGAACTACTCCGGCCCCTGTACCAACAGTAAACCAGGTTACTAGCTTTTGCAGCCTCTATTCTTTTAAATTTCACATTAGTAATCTCCCTTCTCCTTCCTCTATGATGTGTCTTTACTAATAAGTGCCATCTGGCAACAAAATAAACAATTCTGTTTAGGAACTAAAGCCACTTCTTCAGTTACTACTAACCGAACCCGGTGATACACACTTCACTTTCTAATGTTGCAAACACTCTTAAAGGTGCTTCAGTTGCTTATATGGTAGTGATGTCTGTAGTAACAGCATACACCTGAAGCTATGCTTTTGTCAGGGTGGAAGCAGCACTGTGCTGTATAAATATTTTATGGACATCTTGTACTGAAATTCTAGATGAGGAGGCATTCACAGATTCTATGTAATATACTGATTGCTCAAGACCACATATTTTTCATTAATGCTTTATGTAAGCTTTGCCATTTTCTATGGCATTCCCCTTGATTTAATCTTAAGTATATCCTTCCAAAATATTTTTATTTTTTAATGCATTAGTTGTGCTGTGGCCAAAGCAGTGTCTAAAATAATGGCAAAAGGAAAGCATATGATCACTGAAATTGGATGCACTCACAATTAGTCTAGTCACTGAGAACTCTGAGGGCAAAAGTGCATATATGTGAGCCAGGGAGACAAGTTTCTCTGAAGGAATATTAACAGAACTAAATTATCCACTGCCAGAAAAGGGAATCTTTCCCCCACGCTTTTATAAATTCACTAAAGATTTATAGAAATGCTCACTAATTTGAAGGCTATTCTGGCCTTCCCAGGTGGCACCAGTGGTAGAGAACCTGCCTGCCAATGCAAGACATAAGGGACTTGGTTTCAACCCCTGGGTTCAGAAGATGCCCTGAAGGAGGGCATGGCAACCTACTCCAGGGCTCCTGCCTGGAGGATCCCATGGACAGAGAAGCCTGGCAGGCTACAATCCATAGGGTCACACAGAGTTGGACAGGACTGAAGCGACTTGGCACTGGGCTTCCCAGGTGGCGCAGTGGTAAAGAATCTGCCTGCCAATGCAGAAGATACAAGAGACTGGGTTCAATCCCTGGGTCAGGATGATCCCCTGGAGAAGGAAATGGCAACCCATTCCAGCATTCCTGCCTGGAAATTTTCATGGACAAAGGATCCTGGCAGGCTACAGTCCATGGGCTCACAAAGAGTTGGACGCAATTGACCACACACATGCACACACCTTCAGAGTAAACAGGTTTACAAAATACGGTTTTGGAAACATTCAAGCAATGATAAATGCCTACAACTCCTGCCATTTAGGGGCAGGTACAGCTTCCCTGGTGGCTCAGACAGGAAAGAATCGGCCTGCAATGTGGGAGACCCAGGTTCGATCCCTCGGTCGGGAAGATCTCCTGGAAAAGGAAATGGTAACCCACTCCAGTATTTTTGTCTGGAAAATTCCATGGACAGAGGAGCCTTGTAGGCTACAGTCTATGGGGTTGCAAAGCGTCGGACACGACTGAGCGACTTCACTCACTCACTCACAGCACCCATACGTTAGCAACCATGAGGAAGAGCAGGTGATGCCTCGGAGTGGGGCTGTGCCCATAGGCAGCTCTCCCGAGCAGCTGCAGGGGAGGCAGAACCACCATAGTATCTTCCGCAGCCAGCACCTGGAGAGTCATTGCCTCTGGGGCATGAGGAGTCCTCAGTGTTTTTCTCTCTGAATGCTCCTCATTCACATGAGGAGGGGGCTCTGGCTTCCCTGCTTCAGGGAGGCTGTGCTTGGGCTTCCTTAAGGAAAAAAGGGTTTGAGAAGAGAGAAACACCACCACCACCACCATCTTCCTTCATATTGAGGAGATTCTTGGAGGAGAATGACTGTGGGACTCAGATCAGCAGAGGATCATACCTATTCCCTGGCAGCATCCTCAGATGTGCCAGAGCCGCCAAAGCCTGACCAGATGCTGAGCTTAGTCTCCCATCTGTGACAAAGCATTCTCCCCAGCCTCAAACATGGCCCAGAAGCAATGGAGAGCAGTATCAATAGATGACCCAGGGTGCTTTCCTGACCTCATGAATTATAGTAAGAATCTGGAACCTTGGCACAACCCTGGGAGAGTGGTGTAGGAAAGAGATCAAAGTCTAATGAAGTTTACTTTCCTGCTATCTTAAGGGAGCAGAAGCTTACAGTCAAAACTAACTGGATTCAGGAAAATGCACTATTTCTTGCACTCTTAAGTAAGTGGACTAAGAGTGATTTCCAATTCAAATTAACAACTGAGCGAGGAAATGAGGAAGAAGGGTTAAGATCTAGTAACCTACATGTTTTTCTGATAATACTAGTTTAACTTCGTTGGCTTCCACCAGTGGATGAGAATGCTATTCAGAATAAAGAATGCTTTTAGAGATTCATGAGGCTTTTGCTTTATGCAGGCATTCCACCAAGAACATCTGGCCTTGCTCAGCACCCCTGCTGTTTAAAGGGTCTGCATTAACAGAGATAGGGGGCTCCAGAGGCATCTGCTGCTGATAGCCATGAGGCCTCATGGAGTGTAGTCACTTTGGAAAATTCACTGCAATTCATGATCCTGATTCAGTCTGGCCCAAGGTTTTTTAGGTCCAATACCCAGATTTTCTTGGCGCCAAAGATAATTACTCCCTCAGAGTGGGGTTAATGAATAAACCCACAGCAATATGTTAATGGTATGTGTGTGGGGGAATGCTTTTGTCCCCTCTATGCGAACTACTCCCTTCTTTGGAATGTTCTGAGCCAGCCACAGGGTCAGAGGTGGGCCTCCCATTTGTCTCCCAGTGCATACACACATCACCGGCCATGGATCACTGGACCACTTAAAGACATCAGACCCAGGCTGGGAAAAACTGTTCTCCTCTGGGGCTTGGAAATGGGGGCTGAGGAGCTGCCAGCCAGTCTCTGCAGGCAGGTGGATCTGTGAACAGCACCACAGACAGAGACGGTCTGTAGCAGAAAGGTGAAGATAAAGCTGAGGGCAATAGAGCCAACATAGTCTTTCAAATTCCTTGTGCTTTCCTGTTTTTGATTCCAGCTTATCTCTGAGGATCTTGGATTCTTTGGAGTATTTCTGTATCCTGATAAAATGCTTCCTAAATCAGTTTTACTCCTTATAGTCAAAGATTCCCAACTGCATACCATTCTTTCCCTGTTACCATGTTATCAAGCTGACAGTGGGGTGTGCTGGGTGAGCACTGAGTCAGACCAGAGGGAAGTAGACCCAGGGCGGGGTCAGGTGTGGAGGGGGGAGGCGGCAGAGTACAGTCCAGGCCCTCAACTAGAAACCCCTCCCCACTGACTAGATCACTCAGCCCTCCATTTCAGTGTTTCTCCTCTGCCACATTGTGCCTCACTGAATTTTTCCAGGCTTGCAGGCTGAATACTTGAATACATTAAAAAATACATATTTAAACCTATATATGATCAATTTTTCCTATTTTCAGCAGTAGATATTTTATTAAATCAAGATGTAACAGTAAAACTCTAAGAGTTATTGCATAGGCTTGATATCTTAAAGAGGAAATTTTTGGCATAGCTTGGGTCAACATTTCAAATAAAATTAAATATTATATACATAGGTGAGAGAAAATGGTTGTCAGAATATTATGTTTTCTGACAGAGAACCAGTAGGGTCTGGAATAATTTCTCCCATAAACATCTAAGCTTCTTGAAATGGTAAAAAATAGTTCTGTTTGGCAATGAGCATTTTATTTTCAATTGTCATCCTTGATTTCTCCTTAAGAACTTGCATTGATGTTGTGACAATGTATAGATCTAGCTGCTTATGCATGTATTTTTAAATCAACAATGACTCAAACTGTGATACAATCTGGGGGAGAAATGAAATATATAAAGTTTTTAAAATACTGTATATAGAGGGCTTAAAAAAAAGCTTTTCTCTTAAGATTAATCAATCAGAAATGAAATATCTAACTGCTATCCATGTAAATTATATTGGTAATATACATAATTTTGTTACCCTCCATTGTTTGGCAAAAGCAAAAAAAAAAAAAAAGAAAAAAACATGCATAGGGAATAAGGCTCATTCAGTCATCCAAAGCAACTTTCTTACTTGGTATCTATAGTTATGAAGTAGGAAGAGTATTTCCACCTAAAGCAAAGAAACCAAAAGTGTGATGGTCTTTTGTTGTTTGTTGGTTTTTATGATTAGATCAGAAAGTGATGGCCTCTCTGATGGGATTACCACATGGATTAATTTTGCCCTTTAAACCATAAGCCCCAGGATGGAAAGCTCTATACCATCCAGTATTTCTCTCTCTTCTTTCAGTTTTCTGTGAGGGAAGGGAACACATCTGTGGGTGACCTGGGGATGTAGTGGCAGGAAGTCCCCCTTGCTGTACTCTGCACAAGGGAAGGGTGTGTAAGCAGGAAGTCATCAGCAGTCTGCTCTTAGATGCTCTGAAGGACGCCATATTACCTTCAGTGTGCCCTTATCCCCAAAGTTCAAATGTGAATCATCTTTCCTACACCAGAAAATTGTAACAGAAGGTACCATTTTAAAAACCAAACACCTACTCCTCTTGCCCCAAGCCAGCAGTTCTCAAATGTTAGCATAAATAGCAATCACTTTGGGGGATTATTAAAGTACAGGTTGCTAGCCCCACCTTCAGAGTTTCTGATTCAGTAGGTCTGGGGGAGGGGGATGGTTGCTGCTGCTGAGATGGGGAAGGGTGACAATTTGAGAACAACTGCCTTCACAAAATCGAAGTCTGCTGGACAGGGACACAAACTCTTCAGATGACGACACAATCATGCACAACATCAACAGTTGTTTCCCAAGTTCCTTACCTTAGGTAGAGGGAATACAATGCTTTACAAGAAAAACAAAGTCCTTCCTCCCCTCCTCCCAACATGCCTGAAGTAAAACTGCTGTCCCTGGAAGAAGCACCAAGTTCAGAAAGAAGCTTTCTACCTCCTGAACACAAATGGCATGCCCTGTGAGCCAATGCACAGCTCCTCAAATAAAAGGGATTATCAACTTTCAACGATCATCAAAGAATCAAAGCAAATAGGTGCGACTGAGATTACAACTAAAAGATAAGTACCCATGAGGTAGTAGGAACATACTATTGGCACACACATGACCAGGGTAAGGACTGAATGTAGGAGATCTTGTGGAAAGCCCCTTTAGTGCATGGCATAGCAGAGGCAACCCAAGGATTTGTTCCTCTTCCACCTCCTTACTACCCTCTCTGCACCTTATAAAGACAGGTTCTGAAAGACTGCCAAGGTCATCTATTCTGGAGCCTCCAGAGAGGCTGCCCCACTGCTTCCTACCTGAGGTGCATCAGGTACCTTAGCAACCCCAAGTGTTTAAAACACATAAACAGTTATGGAACAACTGTTATCAAGCCAGTGGTTCTCAAAGTTCAGAGTGCATCACAAGTATAGTATCAGGATGGCCTTTAAAAACACAAAATGCAGGAGTCCCACTCTTGAGATTAATTCAGTAGGTCTGGGGTGAACCCTAAAACAAGCTCTCAGATGATGTGAACAATGCTGGTTCAGGATCACACTATGAGAATCATTTGTTAAACTTAGTCCTTGCTTACATAAAACAGAAGCCTTTTCTTACACAAATGAATGAGAATATGGATGATGTCATCATCATGTGACTTATTTCAGGCAAGTACTGTACTACCTTGTGACTTAACTCTCCATATGTAGATTGAGACTACCCTCTCCATAATATTGTAAACCTGATGGAAAGTTTTTACTGAATAATTTTAAGGATCTTACTAAGTATCTGCTGGGGTTTTTTTTTTTAGTAATACTTTTGACTGTTTTAACTGAAATCATTTGTAACATTTAAGACAAGTATCTGATACCCCTCATTCACCAGAAAAGATGGGAGAACTCTTTATCCTTGAAAAAAGATAAAGCCTAGCAAATATAAGCCTTTCTTAAACTTCAGAATACTCTGAGAAGATTCTTTTGATTCTTCCTCATGGAAAAAAAACAACAACACTCAATCAGGTTCCACAAGGTTCAAAATTTTTTAATATATATATGCTTTAAAAAGAGAGAGTATGTTCAATACAGAACTGAAAAATATAAAGGCTTCCTCCAGTTGAGAAAAAAATGGTACAGGTGTTCATTTTAACTTGGTGGTCCACTGTTTCAAGTTGAAACATATAAGTGCCAGACGTCAATCTTGGGAAGAAAAAGCAGGAATCAAGGCCCATTTCCCCAGAGTGACACAGTCAACTGGGTCAGGCAGCAGAGTATGCCAAGGAAATGTTCTAAAACTTCATTAATTACTAGAGTCCAGGCTCTGGTATTTCAGCACAGACAGCTGGTACCCTGCCCACTCACCCTCCTTATGCTCCTTAGCCTTTATGGAATGTTACAGACACAGAACTCCTGTCTTCCTTCCCGAGAGAGGAATGGGTCTGAGGTGGGCCTTTCAAATATTTGCAGTCACAGGGCCAAGGCGAGACGCTGCTAGTGATGCATCAGTGATTCCTACTTCTGTAGGATAAGATGACTCCTTTCACTATAAAGAGAGACCTAGGTTACCTTGGCAAACATCCTGGAAGCACAGGGCAGAAGTGGATGGGCACAGCCCCATTAATCTCCCTGCCTGACCCCTAAGTCACTCCCTAGCTTTCTACTCTGAGCCTCTAATTATAGCTAACTGAACTGATAAAAGTAAGAAGTGTGTTGTTCCTCTAAAGTTAACATTAACCTATAAACATATAACAGATAAAATCTAACATAATAGTTGACGTTTTTAAATATTAGACTGCTTAATAGTCTAAGTGTGTACATATTGCCATTACCTTGTAATGTAGCAAGATGGACCTTCTCCCATCCATCACACTGATTACAAGGAGGTAGTTCTTCACCTTTTCATTCAGAACTGGTAAAAGTAAACAACTATCAATTTAAGGGTGCGGGCTGAGTTAGAGAACACTGTTAATTATTTTGACATTTTCTTTAAAAATAAAAGCAAAATGATGCTTTTGGACTCCCCCAGTGGTCCAGTGGCTGAGAACTTGCCTGCCAATGCAGGGGAAGCGGGTTCAATCCCTGGTCTGGGAAGACCCCACATGCTGTGGGGCAACTGAGCCTATGAGCCACAACTACTGGGCCTGTGCTCCGCAACAAGGGAAGGCACAGTGAGAAGTCCGCACACCACGACTAGAGAGTAGCCCCCACTCGCAGCAACTAGAGAAAGCCTGTGTGTAGCTACCAAAACCCAGTGTAATCAAAAATAAACTAAAATGAAAAAACAATGCCTTTGACTTCTGTAATCACTTCTACCCTCATTACCTTTCTTTTCCCACTGATAATGATTTCTGTTATTTCTGACATAAAGGAAAAAAAATCCCAATTTCTATTTATTAGATAAATTTAGAGACTGGCCAATTACAGCAGCAGCACACAGCATCATGAATTCTGAAAGTCAGACTCTCTTCAACCCAGCCAGTAATTAAAATTAGCTCAAATATTTTTCTGCAAACATCCTGAAAAGTAAAGATAGGTTCCTGCTAAACCTAATCTCTACTGTATTAGGTCATATATTATGGCAATGTTTGATAAGACTCCAAAGTATGAAAAAGTAATTCAGGAAGAAATCTGCTGCCTGTTTTAGCTCACCAAGAAATTACCCTGTTCTAGCCCAAGGAAATCATATTTCAGAAATTTTCTAAAGACAGAAAGATGTATCGTCCTGCCAGAAATAGCCACTGTTGTCTGATCAGTTAAAATGATGCAAAGAATGCACTGGCATATAAAAAGTTCCTGCTTGACATTTATGCTTTTTAAAAAAGTATACGGATAAACAACAAGCTCCTACTGTACAGCACATGGCACTATTAATATATTCAATATCTTGTGATAAACCATCATGGAAAAGAATGTATATGAATAACAGCGTCACTTTATAGCAGAAATCAATACAACACTGTAAACCAACTATACTTCAATAAAATTTTTAAAAGCATAAATGTTTTTAATCACTGTTTTTTTTTTTTTTTTTTTTACCATTACAAGCTAAAGGTATATATCGGAAAATAGAAGGAAAATATTGACTTTCCAGTTCCAACCTGTTTTACCTGGAAATACATGAATAAAGAAAAATGTCTATTTCCTGGGTGGAATAGCAGACACATATACCCAACTACAATGATCCCAAATTCTTCTGCACACAGAACGAAAAAGAAAACGGGAGGAAGAGCCCTTGGTGAATTTAGGACTTAATTTTATGAGACAGGAAGCTGATGAACAAAATCTGAATCTTTACCAAATACTTATTAAGCATTTTCCTATGAAATTTTCCATATTTCTTTGCATTGACTTTCAAACAAAATTAGTTGCATTTAATTAATCTCTATGTGTCTAAGTTTCTCAGCTAAGACTATGGCTTCAATAGCATTTCAGCATCCATTAAAAAATAGAATTGTGATTTCTCCATTTTCATTTCTAATTTTATTGATTTGATTCTTCTCCCTATTTTGCTTGATGAGTCTGGCTAACAGTTTGTCTCTATTTTACTTATCTTCTCAAAGAACAAGCATTAAGTTTTGTTGATTTTTGCTATAATCTCCTTTTTTCTTTTTCATTTATTTCTGCTCTAATTTTTATGATTTCTTTCTTTCTTCTAATTTTGGAGTTCTTTCCTCTTTTTCTACTTGCTTTAGGTGTAAAGTTAGATTGTTTATTTGATGTTTCTCTTGTTTCTTGAGGTAGGCTTATATTGCTATGAACCTCCCTCTTGGCACAGCTATTACTGAATCCCACAGGTTTGAGGTTGTTGTGTTTTCATTTTAATTTGTTTCTATGCATAGTTTTATTTCCTGTTGATTTCTTCCAGAATTTGTTGGTTATTCAGAAGCATGTTGTTTAGCCTTCATACATTTGTATTTTCAATAGTTTTTTTTTCTATAGTTGACGTCTAATCTTAACGCACAGTGATAAGAAAAGATACCTGAAATGATTTCAATTTTTAAAAATTTACCAAGGATAGATTTATTGCCCAGGATGTGATCTATCCTGGAGAACGTTCTGTGTGCACTTGAGAAAAAGGTGAAATCCATTGTTTTGGGGTGAAATGTCTTATAGATATCAATTAGGTCTAACTAGTCCACTGTATCATTTAAAGCTGTGTATCTTTGCTAATTTTCTGTTCGGTTGATCTAGCCATAGGTCTGAGTGGCTAATTCATGTCAATGTATGGTAAAAACTATCACAATATTTTAAAGTAATTAGCCTCCAATTAAAATAAATTAATTAAAAAATAGAATTGTGTTAAGTCTCTAAGTGTAAATTTAAAGCATATAAGTGCCTGGAAACCAGAACACATAACCTGGTCATTGTTTTTGTGCTAAAAATGTATTCCTATAATTTTTTTTTTCTTTAAAAGCAAAGCATAGCTATTTCCTTATTTTTTAAAGCAACCTACTTTTCTTTAACTTGTGATCTTATTTGCTAAATAGTAAGCAATGCATTCCTGGCTAAGGCTTTTTATTTTTATATTTCCCCAGTGCTCAGAATTTTCATTTGAGGAGGGCTTCAACATTACAACAAATCCATTAACAAGTGTTGCCAAAGGAAAACTATGTAACTTCTGCATTGCTACAACCTCTAGCAATTGTCAACAACCCCTCCAGTGAAGCTTTTCTTTGGCTCTGGCATGTACACAGCTGTATC
This sequence comes from Neotragus moschatus, assembly GCA_006410615.1. Classification (NCBI taxonomy): domain Eukaryota; kingdom Metazoa; phylum Chordata; class Mammalia; order Artiodactyla; family Bovidae; genus Neotragus; species Neotragus moschatus. Next base: position 440,917 of record SJYA01001205.1, read on the forward strand.
AAGTGTTGCTGTTTGCCTTGGTAACAATGCCTTTTCTTGTGGAGACGACATATGATACCGCTTTTTTACTCAAAACACCCACAGCAGAGTTGGTGCAGGATGGATGGAACACCACAGCTAGGCGGAAGGGATGTAGAACCATTCATCTGGGTTAGGTCTACATGGAGACAGGCACTCACATACCACAACAGGAGTGTAAATTTTTCCATTTTGAAAAGAAATAAACTTGGCAAAATGCATCAAGGGTCTTTAGAGTGGTTCTAGTCATTTAATTTATACATATATATATATATATATATACACTCACATATTAATAATTTCTGACCCATTCATTTTGCTTCTACTTATATACACTAAGGGGACAATGTTCAAGAAAATTCCTCAGGCTTAGGCAAAAATATATTCACTGCTCCCTACTGTAACAGTAAAAAGTCAGAAACTTTAATTATTGCTAATTATGCAGACATTAAACATGTTTATGAAGTCTCATGATTAATATAGGGACTCTTAAATAACTATTAAATTCACACATATATATCCATCAAACTTTCAAAATACAAATGTTCAAATACTTAGTATACATGACAATTAGTATAAGTTACTGGAGGCAGATAGTTTTAAAACGGAAAATAAGTCTCCAATGCTCAGTTTCCAAAATAAATAGTGTGAAGAGGGATGTGTTCAGATTTTATCAAATTAGTCCTGCCTTTTATGATGATGAGAGTTTCTCTAACAGTCAGTTTAATTTTCTAGTCAGAGTATCTCAGGGACAAAGTCAAGGTCACAGATTAGGTTTCTAGGGACCTGAGTCTTGATTTCTTTCCATATCACAGGCTGTACACCCAGCTGGGCCCACTAGGAAACAGTGCAGCCAGATAGGGAGACTCAGTTATCTCAAAATGTTAACCACGATAGGAAAACAAGCCAAGGCTTCATATTCAGGGCATGTTAAAGACATCATATTTTCATGGTGGTGAAAATACAGCAAAAACTTTAAAAATTAAGTCTAAGCTAACTCTACAGAGATACAGCTTTCCTAAATGTCCATATATATACACATGCATTTATACATCTGTAAGTATACATATGAAAAATTCAACACATTCTGCAAAGCAGCAAGGACAGACCATGCTCCAAGCAGATTACAGCAGAACCACCACAGAATTAAAAGACAAGCATTTAAACAAAAACTCAACACATGAATAAAAAGAAACTATTCTCCTAAATAACTGTTTCAAACAAATATAAATCCTAATATGAGACTGTTCTGAAATAACAAAATGACTTACAGTGGGAAAGGCACAGAATAAATAAAAACAGGAACTCTACTGATTAAGCCCTATGAGACCTGGTCAAGGTGAGCAGAGAGATAAATACAAGCCTTAAGTAATCAAAATAAGTGGACTACACCCTCAAATGAGGAAAAAAACTCAGCTCATTTGTTAAAAGTTACAAAACAAAATACTTCAGGAACAAATGCATTAAACAGAAAATAACAGAAATAGTAAATCCAAGAGCTTGTTTAAAAATCCAGAGGTAAACCTCTTGTAACTCTACACAAAAGTGAGTACAATTAGAGACAAGGTAAGTACTATGACACACTGAATATAAGGAAGATAATGATACAGAAATATGAAGTTATGCTTTTCAAAGTGCAGTTGACATAATAGAGGGTCAGCAGGAGGCCTGGCAGACAGGGCAAATAGTTGCAAATGCAGACTGAGAAGAGATCTCCTCTCAGTGTCGGGCAGACTGAGAAGAGATCGCTCCCTACCAGCCTCCCAACACCCCACACTGGAGTGGATCCAGGGTGGAGCACCACAGCTGGGTGCTTCTGTAGAAGCACTGGAACCATCTGTGCCAACCCCAGGGGCTAGGTCTACCGGGAGACAGGCACTCACACACTGCCATGCAGTGGACAATGGTCCCCTCTTTTAAAGAACTTGGTTGGGCAAAATGTATCAAGCAGTTACAGTTTTAAAAATAAACATTTCTAACTTCTGACCTTGCAATTTTGCTTCTAATAATACACACTAAGAAAATGTTTAAAAATAAAATAACTCACAGACTTAGGCACAAATATATTCCATGCCCCACTATTTTAACAGAAAAGCATCAGAAACCTAAATTATTATTCAGACTTTAATATATTCATGAAAACATTAAAATGAGAACATGCTTCATCTATAAAGTTACATGAAAATGGGAATAAAGTTGAAGAGATTATACAAAAATATATACAAAGGAAGGATTGACCAGGAGGAAAATACATCAACATTTTAATACCATTTGTCCTTGGTCTAAAAACAGCCTTCAGTTCAGTTCAGTTCAGTTGCTCAGTCGTGTCCGACTCTGCGACCCCATGAATCGCAGCATGCCAGGCCTCCTTGTCCATCACCAACTCCCGGAGTTCACTCAGACTCATGTCCATCACATCAGTGATGCCATCCAGCCATCTCATCCTCTGTCGTCCCCTTCTCCTCCTACCCCTAATCCCTCCCAGCATCAGAGTCTTTTCCAATGAGTCAACTCATTGCATGAAGTGGCCAAAGTACTGGAGTTTCAGCTTCAGCATCATTCCTTCCAAAGAAGTCCCAGGGCTGATCTCCTTTAGAATGGACTGGTTGCATCTCCTTGCAGTCCAAGGGACTCTCAAGAGTCTTCTCCAACACCACACTTCAAAAGCATCAATTCTTCGGCGCTCAGCCTTCTTCACAGTCCAACTCTCACATCCATACATGACCACTGGAAAAACCATAGCCTTGACTAGATGGACCTTAGTTGGCAAAGTAATGTGTCTGCTTTTGAATATGCTATCTAGGTTGGTCATAACTTTTCTTCCAAGGAGTAAGCGTCTTTTAATTTCATGGCTGCAGTCACCATCTGCAGTGATTTTGGAGCCCCCAAAAATAAAAGTCTGACACTGTTTCCACTGTTTCCCCGTCTATTTCCCATGAAGTGATAGGACCAGATGCCATGGTCTTTGTTTTCTAAATGCTGAGCTTTAAGCCAACTTTTTCACTCTCCTCTTTTACTTTCATCAAGAGCCTTAGGAGACCAATTTTTAAAACCTCTGATGCTTAAATGTGGTGAGAATGAATAAGATAATGCATGTTAAAATGCTTATCACCATACGGGGCATAGCGTTCCTTAAGAGAAACTTAAGTGATCCACATGTAGGATCACCTTCTACCTCACACCCGACCAGTATGTGCCTTTAGTCAAAACTGATCTTTGTTTAATTTCTGACCTTTGTTTAAAGTGGGAACAATCATAGTTACCTGATAGGGGCATGAAGATGAAGTGAAACAGAGAATGCAAACTGCTGAACTTAGGCATTTAATAAATGTTAGTATTCTCTCTTCTCTTTTTAGAAGACTATAAATTTTGTTTATGCTAGACAGTTCTGAGGGAGTTTAAAAAATTTACTCTAAATTCAATACTACTTAGTTAAAAAACATTTGTAGGAACATACTCAAATAAGGTCTGACTCCAAAAAGCTCATGTACTGCTCCAGGTGGCAAACAGTCTTTAAAATGGAGCAACACTGACCTAAAGTTCTGCAAGGAAGGGACCCAGAATGTCGCTTTTCAAAAGAAAACATTCTCATGGATGTATAAATAGGTTTAACGTTCCCAACCATGGCTTCATTTATATGCTACTTCCAAACTAGGAAATGCTGCAAAAAATTTCCCTGTTGATTCCACCCTACTCAGAAGGGACTTAGAAGAAACAAGTTGTGTTCTGTAGAAGAAACCTTTAACCAAAACCTGTCTGCATGAGGCTGAATGGAAGCAATCATGAAACCATTCTTTCCCAATCCAGTAAGTACAATAAGTTAATTCTTAAACATAGAGCTGCTACCATTTTCTCCCCACTAGTAACTAGACAGGAAAACTAGACGGATAGAGGGGGAAGAACTTTATAGGACTAAATGGTCTCCAGCTCTCTGGTTTACTTAAGTTACAAAACTTAGACTAATAAGTCTTTGTTCAGTCATTCAGTTGTGTCCAATCTTTGTGACCTCATGGACTGCAGCACTCCATGATTCCCTGCCCTTCACCATCTACTGGAGCTTGCGCAAACTCACGTCCATTGAATTGGTGATGCCATCCAACCATCTCATCCTCTGTTGTACCCTTCTACTCCTGCCTTCGATCTTTCCCAGCATCAGGGACTTTTCCAATGAATTGGCTCTTTGTATCAGGTGGCCAAAGTATTGGAGCTTCAGCTTCAGCATCAGACCTTCCAATGAACATTCAGGATTGATTTTCTTTAGGACTGACTGCTTTGATTTCCTTGCAGTCTGAGGGATTCTCAAGAGTCTTCTCTAACACCACAGTTCAAAAGCATCAACCCTATGGCAGTCAGCTTTTCTTATGGTCCAACTCTCACATCCATACATGACTACTGGAAAAACCATAGCTTTGATGAGACAGATCTTTGTTGGCAAAGTAGTGTCTCTGCTTTTTAATATGCTGTCTAGGTTTGTCACAGATTTTCTTCCAAGGAGCAAGTGTTCATGGTTGCAGTGATTTTGAAGCCCCCCCAAAATAAAGTCTCTCACTGTTTCCATTGTTTCCCCATCTATTTGCCATGAAGTGATGGGACCAGATGCCATGATCTTCATTTTTTGAATGTTGAGTTTTAAGCCAGTTTTTTCACCTTCCTCTTTCACCCTCATCAAGAGGCTCTTTAGTTCCTCTTTGCTTTCTGCCATAATGGTGGTGTCATCTGCATACCTGAGGTTATTGATATTTCTCCCTGCAATCTTGATTCTAGCTTGTGCTTCTTCCAGCCTGGCATGTCGCATGATGTACTCTGCCTATAAATTAAATAAGCAGCTTGACAATACAGCCTTGACATACTCCTTTCCCAATTTTGAACTAATCTGTTGCTCCATGTCCAGTTCTAACTGTCACTTCTTGACCTGCATACAGGTTTCTCAGGAGGCAGGTCAGGTGGTCTGGTATTTCCATCTCTTTAAGAATTTCCCACAGTTTGTTGTGATCCACACAGTCAAAGGCTTTAGTGTAGTCAATGAAGCAGATGTTTTTCTGGAATTCTCTTGCTTTTTTATGATTCAGCGGATGTTGGCCACTTGATGTCTGGTTCCTCTGCCTTTTCTAAACTCAGCTTGAACATCTGGAAGTTCTCAGTTCATGTACTGTTGAAGCCTGGCTTGGAGAATTTTGAGCATTACTTTACTAGTGTGTGAGATGAGTGCAACTGTGTGGTAGTTTGAACATTCTTTGGCATTGCCTTTCTTTGGGATTGGAATGAAAACTAACCTTTTCCAGCCCTGTGGACCCTGCTGAATTTTCCAAATTTGCTTGCATATTGAGTACAGCACTTTCACAGCAATATCTTTTAGAATTTGAAATAGTTCAGCTGAAGTTCCATCACCTCCACTAGCTTTATTCGTAGTGATGCTTCCTAAGGCCCACTTGACTTTGCACTCCAGGATGTCTGGCTCTAGGTGAGAGATCACACCATCGTGGTTATCTGGATCATTAAGATCTTTTTATGCATAGTTCTTCCGTATATTCTTGCCACCTCTTCTTAATATCTTATGCTTCTGTTAGGCCCTTACCGTTTCTGCCCTTTATGTGCCAATCTTTACATGAAATGTTCCCTTGGTATCTCTAATTTTCTTGAAGAGAGCTCTACTCTTTCCTATTCTATTGTTTTTCCTTTTTTTTTTTTTGCATGGTTCACTTAGAAAGGCTTTCTTATCTCTCCTTGCTATTCTTTGGAACTATGCATTCAGATGGATATACCTTTCCTTTTCTCCTTTGCCTTTTGTTTCTCTTCTTTTCTCAGCTATTTGTAAGGCCTCCTCAGACAACCATGGAAACAGTGAGAGACTTTATTTTGGGGGGCTCCTCAGACAACCATGTTGCCTTTTTGCATTTCTTTTTCTTAGGGGTGAAAAGACCCTTTTTGATCACCACCTCCTGTACAATGTTCTGAACCTCTGTCCATAGTTCTTCAGGCACTCTGTCAGTTTTAATCCTTTGAATCTATTTGTCACTTCCACTGTATAATCATAAGGGATTTGATTTAGGTCATATCTGAATTGTCTAGTGGTTTTCCCTACTTTTTTCAATTTAAGTCTGAATTTCGCAATATGGAGTTCATGATCTGAGCCACAGTCAGCTCCCAATCTTGTTTTTGTTGACTGTATAGAGCTTCTCCATCTTTGGCTGCAAAGAATATAATCAGTCTGACATTGCTATTGACCATCTGGTGATGTCCACGTGTAGAGTCATCTCTTGTGTTGTTGGAAGAGGTATTTGCTATGACCAGTGCATTCTATTGGCAAAACTCTTAGCCTTTGTCCTGCTTCATTTTGTACTCCAAGACCAATTGCTACTGCTACTGCTAAGTTGCTTCAGTCATGTCCAACTCTGTGTGGCCCCATAGACGGCAACCCACCAGGCTCCCCTGTCCCTGGGATTCTCCAGGCAAGAACACTGGAGTGGGTTGCCATTTCCTTCTCCAATGCATGAAAGTGAAAAGTGAAAGTGAAGTCGCTCAGTCGTGTCCAGCTCTTAGCGACCCCATGGACTGCAGCCTACCAGGCTCCTCTGTCCATGGGATTTTCCAGGCAAGAGTACTGGAGTAGGGTGCCATTGCCCTCTCTCATTCCAAGACCAAACTTGTCTATTATTCCAGGTATCTCTTGACTTCCTATTTTTGCATTCCAGTCCCCTACGATGAAAAGGACATCTCTTTTTGGTGTTAATCTAGAAGGTCTTGTAGGGCTTCCCTGGTAGCTCAGAGGATAAAGCGTCTGCCTGCAATGTGGGAGACCAGGGTTCAATCCCTGAGTTGGGAAGATCCCCTGGAAAAGGAAATGGCAACCCACTCCAGTACTCTTGCCTGGAAAATACCATGGACGGAGGAGCCTGGTAGGCTACNTGACTGTATAGAGCTTCTCCATCTTTGGCTGCAAAGAATATAATCAGTCTGACATTGCTATTGACCATCTGGTGATGTCCACGTGTAGAGTCATCTCTTGTGTTGTTGGAAGAGGTATTTGCTATGACCAGTGCATTCTATTGGCAAAACTCTTAGCCTTTGTCCTGCTTCATTTTGTACTCCAAGACCAATTGCTACTGCTACTGCTAAGTTGCTTCAGTCATGTCCAACTCTGTGTGGCCCCATAGACGGCAACCCACCAGGCTCCCCTGTCCCTGGGATTCTCCAGGCAAGAACACTGGAGTGGGTTGCCATTTCCTTCTCCAATGCATGAAAGTGAAAAGTGAAAGTGAAGTCGCTCAGTCGTGTCCAGCTCTTAGCGACCCCATGGACTGCAGCCTACCAGGCTCCTCTGTCCATGGGATTTTCCAGGCAAGAGTACTGGAGTAGGGTGCCATTGCCCTCTCTCATTCCAAGACCAAACTTGTCTATTATTCCAGGTATCTCTTGACTTCCTATTTTTGCATTCCAGTCCCCTACGATGAAAAGGACATCTCTTTTTGGTGTTAATCTAGAAGGTCTTGTAGGGCTTCCCTGGTAGCTCAGAGGATAAAGCGTCTGCCTGCAATGTGGGAGACCAGGGTTCAATCCCTGAGTTGGGAAGATCCCCTGGAAAAGGAAATGGCAACCCACTCCAGTACTCTTGCCTGGAAAATACCATGGACGGAGGAGCCTGGTAGGCTACATTCCATGGGGTCGCAAAAAGTCGGACACGACTGAGCGACTTTACTTTTACTTTCTTTTCTAGAAGGTCTTGTAGGTCTTCATAGAACCATTCAACTTCAGCTTCTTTGGTACTAGTGGTTGGGGAATAGACTTGGATTACTGTGATACTGAATGGTTTGCCTGGGAAATGAACCAAGATCATTCTGTTGTTTTTGAGACTGCACCCAATCTGAATGCACTGCATTCAGACTCTCTTGTTGACTATGAGGGGTATTCCATTTCTTCTAAGGGATTCCTGTCCACAGTAGTAGATAAAATGGTCATCTGAATTAAATTTCCCCCTTCCAGTCCATTTTAGTTCACTGATTCCTAAAATGTCAGTGTTCACTCTTTATATCTCCTGTTTGGCCTAATAAGCCTCAGTTCAGTTCAGTCGCTCAGTCATGTCTGACTGACTCTTTGCGACCCCATGAATCTAGTGGTCTTCAAAAGGATATAGGAGTGGACTTGCAAAGGAAAAACAGAGGATGTCAGATTTTAGTGTTTCTTTTAGACCCACAGACATAATTGTGTAAGGGTGTGGCCAGTCACCATTTTTCAGTGAAGTTGTCCCTGCACATGCCTTGCTGCCTGAGCAACCACATTTGTGCCAAACAACTCTGTCTCTCACTTGCTCATCACCTATGAGCACCCCATACCAGTCGGGTGTTTACACCATTTTCTAGTGATCAAACAAGCTACCAGGATTGAACTGAATCTGCTGGATCAGAGACCCTCAACATTTCTGAACCACAGACTAATTTGAGATTCTGATAGGAGAAAAACTAGTGAGGGTGGAGGGAACCTCTGCCAAACAAAGCATACATAAACAGATAATTCTGGATTCAATTTCACTGACACTTCTCACCTAAAGCCCAAAGGATAGACACTGGTGATGATTCTACTTCCTATTTGAAAATACAGAAATATATGTATACTCAAACAATTCTAAAATGAAAGATATGTTTCAACAATGCACAAGGTACTTATGAGGTTTATTCATATGTTTCAATACCTTATTATTAGTGGCAATGAGAGAAATCCCATCAAAAATAAAACAGCACATTTATTCTCAAACACAACGCATGGAACTGACACAGACAGAATATCACTCCAGTTATACAACAGCTATTCAGAGCTCTCAGTTAATGGAATATTCACAGCTTGAGACTGAACACAATGCACAAAGAATAGACACACAGACAAAGTTGCCATATTAGGGGCACGGATAACAGAATTCGTTTCTGAGCAACAGAGACTTTAGTAAGGGTTTTATATAAAATAAACAAAATTAGTTTCTATTAATGATCAGTATATAAAAATAAAGTCTGACAAAATATTTCATCAGTTTGCTTTAAACAGTTTTATATGACAGAGCTAAGCTATTCAGACTTGTTTTGCTTTTTCTCTTAAACAACCAAAAAAAGTACTTGTAATTACTTCTACATGAGATTAGATATTATCTGAAATTATAGTATCTGGCTGTCAGAATGATTTGAGAATCAGTGCATCTGTTTCCCAATTTGTAAGATATGAACAATAGTACTTTTTCCACAAAGATGAGAAATACATCTTTTCAAGGAAAAAAAATGCTTGTCTATGCCAGTTCAGCCTATATTCCACAACAACTGTCTTGCATTCATTCAATAATTATTTAGTGAGTTGCAATTATGAGTCAAACATTAAAAAGATGAAATTCAGTTGTGTCCAACTCTTTGCAACCCCATGGACTGTAGTCTACCAGGCTCCTCTGTCCACAGGATTTTCCAGACAAGAGTACTGGAGGGGGTTGCCATATCCTTCTCCAGGGGATCTTCCCAACCCAGGGATCAAATCCAGGACTCCCTCACTGTAAACAGAGGCTTTACCATCTGGGCCACCAGGGAAGTCCATTAAGCAAAATCAGGCCCCATTTCTTTCTTGACGAAGCGTATTCACTCCTTCAACCATTAGAAAGATTTAGGCTGAAAATTCCACTAGCTGACAGTGACAGCTAATATTCGTATAACATTTTAAAGTACTATCATCATCTCATGCAATCTGCATGATAACTCTTTGAGAAGAATTGATAATTGATAATTACCCATCACATTTTACAGGTTAAGAAACTAAGGCTTAGGAGTCCAAGTGGCTTACCCCCAGAAGTACAGCTGGAATCCACTGCTCTAATGATATCCAAACACCACATCGTGTCACTGGAGTTGGGTTGTGGGTGATGAGAATCAAACATGTGCTAGATCATTTTGAGTTCCCTATTAGGAATGTGATCTACAGCAGCTTTTTGCCTGTTTCCATCCTTTCAAGAAGTAGAAATTACTAGCTCTAGTAGTGTGTAGAAAATGTAGTTCATTTCATTTGGGAAAGGCTGACTTATCTAAGTTATAAAAAAAAAACATTAATTTGAAGAAGTCACAGCCATGGAGTCTCAGGGCTGAGTTGTAGCCTGATACACAGCTCCATTCACTGATTTCTACAATCGTGTGTGTATGTGTGTGTGTGGCGTGACTTGTTTTATTGCAATATTTGCCTTACTGTGGTGGTCTGAAACTGAACCTGCAATATGTCTGAGATATGCCTGTATGTATGCACGTGTATGTATATGGATATATATATGTATGTATATATACACACACATGTGTGTGTGTGTGTGTGCTTACTAGGTCAGGCATGTCTGACTTGGTGGCCCCATGGACTGTAGCCTGCCAGGGTCCTCTTGTCCATGGGGATTCTCCAGGCAAGAATACTGCAGTGGGTTGCCACGCCCTCTTCCAGGGGATCTTCCCAACCCAGGGATTGAACCCAGGATTCTTTACCATCTGAGCCACCAGGGAAGCCCAAGAATACTGGAGTGGATGGCTTATCTCTTCTCCAGGGAATCTTTCCCAATCAGGAATTGAACCAGGGTCTCCTGCATTGCAGGCAGATTCTTACCAGCTGAGCTATCCAGGAAGCCATATACATATACATACATAGATACATAGATACATACATATATATATCTCCTCACAATATATTTTAAATTTTACTTTTGAATTATCAAGTCAGTATTCCTTTAACTTTATTCACATATTTACCTTTTTTAATTTTATCCACATATTTACCTTTTTTTTTTTAACTTTATCGACTTATTTTCCTGCAACTTTCTGCTTCCATTTGTGATCATTTTCCTTCTCCCCAAAGAATCGCCTTTACTTTTTTATTTTCTCTACAATTCTATTTGATTGCAGCAATCTTCCACAATATTTTCCTTATAGATTCTTAACAATGAGTTTGCTACAACAGTATAACTGACATGGTAAGACTGAAAAATCACATCTCTAGATAAAATAATCATCTGGTCCTATGTAAAAACTTTCATGGTATTTTTCAAGGGTTGCAGATCATGGTCTAACATACAATCCACTGCCAAAATCCCTTCTACAACATCTCTGATTTGGAGTGGAGGAGGGCAATCCAAATTCTTTAGTATGTCCAGTTCTACTGGTAAGACAATTTGGCAATAAGTATCCAAAGCCTTAAAAATATAAAACAACTAACTCGGACCCAGTTATTCCACTTTTGAGAATTTGTCCTAAGGAATTAACCTGATAAGCACACAGTGATGAGAATATCTCGAAGATGTTCCATCGCAGTGTTGTTGTTTATGATATTAAAAAACTGGAAAGAATCAAAATGACTATCAGTAAGGGATGATTTCAATAATGAATATATTCATATAATGGAATGCTATGCTCCTATTAGAAATATAAAACAGATATATAACATGAAATGATACACATGCTATATGAAGTGAAAAAGCATTTACTAAGCAGTATAATCCCTATCTTACCTATGTATACACAGAAAAAATCTTGATTTAACTGACAAAGAAAGGAATCATCTTCTGTGCCTATTCAAAAGTTCTAACTCTGCTCCCTCAGGCTGAAAATTAACTTTGCTCTCTAACAGTCTTTCAAATGTCCTGGCAGTGCACTGTTTCTAGTCCATTTACCTCCTTGGTTTGCCCTCTGAAAACGTGGAGCTCAGAACTGAACACAAGCCCTCAGAGGCATCCTGACCAAGGCAGAAAACAATGGGATGATTATCTTCTTTGTTCTGAGAGCTGTGACACTAAATCTGTTGGAGATGGCCAACTATGTCAAATGGCTGGCTAAAACCTAAATCTCTTTAAGGAAAGCTGCTATTGATCCAGGTCTCTCTAATTCATAGGCACACAACTCGCCTCTGCTCCGTCCATCCAGATACCAGATAGAGCTTAGTTGTATATTTGTTCATGTTGATGGTCTTTAGCTTTTGAGAACCTTTTTCTATTCCAATTTCTGACAATCCATTGCTCAGCTTCCCTCCCAACTTTGGAACACAGATTTGACCCACCGTTCTTTATCAAAGATCACTTTTTTCAAACCACAACACCAAGTCATTTTGGAAGGGCTATTTAAACATTTATAATAATTTAAAATATTTTTATATTAAAACAAATATAGGTAAGTTAAAATGTGAAATACAGAGTGGATTGATCTTTGTGAAAAGACAGGAAACAAAAGAGAAGGAACTCTTTCAAGGAAAAGAACTAAATTGGAAGCCTAGCCAACAAAGGTAGAAAAGTAAACAAGTAAAATTAAAACTGTGCTGTAAAGTCATGACACAGGGAAGGAACCAGAGAGAAAGCACCAAATGGGTTAGGAACTTAATTTGAGTAAGTAAAGTAATTGGATAAATGATTTAATTATCTTAATGGAACAAGGACATTAAATTTTAAAATCCCACCTTGGATCAATGGAGTAATGAAAAACAGCTACTGAAAAGGAAAATCTAATAGTCACTGTGTCTAATTTATTTCATTTTCTAAAGCTTAGTTTTCTAAGTATCTTTTTATATATCATGGCACCTTAATCATTATACTACAACTTTAAAGTGATCTTGAGTATGTTTATATTTTATCTTACCAAAGGGACCAAAGTGAAATAAGACTAAAATACCATGTAAGGTAAATAACACTGATGCAACTATTTCTACCTCTTGTGTTCTTATCTAGATCATTCAACATACTCAGAATCCTTTGTTTTTCCTTGCAAAAAGAAAATGAAAGTAGTAGTACAATTTATCGGGATGATAGCTAATAATACAGATTATTTACTAAGCACTCTACAACCACAAGAAGTTGATAACATGATTATATCTATGTCATAGATGTGGAAACAGACTTCATGGTTAAATTATATTGTATTATTAGAGTCACATCTATTAATTGGCAGCATTGGGACTCTAAAATTGGCATGGCTGACCCTACAACTTCTCTTTCTATAGCACATACATACATGCACAAACAAAAGAATTTTTATATGGGCAATATATGTTGCTTAATTTAAACATAAGGAAATTAAATAAGATAAGCTAAATAATAAACTTTAATATGCCTCAAGATTTTTTTGAGGTTCATTATCAGATGTGGCTCCAAAATTTCCCTTCCTCCTCAAAATAAGACTTTAAAAAATGTGTCTGTATTCAGTTACAACTTTTGGTTTCTTCTTCTAAACAAAACAGATTCCAGAAAAAGAAGAAATAAGAATTGCAACCTAGCCACCCCTTTCTCGTCGTCATCAACTCTGAAGTAATATTTTCATTAGAGTAGAAAGATTAAAAAGTAGTTTTCTTAAGTATAGCTCTGTAAAGTTTAAGGATTACTTTAAAAACGACCAATTATGTTTGTCTACACACAATTTAATGATGTTATTACAGATTCATGAGGTTAAAAGTTCTTTTGTTTTTATTTTAGAAGGATTTGTCAGCATCCTTATCACCTCCAGAAGGTAATTTTAACTTTTCAAAGGAATATTTTCCTAATTGTATTTTGAGAAACACATTTTCAAAAACATTCACACATTGGGAACACACAGATCTTGTTAAATCAAATATTTCATATTCCAGTACAAGTTTGGACTTATCAAATCTGAAAGAATTTCTGAAGGCTTTCCAAACCAGCCTATGTGATTTAATATCCAGCCAAATAGGAATCTTAAACTTTTGGGTTAGTGCAGCTAATTCTCAGTCACTGCAAGGAAAGAAGGAGAAATCCAGCAAAGCTTCTGACACCAAAACATCCCGGAGTAAGGCCAATTCCCATAACATGCGAATTAAAATATTTTACCTAATTGGATTCAGAATCCTGATTCATGTTTATTCATTTGACTCATTTAATTTAGCAGTATGGGCAATTATGTCATATATCTAGCACAATGGAAGAGTTCAATCATTCTAGATTCATACAGTATGTACCTGGCATGTCTAAGTTATATGTTATCAGACAAGTGTTGCAAGAAGCAGCAGCAAATCACCTACTGTTCTCCCAATAGTGGGGATAGCTCCATGGAGTCACTGTCCCACCCATGACCTTGGTGGACATCAGAATAACGCTTTACCATCTAAGCCACTAGGAAAGCTATGGATAGATCTATAAACCAATTGTCTTGTGTTTCCTGAGTTAGCTTACACGGGTGCCTTTTAATAATGTCATTGGCTTTTTTTCTACCTTTCCCGGTGATATTCTATTCCTGGATCTATCAACATCCCTTGAGTTACAGCAGCTTTAAAGGTGGAGCATTGTTGCTCTGAACTTTAGACTTTCGGATCCCATTTACTTCGTAAGAAGTCAGTACAGTAAGATTTTGCCCATTCATTAACCCCTGGCTTTAGTGGATATTGTTTTTGATGTGAAAATAAGTGACGGTCATTGAGCTTGATAAAGACAGGAACAGCATTTTCTGCTCGACCCACAGTTTTTCCATCAGTCCACATGCTAGGATTTATAGTTTCTTCCATTAGAAAGAGCTGGTTCCATATTCATGAAAACAGAGGCCTGGAGAATGGTATGGGGACAGAAATAATGCTGATGTTATTAGATGGGTTAATAGCTTGCCCCTGAGAAGGCCATTTCCTAGTCTCAGACTGCATCCACAACCCAAAGCAGAATGTTATTCTGATGTTCACCAGCAATGTGAGAGATCTGGGTTTGATCCCTGGGTCAGAAAGATCCCTTGGAGAAGGCAATAGCACCCCACTCCAGTACTCTTGCCTAGAAAATTCCATGGATGGAGGAGCCTGGTGAGCTATAGTCCATGAGGTTGCAAACAGTCGGGCATGACTGAACGACTTCACTTTGTTTCTTCTTTCTTTCCATATCATTCTTGAAGTATGGTCCCCAGATCAGCAGCAGCAGCAGAAGTAGCAACATCACCTGGGAACTTGCCTCAAACAAATGCCTGACCTCCTGAGTCAGCAAGCAAGTTTGGGGATGGGGCCCAGCAATCTGAGATTTTTAAAAAATGCTTATTGGAGTATATGTTGTGTTATTTTCTGCTGTATAGCAAAGTGAATGTATGTGTACACATACATATAGTCCTTCTTTTTTGGATTTCCTTCCCATTTAGTTCATTCCAGAGCACTGAGTAGAGTTCCCTTTGCTACACAGTAGGTTCTCATTAGTTATCTGTTCTATACATAGTACCAATAGTGCATCTATGTCAGTCTCAATCTCCCGATTCATCCCCCTTCTCCCACTTGGTGTTCATACATTCGTTCTCTCTGTATCTCTATTTCTGCTTTGCAAATAGATTCATCTGTACTATTTTTCAAGAATCCACATATATACGGTAAAATATATATTTGTTCTTCTCTTTCTTCCTTCC
The DNA here is from genome assembly GCA_006410615.1 of Neotragus moschatus. NCBI lineage: Eukaryota > Metazoa > Chordata > Mammalia > Artiodactyla > Bovidae > Neotragus > Neotragus moschatus. The sequence goes on from SJYA01001205.1 coordinate 456,291, forward strand.
TTCATTCTATATGACAGCATCTAGGTCCATCCATGTCACTGCATATGGCACAATTTCATCCCTTTTTAGGGATGAATAATATTCCATTGTATATATGAACCACATCTTCTTTATCCACTCCTGCTGATGGACACTTAGGTTGTTTCCATGTCCTCGCTATTGTAAATAGTGCTGCAATAAATAGTAGGCTCCATGTATCTTTTGGAATTATGGTTTTCTTTGGGTATATGCCCTGGAGTGGGATTGCTGGGTCATATGGCAGTTCTTTTTTAGCTTTTTAAGGAATCCCCATACTATTCTCCATATATTAAAATTCAGATTGCAACCCTCTTAGGGTAGCAATCTGAGTTTTTAGATCCCTGAGGGGATCAGATGAGTATTACTGTCTGAGAACCATTGCTATAAATAATATTTTTAAAATAATCATTCACTGAGATTATCGCTATATGTGGGCTTAATTTCCATTGTAACCACTAAGAGTAATTTACTGATCTTCCCAAATTCCTATAAAATAAATTCAAAGGGAAGCTTTGAATTTACCAAAAGTTCAGGGTAAAAGTATAAATGTCAAATTTACCAACTAGTTCCTATTCTTTTTTATTATATGGTCTCTAGAACAAAATCCTCACTATAGTTAAGAAAATACTTCATTACATTATTCAAATTTACTGAATCCTCTATATTACTCTGGTTCGCCAGTACATGAGTTGACTCCCAATTACTGCCCAAAATAAACTTGACCCTGAAACCAGAAGTGCGTGGGGCTTCAGAGCAAGGGCCTGAGTTCCTCTCAGATGTCACTTTCCACCTGGGTGCTCCCAAAAAACTCAGTCACTTTAAGCCTCAATTTTCCCAAATGTGAAAAATGAAAATTATGGTACAATCTTCATCATGGGGAAGTAGTCAGAATCAAAAACATTTAAAATATATAGCCTGGCACAAAGCAGCTCTCAACAAATAATAGTAATTTTATCATTATCAGCTAACAGAACTATTCAATATTAAATACTTCTGAACATGCTTAATTCTTTAAGAAGTAGAGGATGTAAACATCTAAATCACTTCCCACAGGAAAGCACTGGAAAGGTGATTTTTTAAAAAATAAAGACGACAAAGTTACAATAGCATTTCATTCCTAACAAAGGATCCCATGATAGAAAAACAGCTCATTCTGTAATAAAAGGAGTGTACGCAGTACTTAACCGCAAATACCCTGATCAAGAGAAAATATTTCAAAATATTTTCTTTAAAGATCTCTGAGCTGTTACAGGGGGTAAAGCCAAGGCATAGTACAGACGTGAGCAGATTAGTCAGGAATGTGATTGGATGAATTAAAGAAATTACATTTTGGCACAGCTGAAGTAGAAGGCTGGCAAAACTCCAAGTTTCTGCTGGTTCATTCAAATGAGTACTCCCCCTTTCTTTTTGCAGCTGATAATCAACTTAATATTAAAACACATTTTTTACTGTAATTAAAAAACCAACGTATGCTCAGTTGCTTCAGTCATATTCAACTCTTTGCAACCCCATGGACTGTAGCAATCCTCTGTCCATGGGATTTCTCAGGTAAGAATACTGGAGTGGGCTGCCATTTCCTGCTCCAGGGGATCTTCCTGACCCAGGGATCAAGCTCACATCTCCTACATTTGCAGGTGGGTTCTTTAGCAGCCAAGCGTTTCAGAGGAAAAGCATGTCTAATCTTGAGTAGCTCTTATTTTACTTAGTATTGACCCCATCTCTATCGGTAAGATTCATCTATCGTTTTCTTCCTGTCTGTCCTTGCTTTTTGGTGTCTTCTTTGTCCAGCTGTATAAAAGGGGTAGTTCTCTATAGAATGAGCTGGGAAACTTTTTTTTTTCTCATATTCCAAAACATTTTTAGAGCACAGAAATTAAGTTTCTTGATAGTTTCATGGAAACGCCCTGCAGACCATTTGGGCCTGTTTTCAGGCAGTCTTAACCTTTGCAGATGCCACATTGATGCACAGCTGGAACACAGAGCCCTACAAGTTATCTTCCTTTTCTCTTAGGCAGTTCTCTGTCAAAAGAAATGTTACCTAAGCATCTTTTAAGTATGCTCTTGGATGACATGAACATCATTACCAAATACTATTTAACAAGCAATGATGATGTCTCTATCTTCCTGGCATGAGCCAGGAACTGCCACCCCGTTCATGTCAGGTTCACCTACTTCCTTCAGTTCTCTACTCTGCTCTCCACTCTAGCCTCTCATCCCCTTTCCAGCTTTCCTTTACACTCTACTACTCAGCTTTCTCAAGGTGTGAAACACAGCACTCAGGCAGAAAGATGGCTGGATTTAAAGTGAAGACTTCCAGAGCTACATTACTTTGGAGAAACTGCTAAATATATGTCAGGAGATTATTTTGGAGTGTGGGAATAGAGGAAAAGGGGAAAAAGAAAGTTAAAAGACAGTTCAGGGAAAGAATGGTGGCGGGGGGGGGAAGAGGATAAAATGGAAGTGTTGGGGAAGAGAAGGCTACAGGGCCTTTTTCTTATAACTAAACCTCTCCCTGCCATAACCCCAATACCTACAGTTGACCTACAGCTTGTATGTCCTCTCAGGCTGCCAGCCATTGCCTCTCACTTCTAAGACAATTTAATTCTGTAAAAGAGTCCAGGTTATTTTCTATTCAGGGTTTTTTGAGCAGCATGAAGATATATACTGCTAAAGATCTTCATTCGGGCTTATGCACAGATACGAGGAGGAAAGAGTGGCTTGCAGCTTGCACCATCTTTTTAAAACAATGAATGGTTTTTGGTAATAAACACCCTAATGGCTACCATAAAACCTACTTAAAGACCAGAGCCTCTCTTTAGAATTATCAATATCTAAAAGATACTACATATTACAAACCTCTGGATGAACCAACCAACGGATTATCGACTTATTTATCCCACCTGCACTGTTTTTTCCCCCCTGTAGGCAATTGTTATTCTGAGTATCTGCATCTAATCCAGTGGTACTGAGACCACTGACATACCAGACATGCCCACATCAGAAAGCAAGTTCTTCTTTTGTGTACTTAACTTTCACAATACTGTATAGAGTACATTAGTACAGTACCTTTATTTCAAGCCCAGGATGTCCAGAAACATGTGTAAAAGCAGCAGCATATAGCCGAATGTGTTAGCTGGGTACTAAGGCTAACTTTGTTGGACTTATGAACAAATTGAACTTATAAGTGTACTCTCAGAATGGAACTCATTCATATGTTAAGAGACATCCTAACGAGACAAGTCTACAACTCAGAAAAGGGCCATCATCTATTACCAAGATCTTGTACCTATAGCCTCCAGAACTGTGTGAAATAAATTTCTGTCATTCACAAAAAAGAAAAAAAGAAAGCAAGTCCTTGCTCCAAAAGGCCTCAGTTATTGTGGAGGGAAAAGACCAAAGCCCACCAAGGTGGTTTTCCCTAGGGAACCTCTTGACCACCAGGACTCTGTGCGTACAATCACCAACTCCAATTAAGGATTGTTCTGCCCTTTAGAAGCTATCAGAAGATGAAAGCAGCCCCAGGAAGAACCCTGTTCGCTTCCTTTAGACAGACAATAGGCAGCCACCTGCTCTGGGATTTATTCACCAACTTCTGAGTTACTATGTCACAGAGTCACCGCAGCTTGTGCCCCAGAGGACTGGGAGAAGAAAGAAACAAACAAGCCAGGTGGCTGGGGCAGAAGGAGAAGTCAAACCCCTACAGTGCAGCCTGGGGCTTGCGAAAGCCAGGATGCTCCCCATCTCAAGCTGTGTGCTGAGACAGATGTTTGAGTGGTAATAGGAAAAGGAAGGAAAAACAGTTTTTTAATCTAAAGGAATGAAAAACGGACAAACATGAGACAGAGCCTGCCTTGAAACATTGGGGCTTTCCTCTATCAAGCTAACTCAATTCTGCCACAACTTCTTGGCAATTTTCTTTACTAATAAACTGAAGTACTTTAAATGAACTAAGTCAGCCACAGAATGAAGCGTTATCACTATGTACTCAGTAAAGCACGCTTCCCACAGGACTGAGTGGGGTGTTAGGAAGGCAACTGGCCTGTAGTCACACCTGCAGGAAGTTGGGGGAGGATCTTGCAGAATAGTTTTAATGGGGCATTCTCCATTCCCTCTATAAGGTTTTGGAATAACACTCCTGGACGAACTAGCAAAGTAATAGAGAAGAAAAAAAATCAGAAGAAAAGACAAAACACCCCAAATTCACATATGCCTCCTTTCTCTCTGCTGTCCTATGGAAGAAATACAAAAAATCTTGAAAAAAAAATTCTTTGGAATTAGTGATGGAATTAAAATGAAAAAAATTAATTCCACACAATTAATTTATATAGTCTTATCTATAACTTCATGTAATGTATAATTTTTAACCAGATTATGAAATCCCTGCCATTTATATATTCATACTCACTTCCTTATTTATTTTTATTGTATAAATATAAAATGTTCATCATGAAACTTTTAAAATTTCCAATCAGAAAGAAATTTCAAATTATAATGCCAAAAGAAATTTTACCACTGTTAATACTTTAGGATATCCATTATATTTATTTTTATGCAAATGTACATATATAAATACATGTGAGTTAACTGGTGGGGGATATTTGTTTATAAAAATTTCTTCATACTACAATATTGGATTGTTTCTCATAATATCTATCTGTTAAGATAAATATAGATTTGTTCACTTTTCAAACATTCTTGGCAAATATCTTTGCAATTTATTATGAAAGTTGTCATAGAAAGCAAACAGAGGCATCTATACCTGCTGTTGAGGGTTTAACAGCCAAGGAAGTACCAAGTTCACCTGCAATGATCACAAAGTCAGGGATCCACCATATATCATTGATAAAGCTTTGGAAAGCACTCCTGGGTTAATAACTAAATAACATAAAGTTATTTATGTTATTCATGAACTCCTTATTGCCAAATTCAGACTTAAATTGAAGAAAGTAGGGAAAACCACTAGACCATTCAGGTATAACCTAAATCAAATCCCTTACAATTACACAGTGGAAGAGAGAAATAGATTTAAGGGATTAGATCTGATAGACAGAATGCCTGATGAACTATGAACGGAAGTTCATGGCATTGTACAGGAGACAGGGATCAAGACCATCCCCACGGAAAAGAAATGCGAAACAGCAAAATGGTTGTCTGGGGAGGCCTTATAAATAGCTGTGAAAAGAAGAGAAGCAAAAAGCAAAGGAGAAAAGGAAAGATATACTCATTTGAATCCAGAGTTCCAAAGAACAGCAAGGAGAGATAAGAAAGCCTTCCTCAGTGATCAATGCAAAGAAATAGAGGAAAACAATAGAATGGGAAAGACTAAAGGTTTCTTCAAGAAAATTACAGATACCAAGAGAACATTTCATGCAAAGATGGGCTCAATAAAGGACAGAAATGGCATGGACCTAACCGAAGCAGACGATATTAAGGAGAGGTGGCAAGAATACACACACAGAAGAACTGTACAAAAAAGATCTTCATGACCCAAATAATCATGATGGTGTGATCGATCACGCACCTAGAGCCAAGCATGCTGGAATTTGAAGTCCAATGTGCCTTAGGAAGCATCACTACTAACAAAGCTAGTGGAGGTGATGGAATTCCAGTTGAGTTATTTTAAATCCTGAAAGATGATGCTGTGAAAGTGCTGCACTCAATATACCAGCAAATTTGGAAAACTCAGCAGTGGCCACAGGACTGGAAAAGGTCAGTTTTCATCCCAATCCCAAAGAAAGGCAATGCCAAAGAATGCTAAACTACTGCACAATTGCACTCATATCACACTCTAGTAAAGTAATGCTCAAAATTCTCCAAGCCAGGATTCAGCAATATGTGAACCGAGAACTTCCAGGTGCTGAAGCTGGTTTTAAAAAACCAGCAGCAATATGTGAACTAGAGATCAAATTGCCAACATCCCCTGGATCATTGAAAAAGCAAGAGAGAAAAACATCTATTTCTGCTTTATTGACTATGCCAAAGCCAGAAAAACATCTATTTCTGGTTTATTGACTATGCCAAAGCCTTTCACTGTGTGGATCACAATAAACTGTGGAAAATTCTAAAAGAGATGGGAATACCAGACCACCTGAACTACCTCTTGAGAAATCTGTATGCAGGTCAGGAAGCAACAGTTAGAACTGGACATGGAACAACAGACTGGTTCCAAATAGGAAAAGGAGTACGTCAAGGCCGTATATTGTCACCCTGCTTATTTAACTTCTATGCAGAATACATCATGAGAAGCACTGGGCTGGAGGAAGCACAAGCTGGAATCAAGATTGCCAGGAGAAATATCAATAACCTCAGATATGCAGATGACACCACCCCTATGATAGAAAGTGAAGACGAACTAAACAGCCTCTTGATGAAAGTGAAAGAAAAGAGTGAAAAATTTGCTTCAAGTTCAACAGTCAGAAAACTGGCATCCGGTCCCATCACTTCACAGAAAATAGATGGGGAAACAGTGTCAGACTTTTTTTTTTTGGCTCCAAAATCACTGCAGATGGTGATTATAGCCATGAAATTAAGAGACGCTTGCTCCTTGGAAGAAAAATTATGACCAACTGAGACAGCATATTAAAAAGCAAAGACATTACTTTGCCAACAAAGGTCTGTCTTGTCAAGGGCTATGGTTTTTCCAGTGGTCATGTATGGATGTGAGAGTTGGACTATATATAAAGAAAGCTGAGAGTCAAAGAATTGATGCTTTTGAACTGTGGTGTTGGAGAAGACTCCTGAGAGTCCCTTGGACTGCAAGGAGATCCAATCAGTCTATCCTAGAGGAGATCAGTCCTGAGTATTCATTGGAAGAACTGATGTTGAAGCTGAAACTTCAATACTTTGGCCACCTGATGCGAAGAGCTGACTCATTGGAAAAGACCCTGATGCTGGGAAAGATTGAAGGTGGGAGGAGAAGGAAACGACAGAGGATGAGATGGTTGTATGGCATACCGACTCAATGGAGATGAGTTTGAGTAGACTCTGGGAGTTGGTGATGGACAGGGAGGCCTGGCATGCTGTGGTCCATGGGGTTGTGAAAAGTCATACACTACTGACCGACTGAACTGAACATAAAGAAGAAGCTGGCATTCTTTCCCAGAGAATCTTCTGATGGTTGTCTGAACTGAAAAAAACTTCCCCAATAATCATTTTCACTGAGGCTCACAGTATGGTAGAAAGACTACTCATATTATGAAGGTATAAGGCTTCTCTGGTGGCGCAGATGGTAAAGAATCCACCTGCAATGCAGGGGACCTGGGCTTAATCCCTGGGTTGGGAAGATTCCCTGGAGAAGGGAATGCCAACCCACTCTGCCTGGAGAATTCCATGGACAGAGGAGCCTGGTGGGCTACAGTCCATGGCATCACAAAGAGTCAGACACAACTGAGCAACTAACAGACTAACACAAGGATTATCTTAATTGCTTTTCCTTAATTATTTATCCATAAAAATATTCTTTCCTCCATCAAAATACCAATGGCATTTTTCACAGTACAAGAAATTCTAAATTTTACAAGGAAATATAAAAGACCCCAAAGAGCCAAAACCATCTTAAGAAGAACAAAGCTGGAGAGATCACAATCCCTGGTTTAAAACTATATACTATAAAGCTACAGGCATCAAAAACAATATGGTACTTACACAAAAACAGACACACAGATCAGTGCTACAGAACAGAGAGCCCAAAATGAGCCCACACTTATATGGGCAATTAACCTACAACAAAGGAGCCAGGAATATACAATGGGGAAAAGATAGCCTCTTCAATAAATGGTGTTGGCAGAATTGGACAGCTACCTGCAACGGAATCGAACTGGACTACTTTCTCATACCACCACCTACAGAAATAAAATGGATTGAAGATTTACATGTAAGATCTGAACTCACAAAATCTGTATAAGAAAAAATAGGCAATCTGCTCTCTGACCGCAGTTTTAGCAGTATTTGTTTGGATACATTTCCTTAGGCAAGGAGGAGAAAAGAAAATAAGTAAATGGGACTACATGAAACTAAAATGCTTTTGCTTAGTAAAGGAAACTATCAATAAAATGAAAGGCCTACTTGAAGGAGAGAAGATATTTGTCAAGAATATATCTGACAAGAGATTAATGTCCAAAATATACAAAAAACTTGGCATCAAAAAAAAAAAAAAAAAACCCAACTGATAAATGGACAGAAGTTCTGGACAGACCTTTTTTTTTTTTTCAAAAGAAAACATACAGCTGCCCAACAGACATGTGGAAAGATGCTCAACAACACTAATCATCAGTGAAATGCAAATCAAAATCACAATGAGCTATCACCTCACACCTGCCAGAATGACTATTATCAAAAAGACAACAAATAATGTGTTGGAGAAGATGTAGAGTAAAAAGAATCCTTGTGAATTGTTAGTGGAAACGTACATAGTGATTGGTGCAGCCCAACCACTATGGAAAACACTAATTCCTCAAAACATTAAAAACAAAAATACCACATGATCTAGCAATTCAGCTCTTGGATATTTATCCAAAGAAAATAAGAACACTATAGAAAAGATGTACACATCACTATGCTCACTGCAGCATTATTTTACCATTGCCAAGATATGAAAGCAACCTAAGTGCACATCAATAGATGAATGGATAAAAAGGATGTGGAATGTATATATACAATGGAATACTGCTCAACCATAAAAAAGAATGAAATCCTGCCATTTGCCACAAGATGGATGAACTTAGAGGGTATTATGCTAAATGCAATAAGTCAGAGAAAGACAAAAATTTTATGATCTCACTTATATGTGGAATTTAAAAAACAAAAAAGTGAACAAACTTAACTAAACAAAAAGAGTCACAGATACAGAGAACAAACATGTGGTTGCCAGAGGAAGGTAGTGGAGAGGGAGATTAAGAGGTACATACTTTCAGTTACAAAATAAATGAGTCACAGGTGTAAAATGCACAGTGTAGGGAATACAGCATATAATATCATAATATCTTTGCATGGTAACAGATAATTAGACATATAGTAATCATTTTGAAAAGTAAAGAAATGTGAAGTAACTATGTTGTATACCAGGAACTAGCATGTGAATTATACTTCAACATTAAACAAATTCACCAAAAGAGATCAGGCCTGTGACTACCAGAGGCGGGGTAGGAGGTTGGGGGGGTGTGTGGGGAGGAGGTTGGATGAAGGTAGTCAAAAGGTATGAAACTCCAGTTAAAAGATAAATAAGTAGGAGAGATGTAATGTACAACATGATAAATATAATTAACTCTGCTGTGCCTTATATATGAAAGCTGTTAACAGAGTAAATCCTAAGAGTTCTCATCACAAGGAAATACACATTTTTTTCCTATTTCCTATTTTTTTCCTATTTAATGTATCTATGTGAGATGGCAGATGTTCACTAACCTTACTGTGATAATCATTTCATGATTTATATAGGTCAAATAATTATGCTATGTATCTTAAACACATAAAATGCTGTGTGTCAAGTATATCTCAAGAAAACTGAAAGTATTTAAAAAATTCTCTCAAGGAATTATCGTAACAAATTTTTAGTGCCTTAATAAAAGAATTTGGGAAAAATCAAAGATACATGAGAAACAGTTTTCTTAAGTATACATAACCACATGCTATTGAAGTTATAAAGACAGATTATGAATTTCATAGTATGCTGCTGCTGCTGCTGAGTCACAGTATGGAGAACTTTAAAAACAGGATAAATGTTTATCAATATTTCCTACAGTTCTGACTAGGGAAAAATTTAAAAATGTTAAGTGATTTCAAACTGTTAATCTTAACTATATGATCAGAGTTTGCCATATTGAAAATAAGATTTACATCAATACTCTTTAGCCTAAAACTTCCCACTTTCTCCCCACCACCACTTTGCCCTTTCACACTATTGTAGACTTCGTTAGTCTATAAATGCAGATATCGTTTACCATTTGTATATGGTACTCACCATGCAGTAAGAGAATTTGTACCATTAGCCTTATCTTTTTAAATTATACGAAAAATCAATTTTACAGTGAGGGGCCTAAAATAAGCCTCTACATATAATAACTAATTCAGAAGCAACATGTCTACAACCAAGACATATCTTGCATTCAACATGGCAGTTCATTTTAATTCACCTCCGCTACCACTATTTTAAGAAGTTTCCTGTTCTTAACCCTTATATTCTCACTGTCTTGCACACTCTTTGCCAAAACTTAATATTAAGCTTGTTTTCATTCTTCCAAGGGCTTTAGAATCACCCACTTTTGTAGGGTAAAATATTTCTAAAAACTGAAAAGGTAATTTAGTTCATCAAACTTGCCCAGGATTCCCCAAGGCTGTTCTGTGAATTCAAATGCTTTCCCATTGAGAACACGTTACAGTAGATTTTCTTGTTCATTGGACCCAGGATACTGGCAGCCTCAGGTTAGAGGGGGTCACAACATTTAGCCAGCAACCTTTTTGTACTGAGTAAAACACAGATTATCAAATGAGCAGCCTACATGTCTGAGGGACTCAGGCTGCAATCTGAGAAGGCTGAAAAAGGACACCAAGACAGAGAGCTGCTAATTAATTCTTCTCATCAGCCCCAAATGTTTCAGACAGCAACTGGTCTGGGAACACAGTTTTGACATCGTCAAGATAATGACTTGATTTGTTCCCAAAACACTGGGAGAGCTGCTGCAACCCTATCTGGTGAGAACCATTTGTACTCTTTTCTTCCCAAAGCCAGAAGCAAGTCTTGCTTCTAAAGACAAGAAACACTTCCTGTCTTTTCTCCAAGTTTGACAGTCAATGGGCTGACTGACTGTGCATTAAAGCCTTATCAACCTGACACTGAATTATGGGCTACTTTAGATTAGCTAAAGCTATATCTGTCCCTGGGTTGCCAAAACAGAATTTCCTGACCAACGTTATTAAAATACAGACGTCTTATAATGTGCTCAGAAACAAAATGTAGGACACAAGGTTACCTCACATTAGAGTATTAGGGGGTGGGTGAAAATGACTAAAGGGAAAAAAAAAACAAAAGACAGGTGAAAAGCTACAATGTGCTAAACAGCAGCATCCCTGGCCTCTGCCTACTGGGTGATAGTCCCTCCCACCCCCTCAGGTTCAACCGTAACAACCAAAAATGTCTTCGAGGGCCCCATGCACAAGGGGTGCAATTTGCATACTAAACACAGGCACCAGCTAAGGCAGTATATAGGAACTGAAGTCTCACTCATCACCCACTAGGGACTGCCTCCACCCACAGGGGCACAGTTTTTCCTAAAGGCCTCAAAGGCTCCACCCATACCAGCAGAAGCACTGTTTCGACACATGCTGTTTCTCCTTTCTCACTTCCCACCCACTCCTCCAACCTCTCTGCTCTGGGCCCAGCAGCCATCAAGCTTCTGAAACTGTTCCTGCTGCCAAAGCCACCAGACACGACCCACTTCTCGTGGCTCCACAGGATCAGACACCAGTAACTATGCCTTCGTTGAAGTGCACACTTGAGGGCTTCCTCTGACCTTCCTGACCATCCCTCCTGAGTCTCCTTTGCAGGCTGCCCTTCTTTAGCCCTCAGCCCTCCCCTCCCCACCCAACCCCGGGGGTCATTACCTCACAGCTGCAATGACAATCCATATCGGGGAGATTCACAGAATGCAACTCACTGTGCTCTTCCTCTTTTTCCTGAACTTTAAATTCATATTTAAGCTGACATCTCCCTTTTGATGTCCTATAGACCCCAGAACTCAATCCAAACTCAATGTCTTCCAGCACAAATCTCCTAGGAGTCATCTCACGTTGTAGCAGCTGGTTTTCTCAGAAGGCTGGGCACTGTGTTTCACTCTTCCTCCCCAATCACCTCTGAAACCTCCACTCTGCCCTCTTGCTCCCGCCCCTTGGCCCCTGCCCTTGCCCATACTGAGACTTCTCTTACCTGGGTATCACTATAGGTGACTCAGTTCTCTGGCCATCCTTACATCCCCCAAGCCGGAGGGAATTTTCCAACCTGTCCTTCTAGCTGCATCATTCAACAGCTTAAAAGTCTATAATAATTTCTTACCATTCTTGAGATAGATTTCAATTTCTTAACATGGTCTGCCAGGCCCTTTATAACCTGTCTCCCCATGCCATACCCTCCCATACCCAACTGTACCCTCCAATTCGAAATCACAAACTAAATTCACTTTGCTTCTAAAATACAGGATGTTCTCCCCCTCTAGCTGGAACAGCTTCTTGCCCAAATCCACCACTTCACCTGGCTAACCCCACCTCACCCAACAGGTTTCCACTTAAACTCCTCTGACCCCCATGTCCCACTAAAGTTTCTGGTTTCTAGTGCCTGTAATAGCCTGTACTTCCCCTACCAGAGCACTTACTCTGCTTATTTGCCTGATTGCCCAACTAAACATGCTGTTTTTCTTCTTTTCACCACTCACCAGCTTCAGCCTTGCTTATTCCTCCCATACAGTACTGGCTGGTCCCTCTGTTAATTGCTAATCTCAAATCTGTTATGACTCATTACCAAAGGTGAATATAAGTAGTAAAACTACAGAATGCCCCTCTCTGTACCAGAAGCTATAGTGATAAACACACATATATGAAATGGAACTAATCCTTAAGGGAAAAAAAAAATAGCAAAGTGGGCAAATAGCATAATATGAAATGTTCTGCTTACCAAGCAATAGATCTACAAATGCAAATTAGTAAAGGCAGCTTGAAAAAATGGATGATTAAGAGATGTGAAATGGAGAAATTATCAGAATGAAGCAGAGAGAGTCTGCAGCCTCCTTCTAGAGAGAAGGATTCGGACTTAGATTTCGAAGGTGGTGAGGAGCAAACTGACAGGCATAGAAATTAACTAAAGAAATGTCAACTTTTGCAACCATCACCAACTCTGTAAAATCAGGTGGCTATATGATGTTACAAACTGCCCCATGCTAGTTTCTGGTAGCACTGAGACCATGATATGGGACAGTCAGTCTGGTGGCGTGAGAACTGTAAGGCACAGAGAACTGTGCTGATTCTCCCTCCATAAAAGCAGCAGCGAGTTCAACTTTCTCAAATTCACTGCTGCTGCTGCTGCTGCTGCTGCTGCTAAGTCGCTTCAGTCGTGTCCGACTCTGTGCAACCCCATAAACGGCAGCCCACCAGGCTCCCTTGTCCCTGGGATTCTTCAGGCAAGAACACTGGAGTGGGTTGCCATTTCCTTCTCCAATGCATGGAAGAGAAAAGTGAAAGTGAAGTCGCTCAGTCGTTTCTGACTCCTAGCGATTCCATGGACTGCAGCCTACCAGGCTCCTCCGTCCATGGGATTTTCCAGGCAAGAGTACTGGAGTGGGGTGCCATTGCCTTCTCCGTCTCGAATACACAACTAGACAGAAATACTAATAAATAGGTTGGGTAAAAACTTACTTCTTGTTACCTCCCATAACATTTACATACGTGACATTTTAAAATTGGAAATTTTTCAACCAATAACCTTTACATATCATTTATGAAGTCAAAGTGTTAGTTGTTCAGTTGTGTCCAAATCCATCATGACCTCATGGATTATAGCCGGCCAAGATCCTCCATCCATGGAATTCTCAAGGCAAGAATACTGGAGTGGGTAGCCATTCCCTTCTCCTGGGGATCTTCCCTACCTAGAGACTGAACCTACAGCTCTGGCATTGCACCTGCAATGCCAGGTTTCTTTACCATCTGGGCCACCAGGGAAGCCCCACTTAGGAAGTTAGATGTCTTACAAACATGCTTTCATATGATTCTTATGGCCATCTTCTGAGAGAAGCAGTATTATTTCCACTTTACAAATGGGAGAGCTGAGGCTATGATCAGAACAGACAGAATTCTCTTAAATCTGACTCCAAACCCTATGTTCTAAGCTGACTCTCAAAATAAGTAACTGAGCAAGAAGTAGCTTTTGCCAAATATCAACTGATGGTAGAAATTCACCTGTTTGAAAAGGAACCTTTACAGGTATCTATAAGTAAGTCAGCAGTGTTTCAACTCAAACTAGTTTCTGTCAGTTTAGATTTTTAAACAGCTGTAGTCTGAGGCAACGGAGAAGGCAATGGCATCCCATTCCAGTACTCCTGCCTGGAATATCCCATGGATGGAGGAGTCTGGTGGGTTACAGTCCATGGGGTGGCTAGGAGTTGGACATGACTGAGCGACTTCACTTTCCCTTTTCACTTCCATGCACTGGAGAAGGAAATGGCAACCCACTCCAGTGTTCTTGCCTGGAGAATCCTGGGGACGGGGGAGCCTGGTAGGCTGGCATCTATGGAGTCGCACAGAGTCGGACACGACTGAAGCGACTTAGCAGCAGCAGCAGCAGCAGCAGTCTGAGGCAAAACATGCCCTTAGATACTTTTCAGACTCTTTTGTCAATCATGGAGTAACCTTACTGAAAAGCTTTAAGTTCTCCTCCTTCCCAGAAAGCTGAGAACAACCCAGAATACTTAAGAATTTGTGTCACTCTTTAATATGCAACTTTAAAAAAAAAGAGAGGCGTCCTAGGCTCCCTGGACTTTGAACATGGCCTCCTCCTAAGTTGCCTAGGAAAAGAACACATCTATCGAGCAGGTATTACAGGCCCAACATGTTGCAACACCATCTTTCTTAAATTCAGAAACTCTAAATTGGGTACTACTGTTACCTCTTTTACAGATGGGAAAGCAGAGGTTGAGAAGTCCAGAGCCTGTGTTCTTTCCACTCTCTACATTATGCAGGCTTTGCCACTACCTGGCAAACACTGCTCTCAATAGCTCTGCTCTGAGACCAAAAAAAAAGAAAGATGAATACGTTAACAAGGGTGGCAGGAAGAAATCCACTCCATAGATGGGCCTATTAAGGACAAGGTGTTATGTTGAGTGAGAAACTAAAAGGAGTGAAAACCTCACAGAGATTGTCTATGTGTTAAAGACACAGCCAAATCAGTGAAAAACAGAAAACAATCTCTCTAAGGTCTCTCAAGGCACAGCACTACTGACATTGTGGTTTGAGTAACTGTCTGTAGTGGGAGCTGTTCTGTACATTGTAGGGTGTTACAGCATCCCTGGCTTCTACCCACTTGATTCCCCTGAATCATTAGAATAAAAAACTTTTCCAGACATTGCCAAATGCCCACTATGGTGCAAATTCACCCCCCATACTGCTTGAAAACCACTGCCCTAAGTGAGATAGGTGTTGAAATCCACAGAAATAACTGGCTGCTTCAGGGCCTTCTCTGCATTAAATGCAAGTCTTTTTTAACATAGTAAGACACAAGCCAACCAAATGCAGAACTATCTTAGAAGAAAAAAAAAATCCCCCTCAAATTACTCCTTCATAAAGGACATTAGTAGCACTTGAGACAATGTTTACATTCTCTCAGACCTATGGTTTGTTGAAAAATTAATTTATCCTATCTATGCTTTGATCTTCAAGCAAATTATTTCCTGAGACAAGATTTAACTTGTGAGTGCCCTAGAGGCTAAGCAGCTGTCAGAGGGGAAGTGGTATCAAATTCCAGGTGGCAAGCAGAGAGGGGGCCTCCCATCCACCCAAGCAGACCCTGCTCAGAAACACACCAAGTGCCTACGAGGAATCCAATTTTCCCATGGAAGATTAGAGGTTCAAACTACAATGCAGCTCAGCTCTGTCTTCAAAGAAGAAAGAGCCTATTAAGACATGGGTCTATTTTATATATGAGCACTAGTGTTCCCATTATGAAAGCCTTTTTTGTTGTTATTGTTTTAGTTTTAGTTCTTAAAGTCACAACAAGGAAGACAGTCAAAACTCAAGTGGTCTCTCTGCTTCTATCCCTCCTTTTTACTAAAAGAGGGAAGGGGGAAGTTTCCAGTCTTCCAACAGCTTTTGCTCATCTCAAACCTGTCCTGCATGGTGCATGCTGCCAGCCAGATGGAACTCATGAGCCCTGAATAAAATATTTGTTGCATTAAAAACCACATTCTTGGCCTATAGGAATGCTGGCTACAAACTAAGTCCAGACTTAACTGTGTAATCTGTTCACACTGTGCCTTCTATAGTAGGCAGGATAATCAACCCCCAGACACAAAGATGTCCAAGTCCTCACTCCCAGATCTATGACTCTCTACGATACATTACATGGCAAAAAAGGACTTTGAAGATGTGATTATAGTTAAGGACCTTTGAGGATAGATGTCCTTGGGTTATCCAGATGGGTCCAGTATAATCATGAATCCCTGAAAGCAGAGAGCCTTTTCTGGCTGTGGTCAGAGAGAGAGAGAAATAGCAGCAGGAAAAACTCAAAGCATGAAAGGGATGCAACTCACTGATGTGGCTCTGAAGATGGAGGAAGGAGGTCATGAGCTAAAGAACACAGGTGGCCTCAAGAAGACGGAAGCAACAGGTTCTCTCCCAGAACTAGCCCTGCCCACCCATTGACTTGATTTTAGTGAGACCTGTGTTGACCTTGTGACCTACAGAACTGTAAGATAATACATCTGTGTTGTTTTACACATTAAACTTGTGGTTTTTGTTACAGCAAGGTTAGAAAAATGAATATAGACGTTGGTACCTGGAAGTGGGGTGCTGCTAGAACAGATCTAGAAATGTGGAAGTGGCTTTAGATTTGAGCAGTGAGTGGAGCCTGGAAGGCTTCTGGAGAGGATAGTAGAGAAAGTCTAGATTGCCTTGGACAGACCTGTTTGTGGACATATAGATGTCTGTTAATGATTGCTAAGAAGGACTCAGAAGGAAGTGAAGACCGTAAAAGAGAAAGCATAAATCACTTTAGAGAGATATACCTAAACGGTCAAGAGCAGAGGAAATCACAAACACTACCACATACCATACTGCCTACTGTTGTCTCAGAAAGTGAAGCACCAGATCGGGGAGGCCCCTGACAAACTGGGGACACCTCTGCCACCCAGCAGCATCACTGGACAGACCGTCTCACTCTGCAATGCACAAGGCCACTGTCCTTGGAAAGCTGCTACATCCCAGCCAGGTGATCTGGAGCAAACGACCTCTCTGACCTACATGCAGTGATAATGCTAGCACCCATCTCGCAGGACTGTTCTGGGGATTAAAGGAGGTCATGCACAGAAAGTCCTTGGTGTGGTGCTGAGTGCAGAGTAGGCACTCCGAAGTATGAGCTATTTTTATGACCCTGTCTAGAGGGAAAAACAACTGGACAGGAATATATCCTTCCTTTCTCCCACAGAAAAGTCTTCCCTAGAGAATACTTACAGCCTAAGCATGAAAGAAGAAAACAGAGGCAAACATGGATGTTCAGGAAGCCAGTCCTCCTATAAATCAAAGGCAAGGTTTGAGGACTCAATAGGGCTATTCCAAAAAGCAAGGGAGAGATGGACTGAAGGCTGGGGAAGCTGCCCAAGGAAGCAGAGAAAGACAAAAAGGAGGTTGAGTTGTTCCTGCTGGTGACTCTGTTACTGGAAACTTGCCAGCTGCAGTCTGAGAACACTGGGCAGAGATACTGTGCCATCGCCAGTGCCAACTTGGACAGGAAGTGATGCTGCTGGGTCCCACGGTCGAGAGGCGAGCACAAGGGGGTGAAAGAGGCACCCTTAAAGAAAGGCATCATTTTTAATTCTCCTGCGTGGCTTCCCACCTCAGCCTCCCCTCTTCATCCATGAAATTATAAAACACAACAAAAATTAAAAGACCACAGTTATTCATATAGGGGTAAACCAAAGCAAAATTTTATAGAAACTCATAGAATTTTCTACTGAGGAAAGCTTTTTTTCCTATTGTAAGTTTTTGTTTGTTTGTTTTTTTAGTTTTGGAGCTTTGATAAAGTTTCTGGGACAAGACATCACTGGGAAGAAAAGAGGCCCTAAAAGCATCTGAATATCTCTTTTTGTCTCTGTACCCTTGATGGTAAATTAGAGTAGTTCATTCCCCAAGATTAACAGTCAACAGTTAAATGTCTGCCAGCAGGCTACTGCATAACTAAGCGGGGGTGGGGTGGGGTGGGGGATTCACCTTAGGAATGATTATGACAGAACCAGCTGGCAAAGAACTAAATCATTCTCCACCAGTATGTTTATAAGATAGAATAAATACATCTGCCAACACAGTCAGCATTTTCTGCCTAAGAGTGGCATTCACCTTTCTTTTTCTCAAAAAAAATCTCCTGGTGCCTGTTGAGAAGACATCACATCTTACATTACTTTGTTGGCAGTAAAATTCACAGCCTCTTGGCAATGTAATTAAGGCACACATTTTTATGACCGAAGCACATGTACCCATTGAACACAATAATGCTTTCAAAAAGAAGAAAAAGCTTCAAAAGTTCTTCCAACAAGCCCATTGTTTGGGATTTACAAGCTGGAGAAACATACATTTCTACATTACATTTTCTGAATTTCTACCCATTGGGTAGCTCTAAAGGCTCATTCTTCATACTCCCACTATGGTTATTCAGGCCCTTTCCCAGTAAACCCAAACAGGCAGCTATCAGGCGGATGCATCATCTGGGTGCAACTGACAACAGGGCTGGGTCTTTTGTGCCCCTCTTTCTCTGCGCCCCATGCTGCACATCTTTCCTGAACCTTGTGGATAAAAAAGAGTGGGAAAGGGACTGGGTGATGGATCCCTCTCCTTCTGTGAACGCTGGGAGTGTCAGCCAATCTCCAGAGCCTCCTAAAAGGCTGATGTGGATGCACAGTGACTTTGTTTTGCCTTTCGCAAGCCTGGAGACAGGAGGCATGGCTTGGAGACAGTTAGATAAAGAACTTAGCCACTGAAAACAAATTCCAGACGACTTTTTGAAGAGCAAAACAACATAGTGGGTAGGAACCGTTCCAAGTTCACATGACCTTTGCATCTGCCTCACTTAGTTCATCAGCAACTAGGAATGACAACCTGGTTTGGATCGACTGTGCCAAAAACCAGCCTCTGTTATCCCTGACTTCTCACTAGCAGTGTTCTCCTTCAATCAGGATAGTCCAGACATCCAAACGTGATCAAGGAAAAAATATTTGGGATTCAAATAAGTCAAATAACTCAGACTGGAAGATCAAGTATTTTGAAGATAAAAATATATATGTATATATATTTTCCATCTTATATATTTCTTTCAGGGGCATAAGAGGTTTCATATAACACTTTAAATGCCTGTGTGTTATCTCATCTGTTCCTTACAAAGATCCTAGTAACTGTCTCCATGTCCATTCTTCAGATGAACAAACTAAGAAAGGAGAAATTTGGAAAGGTTAAACAACACTCCCAAGTCACAAATCCGCAGACCTAAACTCTGATCCCAAATTCACGCTCTTAACTCAGGATTAACATCTATGATACACTGTTATGAGCAGCAGATTCTTATAACAGCTATGATTCGTCCAAACTGCCCTGCAGGTTCAACGAATTTTACTGACAATATTGTCTCCTTTTTCAACAATCTTTGTTCCTGTGTGAGAAAACCTCACATACTCACCTTTGCTTCTGACTGGCCATCAGTCACAATAGCTTCTTGGCACTGTCTTCAAAGCAATGCAAATATTCACAAGTGCCTTTCTTGTCAAAGAGTTACCATCACTGCGGGACAAAATCCAATTCCAAAACGTTCTGACCAGCAACCACACAGTGCCAGACACTCCACCATCTTCAGAAAGTTACCTAGGGTCTCTGATCACAGCTACCTTCCTGCTCCCTCCTACGGCTGTGTACACAAGCTTTATCATAACCACAATGGCCAGTTTTGTTTTCTGGCTAAGAGAAATGATATGCACAGTTGACCGAGATGCTACCATGGGTAAGGAAATCTCTGATCTACTCTAGAAAACTGCAAGTGCATTTCTTCATAATAAACTCAAGCAGTTTTACCCACTTCCAAGATGTTTTAAAACCAGTGATTAAGAGTGAATTTTAATCACAGGCTTAATCAGCAAATTGTATGCTCAAGCCAAGTAGCTTGATGAAGACTTTCAGATCGGCTATATATCTAAATATAAAATAAAACAACTGGAAAGTAGCATAGTTGTGGGCAGGGGGAGGGGAGGGGAATTAAGGAGTTAGTATTTAGTAGGTTCAGAGTTTCTGTTTGAGAAGATGGAAATACTCCGGAGATGCATGCTGGTGATGGCTGCACAGCCATGTGTATATACATAATACCACTGGATTGTACACTTAAAAATGATATTAAAAAACAGAAAACAAACAGGAAAATGTATGCTAGCATTCAAGTGACTGCTTCTTTTTTGAAATTTCTCACTTATAAAGGGAAACGAGGCCACAGCAGCACCTTTTAAAATAAACCTCTGAAAGACCCTGGGCCCACTCCAGGCATTACAGGGAAGATTTTAAACCCAAGTTTTAGGTCCAGAGTTCCTAAAGGGAGATGAACACTCTCAAATTACTGTTCGATCTATATACACTGTAATGTCTAAATGAAGCCAAAGTTTCCTGAGAGTCCTCTGAGGACAGGACTGACCACGGGGGCTCAGAACAGCTCACTCATCGTTTTACAGTCCTGTTATAGACTAAACATCTGTGTACCCTCCAGACTCACACGCTGAAGCCCTACTCTCCAGTGTGACTGTGTCTGGAGGAGGGGCCTCTGAGAGGTAATTAGGTTTAGATGCAATCCTGAGGGGGAGCATCATGATGGGATTAGAGTCCCTGCAAGAAGCGGAAGAGGCCAGAGCCCTTCCTCCTTCCACACAAGAGGACCCTGCAAGAACAGAGCCTTCCACAAGCCAGAAAGTGGGCTCTCACCAGAACCCAACCACAAGGCACCTTGGTTGGACCCCCCACCTTTCAGAACTGTGACCATGTCTCTTAAGTAACTCAGCTTGCGGTATTTTGTTACAGCAGTCTGAGCTAAGACAAGTCTACTCCATTATATATCTGTGCTTGCACCCATAGTCAATTAATATTTTAAACTAATTAAAACAGTTTCTGAAATGCTTCACTCATGAGTATACACTACAGCTCAGGTGGTCACCTTAACAAGTTCTCCTCTTTCTCGCTGTCACAATATTAACATGGCAACAGTCTGGCTCACACAACATACCCAGAGAAGTGGCAACTGTTTTTTCCATTTTACAGTCTATTCGGAGCAACACTGAGGAGAGGTGCCAAAAGGCTGTCATTGTTCAGAATGAAACAGTCTCCGGTTCACTGAGTCTCTTTTCTCATCTCGGATGGATAAAGGCTTTTTTCACTGAAGGAAAATCACCAATGTGACTTGCACTACAGCTGACTACTGATCATGTATTTTCATCACCTGAGAACGAACTAAGCTCATCTCAAATGACTTAGTGTTCCCACAATCAAGTCTCTTCAACTCTCAAAGCTGAGTTCTGCTGTGCAATTGTTGACCTATGTAATCACTTTTTTTCTCTCCCACAAGGCTAAATATTCTGATGTGTAAGCCAGTTTTGATGCCAAAGGTGAATAATTAAGTACCTCTTACCCTTGTTTTAGCATCTTGCTTCCTCTTCATTGGAAAAAAGAAAGCAAGCTTTGAGTTAGAAAACTATGACTTTACCTAGGGTGGTGTACTTCTTTTTACACTATATAAAATTCTAATTGGTTTCCTTTAAAATTTACATAATTCAAGCATTAGTGCAAAATTGATGATTAACATCAACAATAAAATAAAAATAAAAATTTAATCTTCCCTAATACAAAAATATGTTGGAAAACTTTTAACAATTAGAATAATGTTACAAATAAAATACGAATAGCTCAGCAGAGCAACAGAATAGAAACAGACACAAAAGCATATGGGATTTTGTATATTATAAAGGTAGGTAGCATTTGCAATCAAAAAAAGAGAAAGAAAAAAGAATTATTAATAAATACTGGGAAAACCAGCAGCCATCTGAAAAAGGTAAACTTGACATCCCTACTTCCTAAAATAAATTTAAGATGGTTTAATAATTTAATTATAAAAATGGAAACCACAGAAGTACTAGGAAAAACCCAGGCAGAATATATTAAAATATATATTTTATAAAATACAGAAAAATATATATTATATAAATATATATTTTATGAAACATACAAAAATATACATTTTAGACTGGAAAAGACTTTTATCCCTTTATGGCATTCAATTCAAAGGCTTTAAAACAAGCAGTTGGTAAATTCACCTACCTGAAGAAATGCAACATAATCCAAGTCCAAAAAATGAATAATAAACTGGGAATAACTCCAATTCTTATTACCAAAAAAGGTCCAAATTTCCTTTGTAAATAGTGTCACAACTTGAAAACTAACAGCCCAATAGCAAAGGATAAAATAGTTCACAGAAAGGTAAATACAAATGGCTGTTATACACTCATAAAAAGACATTCAACTCTTAAGACAAAGGCACATTAAAACCACATGAAATATCATTTTTCACTTATCAAACTGCCAGAGATTAAGCAGTTTCATAACATAATAAGTTTGCACAGATGTGGAAAAAGGTACTTTCATACCTTGCTGGTGATAATTATACATAGTAGCACAATTTTTATGGAAGACATTTGGGGCAATATTTATTACAATTATGCGTGTGCATGCTCAGTCGTTGTCTGATGCTTTGCAACCCCATGGACTGTAGTCAGTTAGGCTCCTCTGTTTATGCAATGTTCCAGGCAAGAATGCTGGAGTGGGTTGCCACTTCCTTCTCCAGGGGACCTTCCCAACCCAGGGGTTGAACTTGTGTCTCCTGTGTCTCTGGCACTTCTGTTTCTCTTTACCACTGTGCCACCACAAATCCTTTCACTAATTCCATATTCAGAATTTGTCACATGTGAACAAAACAATGTTTATGCAAAATTATCTCTTGCACCATTGTTACAAACAGCAAAATCAACAGGAAATAGAGTCAGCAAAACACAGAGTATCCGTAAAAAGAAATACTATGCTGTTGTGTTTAAAACTATAAAAACATAGGAGAAATTGTACCTACACCATGGAATCTCAAGGCATGATTACATGAAAAAAGAAGGTGCATCACAAAATGTAAGGTATGGTATAATTTGTGACTTTAAAGGGGGAGAAAGTATGAGAATAAACCCATATTCGATTCTATATACAGACAGAGTATTTCTGAAAGGAATGGCACTGTCTCTGAGGAGGCAATGTGGTGGCCAGGGGCAGGAACTGGGAGGTTTTCCACTTTGCTCTTTTATGAGGAGGCTGGTGGGCTATATAAAGTCCACGGGGTCACAAAGAGCTAGATATGACTGAGCAACAGCACACACACGCTCCTTTAAATTCGAGTCATGCATTATCCACTTGAAAATTACTTTTTAATTCAATATAGTGGTCATAAGTAAAGCTGAAGAATTCAACCCAACATTGAAAAAAAAAAAAAAGACAAAGATCTAGGAGAAAAAGGTAAGAAAACTGAGAGGACTGCTCCAGAAGATCAATATTTCAATCAAGAGAAATTAGAAATTCAATCAAGAGAAAAAGTTTTCAAAGATAATTCAAGACATTTTCCAATAACTGAAAAACATAAGTTTCTAGATTGTGTCCAGAAAATCTAATGACAATGATCAATGAGACTACCTGGGACAACCAGCTGAGCCACAAGCAAAAAGTGAAGTCACTCAGTGGTGTCCAACTCTTTGTGACCCCGTGGGCTATAGCCCACCAGGCTCTTCCATCCATGGGATTCTCCAGACAAGAATACTGGAGTGGGTTGCCATTTCCTTCTCCAGGGAATCTTCCTGACCCAGGGATCAAACCCAGGTCTCCAGCACTGCAGACAGACGCTTTAACCTCTGAGCCACCAGGGAAGCCCATAAAACACACTAAAAGCTTTCAAAGAGAAGAGAGGGAAAAGTTCCAGCTTTCATGAAAGGCTGGAATTTTTGCAAGAAGTCTTGTCAGTTATGAAGGAAAAAGATTTCCAAACCAGAAAAGTACATTTAGCTAAACTATCAAGAGTGTGGGAGTTGGGTGGTATGACTTAGACATGCCAAATTTCATGAAAATGTATCTCCCATGTAAATCTTCTCAGAAGCTCCTGGCTAATGCCCTCCACCAAGAGAAGAGACCAAGAGACACCACAAGGAAAGGACACATCGTGGGATCCAGGAAATAGAAATAAGGGGGGAAACAGACGGGGAAACAGTGGAAACAGTGTCAGACTTTATTTTTGGGGGCTCCAAAATCACTGCAGATGGTGACTGCAGCCGTGAAATTAAAAGACACTTACTCCTTAGAAGAAAAGTTATGACCAACCTAGATAGCATATTCAAAAGCAGACACATTACTTTGCCAACTAAGGTCCGTCTAGTCAAGGCTATGGTTTTTCCAGTGGTCATGTATGGATGTGAGAGTTGGACTGTGAAGAAGGCTGAGCGCCAAAGAATTGATGCTTTTGAAGTGTGGTGTTGGAGAAGACTCTTGAGAGTCCCTTGGACTGCAAGGAGATCCAACCAGTCCATTCTGAAGGAGATCAGCCCTGGGTATTCTTTGGAGGGACTGATGTTAAAGCTGAAACTCCAATACTTTGGCCACCTCATGCAAAGAGTTGACTCACTGGAAAAGACTCTGATGCTGGGAGGGATTGGGGGTAGGAGAAGGGGACGACAGAGGATGAGATGGCTGGATGGCATCACTGACGTGATGGACATGAGTCTGAGTGAACTCTGGGAGTTGGTGATGGATAAGGAGGCCTGGTGTGCTGCAATTCATGGGGTCGCAAAGAGTCAGACATGACTGAGCGACTGAACTGAACTGAACTGGGCTGATAGGCACACTTCATAAGGAATGCCTTCAGAAGGAAAAGATCAGACAGCTATCCTGCGGTCTTTAAACATAAAGAAGGTTGGGCTTCAATCTGGGTGTGAATCAGTGAAAGGTACATAAATTCTAACCATTCTTAATTCTGGGTGAGAAAANATCACTGACTCGATGGGCGTGAGTCTGAGTGAACTCCGGGAGGTGGTGATGGACAGGGAGTCCTGGCGTGCTGTGATTCATGGGGTCTCAGAGTCGGACACCACTGAGCGACTGAACTGAACTGAACTGTAGCCTCTTTGCTGTGACAAAGCTATGATCCATGAAAGGAATCTACTAGGTAGTAGCCTTTATATTTGATTCAGAGAATACGTGTGAACAAAGAAGCTATGATCCCTACCTTCTAGGATTATTAAAGTTTTGTATCTAAGCTAATCGTTTTCATTGTTTAAGCTGTAATGAAAAATATATTCTCCATATAACTTTCTGAGGCTCCTTTCAGATATTGTTGATTTCTCTCCTCACATACTATAGCATTATTAGTCTATTCTGATCTGTGCTGTCCATAGCTACTAGCAACATGTGGGTGTTTACACTTACATTTAAATTAATTTAAATGAAATAAAATTTAAAATTTAGTTCCTGGTTTGTACTAGCTATATTTCAAGGCCTGAGTATCCAAACTTGTCTGGATTGTATGTTTCATAGGGCAGAAAGCATAACTGCATGTCCCATTGCACTGTCACACTACGAACAGTGCTGTTCTAGGGGGCACTCAGTAATATGTTGGTTGATGAGTTAATGCATACTTAGTGGATAAATGGNGGTTTGTACTAGCTATATTTCAAGGCCTGAGTATCCAAACTTGTCTGGATTGTATGTTTCATAGGGCAGAAAGCATAACTGCATGTCCCATTGCACTGTCACACTACGAACAGTGCTGTTCTAGGGGGCACTCAGTAATATGTTGGTTGATGAGTTAATGCATACTTAGTGGATAAATGGCTATATTGGCCGTAAAACTCCATAGATATTATATAATCCTGATATCTGATTTGGAAAGTGAGATAATTACCNACTCTGTGCTACCCCATAGATGGCAGCCCACCAGGCTCCCCTGTCCCTGGGATTCTCCAGGCAAGAACACTGGAGTGGGTTGCCATTTCCTTCTCCAATGCATGAAGGTGAAAAGTGAAAGTGAAGTTGCTCAGTCATGTCCGACTCTTTGCTCCCCCATGTCCTGCAGCCTATCAGGTTCCACTGCCCATGGGATTTTCCAGGCAAGAGTACTGGAGTGGGTTGCCATTGCCTTCTCTGGATATTTGATATAACATTGTGTGATTTTAAGGCGTGGGGCTTCCTAGGTGGCACAGTGGTAAAGAATCCACCTACCAAATAGGAGATGCAGGTTTGGTCTCTGGGTTGGGAAGATCCCCTGCAGGAGTAAATGGCAACCCACTCCAGTATTCTTGCCTGGGAAATCCGGTGGATAGAGGAGCCANTTCTCTGGATATTTGATATAACATTGTGTGATTTTAAGGCGTGGGGCTTCCTAGGTGGCACAGTGGTAAAGAATCCACCTACCAAATAGGAGATGCAGGTTTGGTCTCTGGGTTGGGAAGATCCCCTGCAGGAGTAAATGGCAACCCACTCCAGTATTCTTGCCTGGGAAATCCAGTGGATAGAGGAGCCAGAGGAACTTGGCAGGCTACAGTCCATGGGGTCACAAAGAATCTGACACAAATGAGAAACTAAGCACACAAATTAAGGCAGACATGTTAATCTGGTATATTTATATATTGCTGTATGATTGTGATAATGAACACCTCTAATCACATTACATACATTTTCTTTTTTAGTGGTTGGAATAATTAAGTTCTGGTCTCTTAGCAAGTTTGATGATTATAATAAAATATTGATGTCTGTATTCCCTATACTATGCGTTAGATCTCCAAGGCTTATTTACTACTTATAAATTTGTCCCCTTAAATAACATCCTTTCCTATCTGCTTCCCATTATCTTTTCTTGATGTAAGTAATACAGTAATGAAATCGACAAGAAAGTAGAATAGAATGTCCTTCTAAAATTAATTATCAGCAGTAAAGGACTAGTTTTTAAATGATATTGATAACAAGCCCTATGTTAAATAACACATATAAATGATGTTCCAGCTGGTCACCTGCCATTTGTATGACATAGTTTTCAAGTCACTTTCTTAATATTGGTGATGAGTGTACAGTGAGCGATCCATGTTCTCTTGTCCAGCTCCTCTTATTCTTGGTGATACATAATTGCACAGGGACTAGCCAGGGAGAGACTCTTACATCTTCTGCATAGAAACTGAGATCAGGGTTTCTAGTTGAATATAAAATGTTTGTTACAAAGATGCAGCTAAGCATGGGGTAGGGTCAGGGGCTTGGAAAAGAGAAGATACAAACTGGAGGAGACTGCCCATTCCAGGTGGTCCTCCCAGGAAAACTGCTATTTCTTGACAGGACTTTTAATTGCAGGTGGAAAGACTGGCTTCACTAGCAGCAGACTGAGTATCACAGGGTCTATAGTCATGTTGAAATTCAGGGACATGGTGCTGGGAAAGCAGTGTTACAGCAGACGATGTCGGTTTCCATTTTGCCCCTTTCTTGTTGATTGTAGGACTCTGATTTTGCACAGGTATCTATTTTCTCCTATTTTTGAAAAAGAAACACTGTATTCCAAAATAGGTTGGGAATGAATTTTTATTATCTCAAGCTAATCATGGCAGTCTCTCTCTCTCTCAATGGGAATTAGCCTAAGCAAGTGCACATGAAAAGATTCCAGCCAGTGAGCAAAAGAAAGTCTACACTGGGTCCTTTTGAATAGGACTGTAAAGAGAAACACCCAGGAAGACACAGACTATTATTCTACTAAAAAGCCTCTTGATGAAACTGAAAGAGGAGAGTAAAAAGTTGGCTTAAAGCTCAACATTCAGAAAACGAAGATCATGGCATCTGGTCCCATCACTTCATGGGAAATAGATGGGGAAACAGTGGAAACAGTGTCAGACTTTATTTTTGGGGGCTCCAAAATCACTGCAGATGGTGACTGCAGCCGTGAAATTAAAAGACACTTACTCCTTAGAAGAAAAGTTATGACCAACCTAGATAGCATATTCAAAAGCAGACACATTACTTTGCCAACTAAGGTCCGTCTAGTCAAGGCTATGGTTTTTCCAGTGGTCATGTATGGATGTGAGAGTTGGACTGTGAAGAAGGCTGAGCGCCAAAGAATTGATGCTTTTGAAGTGTGGTGTTGGAGAAGACTCTTGAGAGTCCCTTGGACTGCAAGGAGATCCAACCAGTCCATTCTGAAGGAGATCAGCCCTGGGTATTCTTTGGAGGGACTGATGTTAAAGCTGAAACTCCAATACTTTGGCCACCTCATGCAAAGAGTTGACTCACTGGAAAAGACTCTGATGCTGGGAGGGATTGGGGGTAGGAGAAGGGGACGACAGAGGATGAGATGGCTGGATGGCATCACTGACGTGATGGACATGAGTCTGAGTGAACTCTGGGAGTTGGTGATGGATAAGGAGGCCTGGTGTGCTGCAATTCATGGGGTCGCAAAGAGTCAGACATGACTGAGCGACTGAACTGAACTGAACTGGGCTGATAGGCACACTTCATAAGGAATGCCTTCAGAAGGAAAAGATCAGACAGCTATCCTGCGGTCTTTAAACATAAAGAAGGTTGGGCTTCAATCTGGGTGTGAATCAGTGAAAGGTACATAAATTCTAACCATTCTTAATTCTGGGTGAGAAAAAGGTGTATTTGAGGAAGGAAATGTCATTTGAATGACACATCTTAGTTAAGAACGATTTTCACAGTCACTATAATTGAAATGTTATATATAATCAAATTAAGCAACTAGGTTTACATTAGGAGGATTTTAGAAGACTGTATGGGAGATGTTATGAGTTACAGTCTCATCTTCTACAGTATGAAGACAGGAAACAATACCCAAATTCAGATTTTAAAAAATCAAGAAATGACAGAACAAGCATATTTTCTCAAAATACTGCTGTTTTCACAGTCACAAGTATCACCATTTTCAACAACATTAGGAGAAAAACAGATTTCTAAGTAGCCTTCTGTAAGGAGAAGGAATCAGAGGAGAAAAGTAGGGCAGAGGGGCTTCTATTTTCATTTACAGGCGTTACAGGGTAGTTTAACTTTTTAAAGTATATACACACAAACATAAAAACACTGACATTTTCCATAGAGCCAGTATTCATGTTTTATTTTTTTTAAAACACATGAGACTCAATGATGGGCTAATCTGCATCACCACTGTAATAAAATCCACATATCAAATAGCATCTAAAAACAACCTATGGTTTTTAGGTGACTGGCGCTGGTTCTGTCCACCCACTCCAACCTGAGGGTTAGGGACATAGGCATCCCCTGGTTGACCCATTCATTAGGAGAATGCCTCAGACACAGTGTCAGATGGATACACTCTTTGAAGGTGTTCCCAGTACTCTTGTGATTTCCATTACCTCATTCTTATGAGAGGTGAAGTTAAGGATGTGTGTGGGTTTGAATGCAAGACTTGATTAAAAGCAACTTGAACAGGAAACTGAACTGATTTGTAAGAAACAATGGCTTTAGGTAATCAGATTTTTTAAATAAATGGAAACTACTGATCCTCTGAGTGACAAACTCAATTTGTTGAAAAAACAAAAACACCAGTTGTGAGCTTTCCCAGTGGATCAGTGGTAAAGAATCTGCCTGCCAATGCAGGAGATACAGGTTTGATCCCTGATCCAGGAAGAACCCACATGTCTCAAGAGCAACTAAACCCATGTGCCTCAACTATGAGCTTGTGCTTTGGAGCCTGGGAGCCATAACTACTGAGCTCACTTGCCTCAGTTACTGAAACCTATGTACCCTAGAGCTCATGCTCTGCAGCAAGAGAAGTCACCACAATGAGAAGCCTCTGCACCGCAATGAAAATGCAACTAGAGACAAGCCCACACAGCAGCGAAGACCTGACACAGCCGAAAATAAAGATATAAATTTAAAAAATTATATATGAAAAACCATTGTGTGGTTACTGAAAGAGCCACTGCAAAATTCCCATTTTCAGTTCTAATGCTTAATCAGCCGCCAAAGGAGCAGGGAAATTGGCACAAGCCTTGAGGTTTACACTCCTAGATCACGTGGCTAACATCACCACATGGCTGCTTAAATGAAAGTACAACATTTACTAGAATTATTAACTCAGATTTGACCAACTCATGAATGTGATGTTTTGCAGATTTTTTTAAGCATCTTTGTGACAGAACTTGCCCAAATTGAAGAGGTTTCTCTAAAAATTTCAAGGAAAACTGAAGTTCTAGGAAGACATTTAGGCCTATGGCTTTGGACACCTTAATGCTCAAAATTCTCCAAGCCAGGCTTCAGCAGTACGTGAACCGCGAACTTCCAGATGTTCAAGCTGGTTTTAGAAAAGGCAGAGGAACAAGAGATCAAATTGCCAACAACCACTGGATCATCAAAAAAGCAAAAAAGTTCCAGAANTTTTACAAGTGGTGGACCAGTTTTCCCAGCACCACTTGTTAAAGAGGTTATCTTTACTCCATTGTATATTCTTACCTCCTTTGTCAAAGAAGCAAGAATTTGTTAAGAAGCAAGAATTTGGGATTGACTAGCCTAAGAAGTAGACAATGGTAGTTTACAAGTACATTAATATCTGTATAATTCAATCAAATAAAAGCCTATGACGAGATGACATTTTCAAAATTGCTGTTTCAGAACACTGATCAAACCAGTAAGCACACTGCCTGAAACAATCATGACGACCTAGATGAATGCTCAAAAGAAAATCAGCTATAAGCTAAGACAAACAACTCTCTGATAAACTGTGACTTCTTTGCAGAACACAAAAGAATTCTTACACACCAATTACTCTAAAAGTTACTTGAATGGTCTAACAATAAAAGGCATCGTTCTTGTCCAGAAACAAAGAAAACGAACTACAAAACAACTTATCAACAAGTGAAAGCTAGCAGCAGTAGTGTTTGGGATCCCATGGACTTAGCCCACCAGGCTCCTCTGTCCATGGGATTCTCCAGCCAAGAATACTGGAGTGGGTTGCCATTCCCTTCTCCAGGAGATCTTCCTGTGCCAGGGATCCAACCTGAGTCTCCTGTATTGTTGGCAGATACTTTACCATGGGCTACAGGGAGGGGAGACAGAAAAGGAGGGAAATGATTATATTATTTTACCTACATATTGAAAGAATCACTATTAAAGTTGAGCATAAAACTTAGTTCCTGGCATCCTTGGAGCCAAAGCATAAATGGAAACTGGATGAGGTACACAACTTTTGTGACTGGGAGAAAAAAGTCCCAGTTCATCAGAGAAATACTGTAAATGCTTTTCAAACAGTGAACTGAAACATACACTTCCTTCTGAATGGCACAGCAAATCCTCATCAGTAGTTTACTCAACAATAATGTTTGGGGGAATGAAAACTGGTACAGCCACTATGGAGAACAGTATGAAGGTTCCTTAAAAAACTAAAAAGAGAACTACCATAAGACCCTGGAATCCTACTCCTGCGCACTTATCCAGAGAAAAACAGGATCTGAAAGGATTCATGCACCCAAATGTTAATTGCAGCACTGTTTACAACAGCCAACACACGGAAGCAACCTAAATCCTTTCCATCGACAGAGGACTGGATAAAGAATACGTGGTACATACATACAATGAAATATTACTCAGTCATTAAAAAGAAATAATGCTATTTGCAGCAACATGGATGGACCTAGAGATTGTCATACTGTGTGAAATAAGTCAGAGAAAGAGAAATATCATACGATATCCCTTATATTCAGAATCTAAAAGGAAATGATACAAATGAACGAAACAGATTTAGAGAACGCACTTACAGGATTGGGGGAGGGAACAGTTAGGGAGTTTGGGATTGAAAGGTACACACCACTATATCTAAAATGGATAACCAACAAGGTCCTAATGTATAGAACAGGAAATTCTGCTCAACATTATGTGGGAGCCTGGATGGGAGGGGAGTTTGGGGGAGAATGGATACATGTATACACACCACTGAGTCACTCTGCTGTGCAGGAGAAACTATCACAACATTGTTAATCCCCTATACTCCAATACAAAATAAAAAGTTTTAGAGACTTCCTTGGTGGTCCACTGGTTAAGACTTTGCCTTCGAGTGCAAGCGGTATGGGTTCGATCCCTGGTCTGGAAGCTAAGATTCCACTTGCCTTGAAGACAGAAAAACCAAAACACAAAGAACAGAAACAATATTGTAACAAATTCAATAAAGACCTACCAAAAAAAAAATCCATTAAATGCCTTCTACATTTTCAGGCTCTGTTCTGGAAGTCTGATATGTATCAGCCAAGGAAGCAGATAAAGATCCCTGCCCTGGGGAAGCCCACATCCCACAGGAGTAGATGGACAGTAACCATCATGGGTAAAGTTAATATGCTATAGGGGAAAGAAAAGGAAGAGCTAGGCAAAGGGGGTCAAGAGAAGGCAGATTATAATTCTGAACAGTTAAGGTACTGAGATGGTGACATCTGAGCAGGACTCAGCATGAACAAGCACAGAGATATTTAGAGCGGCCTGTGCAAAGGCCCTGAGGGCAAGTACGTAGGCATCTCTGAGGCAGAACAAAGAGCCGCTGCTGCTGAGCACTGGAGCAGGATAAGCGCTGGAGAGGATGCTAGAGGGTAACAAGGGGCCAACAGGTCAAGAATGCCACAGGGTTCACTGTAAAAACTTCTCTTATAGAAACAGGAAGCCAAGAAAGGGTTTGAGGAGAACAGTGTCTCATCTGACTTCTGTTTTTAAGGGACCACTGTTGAAGCAGGGAGACCAGTCATGAGGCTGCTGCAGTAATCTAGGGAGGAGAGAATGATGGCAGTGGAAAAGGGAGAAGAGGAGACAGGTTCTGGATATATTTCTAAGGTAGTGTTAACAGGAATTGCTAATGGATTCTAGGTGGAGAGAAAAGAATGGAGGGCAAACACAGCCACAGTTTGGGGGTATTTACCATCTATCAAGGAAGACTGTGATAAGAATGAGTTTGGGGGAAAACCAGGAATTCCATTTCAGCCCTGTCAAGCTTGAGGTGGCTATCAGACATCCAGGTGGGAACACCAGGAGGGAGTTGAACATGTAAGTATGATGTTGGGAAAAGAAGTCACAGCGGGAGAAACAAATGTGAGAATAATTGGAATATGGATGGTACCTAAAGCTTTGAGATTGGATGAAATCACCAAGGGAGCAGATGTCTACAAAACAATTAAGGATTGAGCCCTAATCATCCGTGCAGTACTCCTACCACAAACACACCTTTCCAAAATCATAGCTATGAAGAACTGGCAAAGATAACTGAAAAGGAGTGGCAAGTAAGCCAGGAGGAGAACTAGCAAATGTAGAAAAAAGTTTAACATGAGCACGCTTTATATTATCCATCAACAAGGGCAAAGTTGTATCATCAAGTCAGAGCTCAAGGAAGGCACTTTCAAGGCGAAGCTACCGCACTGCAGTCCAGGGTATTGGCCAATTCTGCATGATTACTACAATCCGTGCGCACCAATGGAGAGTACTGAAGCACAGGCCAGGACAGGTCAGAGGCAGGAGGTCAGGAGAACCCAGGCAGACAGGCACTGTGAGCCCAAGGAGAATATCAGAGCTTGGAGAGTAAGCTGGATGAGAAGTCAGAGTAGCTTGTTGGGAAACACTAACTTCAACCCCTCAAATCAGCCTGCAGTCCTTTGCTGATCTGTCCCTGCAGAAGTGTCTATTACACTGTTTTCATTCTGCCAGTTCAATCCAACTCTTGGTCCTGGGCCTGGAAATCAGATCCCATGGCACATTAGGAGCCCCTTCCTCATTATCAAAAGGCCAGAAAGAGTTTCACCCTGAGTGCAAGGGACAGAGACCCCAGTAATCCCCTAAGCACACACATCTGCTTGTGAGAACAATAAAGGAGACAAAGAGCACCAAAGGAGTGTTCTCCCCACCCTACTCCACCTCCTCTTCTTTCCTCCCTCTCTCTGCATACTTCTTATAAGTAGGCCCTCTTAAAATGTTTAATTGTACCAAGTAAGCATAATATATGCGTTTATATACAACCCTGTTCCAAAAAGGGCATCAGGCAACCTTCAAAACTAGACTAACATACCTTAATTTTAAAAACAGGAAAAAAAAGTTGAGAACAAGGGAAAATATAGTGGAGCAATAAATGAGGCCTCCGCCAGTTAGCGAAAATGACTACCATGAAGTTCTACATGGCAGTTTAACAGTGCGATATAAATGTGAAGAAAGCAATAAGGAAACTGCATCTCTTACAAGAATCACAGTGTTCAGTTAAATATTCTTCCAAGAAAAGTCCCAGAACTGCCTGATAGGGAGGCCTAGGACAGCTTTTCCAATGGTTCTTCAGCCAAAGGCTGCTGAGAGACACAAAAGAGCTCATAATGTGTGAGAGGTTCCTGTGGTGTTTCTTAAACTCTTCACTATTCCTCGATACAAGCTAAGGACATCACATATATGATTCATTAAAAGACATCAGAAGTTAAAGAAAGTGCAGCATTCCAAGAACCCAGTGCTCTGATGGAAATGGCATGTAAGATCCTTTAGAATTTCATCAATGAGCCCTATTTCTCTGTTTTCATGAGCAGCCGGGGCAGGCAAATGCTTAGGAAGAACCCCAGAGTGCAACAGTCAATGTCATCAATCGAGGGTCCACTTACTATAAAAGTCAGCCAAGCAGAAGAAATCTCAGCATTCTCATAAAAATTACAGAAACTATCCAAGATTCTTGCCTCAACAGATTGCCCTTCATGCAAAGGTAGACAAGTAGGAATGAGCAAGCTTCCCCAACCCTGAAAGAGTTCTGAATTTCTCCGCCATGTAGGTGGTGAATAAACAACCAAGGCACTGAAGTTCTGCATCTCGCAGTAAGTACGGTTATAATTTGCCATCTTTCTTCAAAGGATTCTGATTTTGTGTTGTTTAAATAAGACAGAAATTTCACTTGTGAGAGAATATTTACTAAGCCCCAATAAATTTTAAGTTTTGCCAAAAGGCCCCTTCTCCACTCTTCTTTTGACAGAACCAGCTGCCTTTAATTGACTAGCAAGACCATATCAACACAGATAAACAAAAAAAACAATGACCAATAAGACAGCAGTAGTACATGGAAAATTAAGAAATAAAAGTCCAGAGAGTAAAAGAGTCATTTCTAGATTAAAATATAGATCGAGACCCTTGAAAAACCATGAGTGCAAAGTTACCAAAGTGTGGGTACAGCTCTGCAGTTCATAAAAGATTCATCAGTCCCAAGCAAAAACTAGACCTGTTTCCCAGATCTAGGCAGATTTCTGAAGCATAACCTTTTCAAAAATACAGATTTAGTCAATTCCGAAAGCCGTTTCTAAATCAGCATCCTGGCCATTAAACTTCTTTGAATTAAACATAGTTTTCCACTATGGTAGATTCTGTTGTTGTTTCAATTATTAGCTGTCCTCCATAAGAGGATTACACCTCCTGTGCCATGTGACTTACAGAGGCTCCAGATGGAAGAATTAATTACACGTCCTACCCTACTGTTAGCAGGCTTAGCCATGTGACTTCTTTCAGCAAACTGGATGTGAGTGGAAGTAGCATATACGCAGAAGCAGTAACAGTTGTGAATGGACTGGTCATTCCCCATAAGACTATGTCCCAGACTGTGTGGTAGCTCCACATGCCTGGATCTAGAGCAAAGATCACCCTTGGAGCAGAGCCAGAGCTGTCATGTAATGTGAACAAGAAATTAAAATATGTTGTTTTAAGCCATTAAGCATCATCTAGTCTAAGCTTAGAAATGAAACCAATGCTTCCTTTAAAAAAATGTTTTAAGGCTCAATGAAATAATTAATACTCAGAGCAGCCTAATAAGTATGGATGAACAAGTAGGTTTTAGTGCCAGTGAATTTTCATGCTAACTATCTGCATAAGAATACAATAAACTGAAAATAACATTCTGGCTTTTTAAAAGTTTTTACCTTATAAATATGTGTTTTAGGGAGAAGGGGAAAACTTAAGTTACTTGTTTGACTGACCTTTAGAAGATCTTGTTGAAAACAATAGTAGGTTCAAAGAAGATAAGGTTCAAACAGCTCACCCTTCCACAGGTATGTAATTAATCTCTAACTGATTTAGGGATAAAACAAGAATCAAGGTTATAAACTTAACTGGCATACCAGTCTCCTTGCAAAACAAGGAAATGTAACTGCCTAATATTTTATGGTATGTAGAAACCATTCTTTTCAAAGCCTGGGTCAGGTTCATTTTAATTTTTAGTATTAGTTCCTACCTAGAAATCTTTAACTCATCAGATATAAGATTTGATGACATAAATAATTTTTCAAATGATCAATTAGGATAGAACTTAATGAAAATTACTAGATGTCTCTATTTTTTTTTCTAAAAGCCAAAGGAAAACAATGCCCAAAGTTAATACTCCTCTCATAGTTATTCTGATAAAAATATATATGCATTCACCTAAAAACTTAATTTCTGAAGGAAAAATAGTCAACATCACTTCTTACAAATTTGTGATGAGGTCTTGGCAAGCTACAAGTCCAGAGAAACTCAAAACACATACTAAGACTAAGCTGACAAGGTGTCATATTCATAGGTTATAGTAAGAGTCTGTTTAATCAGGAGGAAACAAGTGGGGGAAAAAAAAGAAAAAAAAAAAAAAGACACACTAAGAAGGTGCCTAGTGAAAAGTGAAGGGTAATTCTAAAAAATCCCATTCCGGAATAAACCATTTTCTTCCCATATACATTTCCCCTTTTTGAAAAATCCACCCAGCCTCAGCCTCTGTGTTTTCCGTGTGATCCCAGACTCTCTGACCACAGCTCACAGGACCACACAACGGTTCCCAACCTCAGAGAGGAAGAGGAGGCATAAGCCAGGCTGATCCGCCAGGAATGAGAGAGGGCTAAGAAGAGAGGACCACATGATACAAAAACTTGGGCTTGAAATGGGATGTCATGGTAAGCAAGGGCTGCAGTGCCATTCTCTACCCAAACATGAGTTGAAGCAGAGAAAGATGATCTACAGAAAAAAGCCAAAGAATGGTAAAAATGCTAGAGACAAGACATCATGAGTGTTCAAAAGAAACCGTAACTTCCAGCCCTAACTTTCCAGTTCCCAGGAAGATCAGCTGGCTATCATGCCCTGCATTTCCACTGGATTTCTTCCAAGAAATTCCTTATTGGGTTGGTTGCTATTTGTTTGTTTTGGTCAAACTTCTTATTGCTGATGCTGGTTTGTTGAAGCCAATTTTAATGAGTTTCTCTTTTATGCAGCCGATAAGCCTTATTACTTTAATTTTTGATTTGTTTGTAAATGCTTGATTTTAATAAACTTTTTAAAGAATAACACATACAATAAAGCACATAAATCTTAAATATTTATCATGAATTTTTTCAAAAACGAATATATCCAAATCATCAAGTCCTAAGTCCCTCACCAGCCAGTACATCCTTATGCAGACTTCTGTCACCATTGAGTATTTTTGCCTCTCTTTTGATGTTCATATAAATGAAATCATATAATATGTATACTAATTTCTGAATTTCTTTACTCAATATCTATGAGATTCATCAAGTTTTGTGCAGCAGTAATTTGGTTTTTTACTGCTGTGTAGTATTTCAATGCATCATCATACCAGAAATATTTATTCAATATCTGGCTTGTTTCTATTATGTTTCTATCATTCCATTATAAACATTGTTGTAAATCCTTCTGGTGCACATAAGCAAGCGCTCAGTCCTCTTGGGTATACATATCTGGGAGTATAATTACTGAGTAACAGGATACAAGCTTGTTCAGTTTCACAGATAAGTACAAACAGCTTCCCAAAGCAGTTAAACCAATTTATGTATCTCGACAGTGTACGAGAGTTTGAGCTTTCTATATCTTCATTTGGTTGTTAGGAATTTTTTTATTTTAGCCATCTGGGTAGATTTTATAATAGTTTTAATTTGCATTTTCCTGATGACCGATGATACTGAATGCCCTTCTGTTCATTTTTTAAATTATATTTTCAGTTTTTCTTATTAACGTGTAGCTGTTCTTTACATATTCTGGACAAGTTTCTTGTTGGATATATGTTATGACTAATATCTTCTACTTTGTGACTTGCATTTTTACTCTCAATTTGTACAGTGGAATGAAAGTTATTAATTGTGATGAACATGAGAACAGACAAAACAGTACATGTTGCTGTGAGAAATAGATCAAATCCTCTGGGTCCATTAAGACACTGATATCTCACATGCTAGTAAAGTAATGCTCAAAATTCTCCAAGCCAGGCTTCAGCAATACGTGAACCGTGAAATTCCAGATGTTTAAGCTGGTTTTAGAAAAGGCAGAGGAACCAGAGATCAAATTGCCAACATCCCCCGGATCATGGAAAAAGCAAGAGAGTTCCAGAANGCCTTTTACAGGCCCCTCCCTCCTCATCGCTAAAGAAATTGATCAGGGACTGTCGGCTTGTTTCCTGGCCCCTGGTGACAGCGGGATTCTGGAGCATGCAGGGATCTAGTTTTCTGCAGGTGCCTGAGCGGGACTAGCCGTGTCCGTGCGTTCGCGCCGGCTCGGCTGCAGGACGGAGTCCTCAGTGAAAAGGAGAGAACGCATGTCCAGAAGGGTGTAGGTGTTCTGAGGACTTAAAAGAAGACGCAGTGCCTGGGTAGGCAGCTTAGAAGCGAACTAGGAAGTCAGACACTCTCAATCCGTAGCAACCTAAGAGGGTGCAAGGGAGGCTGTGACGAATCTTCTTTCAAATTGAAGATGGTTTGAATAAACAGGACGGGAGGACCGACAAATATTACTACGAAACACCAGTGCCAGCTCTCCAATCACTGATTTTTCTTAAGGTCGGGGCGGGGCAGTTCACCCACTAAGGTCTCCAGCGCAGCACACCTCTCAGAGGGGCTTTAGGCAGTCACAATATTTTTGCAAGTAGGTTAAAGCGAAGAGTTATCACGAGATACTAGCCTCTGGGGAGAAGAGGCTGTGAAATCCCTATTTGTTCACAGCAAAGCACACCTGCAGATTCCTGAAACCGATGGCCCCTGCCTGTGAAGAAGATAAGCGAAAGACAGCTCAAAGATACATGGAGGCAGGAAATCTCACTTAAAAACCTCAGACCCTTTGCAAGCTCACCGGGTGACAGTAAACAAACTCTTTCCCTTCTCCTTGACCTCCATTTCTTTATCTGTAGAATAGGCTATATGGATTCAATAGATCTTCTTTAAAATCCCCCCTCCCCAAATGTCTATGATTCTATATAAACAATACTTTTATTGTTTATTGTTTTATTGAGATGGTTGGATGGCATCACTGACTGGATGGACATGAGTTTGAGCAAGCTCCAGGAGTTGGTGATGGACAAGGAAACCTGGCGAGCTGCAGTCCATGGGGTCACAAAGAGTCAGATACGACTGAACCACTGAACTGAAACAATACTTATTCCCAAGGCGGGGTGGGAGGGGTCCTNGATGGTTGGATGGCATCACTGACTGGATGGACATGAGTTTGAGCAAGCTCCAGGAGTTGGTGATGGACAAGGAAACCTGGCGAGCTGCAGTCCATGGGGTCACAAAGAGTCAGATACGACTGAACCACTGAACTGAAACAATACTTATTCCCAAGGCGGGGTGGGAGGGGTCCTGCATACACGAAGGATACCATCCATCCTTTTCTTCTCCTTGCTTACATTTACTCAGTAAACATTTATTTCGTAGGTCCTATTGACTCAGTGCTAAAGAATCTGCCTGCCAATGAAGGAGACAGGTTGATCCCTGGATGCCTGAAGATCCCCTGGAGAAGGAAATGGCAAACCACTCCAGTATTCTTGCCTGGGAAAGCCTATGGACAGAGGAGCCTGGCGGGCCACAATCCATGGGGTTTGTAGAATGGGGTCACAAAGAGTCAGACAGACTGAGTGACAAAACAACAACAAATGAAGATTAATCCATCAAAAGTATGGCATGTGTGCTAAGTCGCTTCAGTTGTGTTCAGCTTTTTGCAAAGCCATGGACTGTAGCCTGCCAGGCTCCCCTGTCCATGGGATTCTCCAGACAAGAATGCTGGAGTGGGTTGTCATTTCCTCCTCACGGGGATCTTCCCGCCCAGGGACTGAACCCACGTCTCTTATGTCTTCTGCACCGGCAGGTGGGTTCTTTACCACTAGCACCACCTAGGAAGTCCCCCAAAGTATGGCAGATTCTCAACTTTTAGTGGGTTTATATTTGAGTTTTACTTATTTTTAGTCATTTTTCTATTGAGATGCAATTCACATAGCATAAAATTTGGTCTTAAAGTGTATAATTTCATGATTTTGAATATATTTAGTTATGCAGCCATCACCAATATCTGATTCCGGAACTTTCATCATTTTCAATAACAAATTCCATACTCATTAGCAGTCACTCCTCACCCACCCCGTTAGCCCCAAGCCACCACTAATTTATTTTCTGTCTCTCTGAATTTGCCTATTCTGGACATTTCGTATAAATAGAAACATGTAACATGTAGCCTTTGGGTTTGGCTTCTTAAACTTAACATTTGCAGTGTTCGACCAAGTTGTCACATGTATTAGTACTTCATTCCTTTTTATAGTTGAATAATCTTCCACTGTATGGATAAAACCACATTATGTTTATCCATTCATACATTGATGGGAACTTTGGATTGTTTCCACTTCTTGGCTCTTAAGAATAATGCTGCTAAGACATTCGTGTACAATTTTTTGTGTAAACACATTTGTTCATTTCTCTTGAGTGTATGTCTAGGAGTAGAATTTCTTAGCTAAACTTTTTGAGGAACTAATACACTTTTCCAAAGTGACTATACTATTTTACATTCCTATTCAGTTCAGTTCAGTTCAGTCGATCAGTCATGTCCGACTCTTTGCAACCCCTCCCTGTCCAACACCAGCTCCNAGTGTATGTCTAGGAGTAGAATTTCTTAGCTAAACTTTTTGAGGAACTAATACACTTTTCCAAAGTGACTATACTATTTTACATTCCTATTCAGTTCAGTTCAGTTCAGTCGATCAGTCATGTCCGACTCTTTGCAACCCCTCCCTGTCCAACACCAGCTCCCGGAGTTCACCCAAACTCATGTCCATCAAGTCGGTGATGCCATCCAGCCATCTCATCCTCTGTTGTCCCTTCTCATCCTGCCCTCAATCTTTCCCAGCGTCAGGGTCTTTTCCAATGAGTCAACTCTTCTCATGAGGTGGCCAAAATGTTGGAGTTTCAGCTTTAGCATGAGTCCTTCCAATTAACACCCAGGACTGATCTCCTTCAGAATGGACTGGTTGGATCTCCTTGTGGTCCAAGGGACTCTCAAGAGTCTTCTCCAACACCACACTTCAAAAGCATCAATTCTTCGGAGCTCAGCTTTCTTCACAGTCCAACTCTCGCATCCATACATGACCACTGGAAAAACCATAGCCTTGACTAGACAGACCTTATGACGGTTCTAATTTCTCCAAATCCTTACTGACTGTCATCATACATGTATGGTAGGTGGTAGTTCAAGATTTTAATTTGCATTTCCCTAATGACTAGTAATGTTGAGCATCTCTTCATATCCTTATCGGGGCCATTTGTATATCTTCTTTGGATAAATATCTATTCAAATACTTTGCTCATTTTAAAATTGGGTTATGTGTCTTTTTACTGGTGGTCTTTATAAGAGGTCTTATATCTTATAAGTAACACTAGTCCTTTATCTGATATATATATATATATATATATATATATATGTAAATATTTTCTCCTATTATGTGGCTTGTCTTTTCAGTTTCTTGATAGTGTCCTTTGAAGCACATGTATCTTTGACAGTCATATTTTTACAATACAAAATAACATACGCTAATACATAATACTTAAGAGTTTTCTAGACTCATTGGAAAAGACTCTGAAGCTGGGAGGGATTGGGGGCATGAGGAGAAGAGGACGACCGAGGATGAGATGGCTGGATGGCATCAGTGACTTGATGGGCTTGAGTCTGAGTGAACTCCGGGAGTTGGCAATGGACAGGGAGGCCTGGTGTGCTACAATTCATGGGGTCACAAAGAGTCGGACACGACTGAGCGACTGAACTGAACTGAACTGAGACTGTAAAAGTGATTCATACCCATTATAAGAAAAAAATAGAAAAACATAAAAAATAATAAAGAAAAATAACAATTGCTTATGGCTGTGTCCTAGATTGGGCCTTCTGTAGTGGCTCAGTGGTAAAGAATCTGTCTCTCAATGTAAGAGACATGGGTTTGATCCTGGGGTTGGGAATATTCCCTGGAGAAGGAAATGGCAGCCCACTCCAGTATTCTTGCCTGGGAAATCCTGTGAACAGAGGAGCCTGGTGGGCTACAGTCCATGGGGTCTCAAAAGAGTCAGACACAACTTAGTGTCTAAACAATAATAACTATCCTAGAT
This sequence comes from Neotragus moschatus, assembly GCA_006410615.1. Taxonomy (NCBI): domain Eukaryota; kingdom Metazoa; phylum Chordata; class Mammalia; order Artiodactyla; family Bovidae; genus Neotragus; species Neotragus moschatus. The sequence continues at coordinate 498,521 of SJYA01001205.1, forward strand.
ATAGCCACTTTTAAGATTATAGCAAGTTTCCTTCAGGGCCTTTCTAACACTCACTATTTATTTATTTGATATCACCCTCAATGGCATCATGTGGCCCCATGCTGTATACTTGTGGTCATATTGAGAACTGTCTTACTGTCAACATCTCCATGTTCAGAACCGTCTCCTCTCCCACCTTTCCCATCAAAAAATAATTTGTCCTGTGCCCATTCCCTCAGGATTCAGTTAAGGTAATCTAGTGTATTGATAAACCCACTCCAGTGTTCTTGCCTGGAGAATCCCAGGGACAGGAGAGCCTGGTGGGCTGCCATCTATGGGGTCGCACAGAGTTGGACACGACTGAAGCGACTTAGCAGCAGCAGCAGCAGTGTATTGATAATGAACATGACGATTATACACACTTGGCAGTTAAGGAACATCTGCTCTAGTTCTGAGATATAGTCTATCAGACCACTTACATTGTGGCCTTTCATGTAATGGGTCATCTGCCGTATACTAAGAACTATATGCAAGTACCAGCAGCCAACTCTAACCTCCCTGAGCTTCAATCTCCTTGTCCAGATGATGGGAGAATACCTACTGTGCCTGCTTCACCAAGCTACAGTAAGGATCAAACCTCACAGAACAAGTTGGGTCAGAATGGACCCTGGATATGCTGCAGGTAAGAATCTGGCACCTTAAGTGTCCCATACACTCAGGCCCAATAATGTACATGGCAGCAAGGAGAGATAGCAGGAGAGAATGAGGAAGACATGGGAGGTCACCAAAGTTTGTTAAGACTTTGGTAAGGTCACCAAAGTTTACCAGATCTTAGGGGCAGGTAGAATTGGGACAGGCTCTGGAAGTAATTTCTTAATATTCGTCTTCATCTCCCCCAACTTCAATTTTTTTTTACAGTGGATGTATACCATAGTTAGCATCAAGATTTTTTTTTAAGTTTTTGTCATCCTCAAATCTTTTACAGAGATGTGAAGGAGGGTTTTTTTCTGTCTTCACGCCAGAGTCTTAAAGTCAAAGTGGCAAGAACGTTTGTGTGTGCATATGTGTGTGTGTATGTGTAAGAGAGAGAATGCATACACAAACCTGAGCACAAGTGAGTCTCCCTCAAAGGGCAGGTGAGCTGTGGGGCAGGGGACTGTACCACTAAGACAGTGGATTCCCTACTTGCAGGTACTTTTCCAGTGCCAATCGTGGAAGTTTCCTAAGGGAAGTTGTGTGTTCCCTCGCCCTTGCCCAAGGTCTGACTGCTGCTAAGGAGTCTTCTTTTAAGGAATATTTATTAATATTACAAAACCCTAGTCTCTGAATCACAATCTGGAAGACCTATCTTCTGCCAGTGGCTCTGTGGTTTCCTCTTCCAAAAGAGAGCTTCAGCTTCTATGGCTGGAGAAAGCTAAAATAGAGAAGCAGAAGGGAATGGCCCATACAGCTGGCTTCTGGTTCTTTCTATATCCCAAAGCTCATAACTCTCATTTCACTAGTTGGTTTGCTGCTTAGATAGAAGCCTTACAAAGCTTATGAAATAAATGTAAAATAATCTAATTGCCAACTGTCATCAGAAAACACATAAGGCAATGATTATCTAAATCTAGAAAGAAAAGAAGGTCTCATTATTTCAGCCTGTAATGGTTCCTGGAAATGACTGCTTGAAAGGTAAAGGACTCATCATTAACTCACTCACAAAGCAAGTTAGGGTTCAGTTTGCAATAGGCTGAAGCCCTTTGTGAATATGTTTTATATGTTGCAGAAGGACTTAACCCTAGTTCAGGAAATTTAACCCAACAGCAATCTGTATTCATAATGATAATCATTATATCATTGTTATTATTATAAAATATTTACAGAGCATTCAAAGGTGTATGACATTCTCCGAGGATGCTAAGTGGAGTGATTATATCCCTGCAGAACCACTATATTTAGAACAATTATTTATTTAACAGATATTTACTGAGTGTCTACTGTACCCAAACGATTGTGTTAATTTTTATAAAAGACACAAAGATGAAGAATCTCAAGAGACTATCTGACATTTTGGGGTGTTAACACATACACTAAATTAACTGTAACATAATAACAGACTTTGGCTTGAAAGATATAAGTATTAATAATAATATAAGTATTATAGCTACTATAATACTTATACTTTATTTATAATATATAATACTTATAGTAATATAGCATTATTATATTCAAAAATTTTCATAATTGATAGCACTTATTAAGAACTTGCTTGTTGACATACAGATGGCTAATAAACTCAAGAAAAAATGCTCAACATTACTCATTATTAGAGAAATGCAGATCAAAACTATGATGAAGTATCACCTCATACCAGTCAGAATAGCCATCATCAAAAAACCTACAAACAATAAATGCTGGATAGGGTGTGGAAAAAAGGGAACCCTCTTGCACCGTTGGTGGGAATGCAAATTGACACAGCCACCATGGAGAACAGTATGGAAATTCCTTAAAAAAATACTGTTAATTAAACTATCATATGAGCCAACAATCCCACTACTGGGCATATACGCTGAGGAAACCATAATCGAAAAAGGCACATGTACCCCAGTGTTCACTGGAGCACTATTTACAATAACTAGGACATGGAAGCAACCTAGATGTCCATTGACAGACGAATGGATAAAGAAGTTGTGGTACATATACACAATGGACTATTACTCAGTCATAAAAGGAACATGTTTGCATCAGTACTAATGAGCTGGATTAAACTAGAGCCTATTATACAGAGTGAAGTAAGTCAGAAAGAGAAAGAAAAATATCATATAATAACACACAGAAATGGAATCTAGAAAGATGGTACCGATGAACCTATCTTCAAGGCAGCAGTGGAGATGCAGACATAGGGAATGGATTTATGGACAGGGGCTGGGGAGGAAGAACTGAGAGAGTAGTACTGAAACATATGCATTACCATGTGTAAAATTATTCTGTTGGTGAAGAAGTAATTTTGATTTTGCATTGTTGAACATTGCAATTTGATATTAGAATACATTCTTCAATAAATGTGGTTATGTTATTTAAAAAGAAGAACTTGCTTCTCCTGTGAGATAGACATGATTATTATTCACAATTTATAGAAATGAAGATGGAACTTTAGAGAGGTTCAAATATCTGCAGGAAGCCACCACAGTGCTCTGTGGTGGAGGCAGGACTCTCACTCAGGTTGCAACAGTGCAGAGCCAGGTTTCAGCACTGATTATTCCAGCTAGGACAGCACATGCGTTACATTGTTTTGTTTTGCCTTTGCAACCATGTTAGCAATAAACTTTGAATTGAGTCACTGTCACTGAAGCCTTTTCTCCTTTGGCAAGGAAACCCTGACCCAGTGACCTTTTGACCTTGACCTCACAGTACCATTCTCTAAGCCTGGAGTTTTCAGACAACTGAGCTCTCTTTTGAGCCTTGGAGACTTCTCATCAGACAGACTTTTAATGGAAGATAAAAATGAAGTTTCCGTGAGTGAAGCTGACAGGGAGGGGAGACTTGCATAGGTGGTAGGGGCACTGGGGATGGGGAAGGAAGGAAGGAGGCTGCCCCACATTCAACAGAAGCTAATCACAGCTGAATCTTAATCAGGAGCGCTGCTGTCAACACAACCTCAGTCTCATCTTTAAAGAAGTGTTAATTTTCCCCCTCCTCCCACTGGTAAGGCTGCATCTCAAGCCTCATCAGGTTCCTGCACGTTAACTAGACTGACGGTCATGAGCCTGATGAGGTTTTAGAATTAATCCGGTTTAACGTCTCTGGATATATTACATATAGTTCCCTTCGATCACAAATTATTTTTTAAATGTTAAAGATGGCTTGCCTACCTGGAGGTCCTCAAAACCCTGTAAGGAGTGTGGGTGAAGTCAGAGCTTAAGGACCAGAAGCAACCAAGTTGAAGAAATGATGACTCCTCACTTACAGGATCTGGTTACGAAAGAGCCTTCTAATGAATGGTGTATTCAAAAGGAGACCTGGGATGTGTAACATGGTGCTGGATTTCAACAAAGACCGGCTTAGTCAACTTCACAGTTGTAGAGCCTGACAAAGCACAGCCAAAGAAGGGGAGGAGAATGGTTAAAGTGAAGGAAGCGAACGCAGAGTCTGGGGACAATGGCTTTCGTTCAGGAGGATCCTCTCCGAATTTCTGCTTTGAGACTTGGAGAGAAGGTTTTATTGTCTCCTGTCATTCCTGTACTTCAGCAGGAAAAACCTCTAGTTCTAGAAAGTTATTATTATTGTCTTCACTAACAGGTTCACTCAGCTCCCTTGCACTCACCATCATGCTGCTGCTGCTGCTAAGTCGCATCAGTCGTGTCCGACACTGTGCGACCCCATAGACGGCAGCCCACCAGGCTCCCCTGTCCCTGGGATTCTCCAGGCAAGAACACTGGAGTGGGTTGCCATTTCCTTCTCCAATGCATGAAAGTGAAAAGTGAAAATGAAGTCGCTCAGTCGTGTCCGACTCCCAGAAACCCCATGGACTACAGCCCATCAGGCTCTCCATCCATGGGATTTTCCAGGCAAGAGTACTGGAGTGGAGTGCCATTGCCTTCTCCGACTTACCACATAGGCCAGCATAAAGCGCAGCTCACTTACTGAGCCAGCACTTGTCTTCAATATCTGTTTGTAGTGTGTGTACCTTAGGAGGACTTGCCCCCTCTGTCTTGTCTTTTGTGCATCTAAGAGCAGGGACTTAGTCTATTTAACTCTCAGTCATTGCTTAGCTAACTGGCACCATTTTCATGGTGCCAGCTATTATTTTAACAGTTGAAATGAACTCAAATGTCCTGCAATAGGGGATATTTAAGAGGATGTGACATAGCCACAGGGAGGAATGCTATATAGACAGTAAAAATGCTAAGAATGTTGCAATCTATTGCTATATGTGAAGTGATTCTGAGGGGAAAAATAAAATATAAAGAGGAGTGTATTATTAATAACATGAAAAAAATAAATGCTTGCAAACTGTCAAGGATCAGTGGTAATCTCTAAAGATCCAAAGTGATAGAAAAATGACAAAAATTGGGTTAGTTCCAATAAATTCTATATTTTCAAAAGTTAAAACATATATGTATAGGTATATATGTATACATACACAAAACAAAACTGCTATACATATATGCATATGTGTATATTTCAGTTAACCTTAAATATAAGGGCTTCCCTGGTGGTTCAGGTGGTAAAGAGTCTGCCTGCAGTGCAGGAGACCCAGGTTCGATCCCTGGCTCAGGAAGATCCCTTGGAGAAGGAAATAGCAACCCACTCCAGGATTCTAGCCCGGGGAATTCCATGGACAGAGGAGCCTGGTGGGCTCCAGTCCATGAGGTTGCAAAGAGTCAGACACAACGCAGCGACTATCACTTTCACTTATATACATATGTGTGTATGTTTTAATTAACTTTTGAATACACAGACATACAGTATAGTATTTGTTGTTTGTTGGTGCATAAACAAATTACCCTAAAACTTGGAAGCTTGAGACAACAAATGTTTATCAACTCACGCACCTTCTGAGGGTGAAGAATTCAGGGTTTGCTTATCTGGATGGTTCTGGCTCAGGGTCTCTTGTGAAGTTACAGAATACCAGGGAGAACTGCTGCCATCTGAACCCTTGACCAGGTCCACTTCCAAGAAGGCTCTGACTTATGGTTGTCGGCAAAAGGCCTCAGTTTCTTATTGTGTGGATGTCATAGGGGGGTGCCTCTCCAAAGGCTGCTCATGACATGGCAGCTGATTTCCCTCAGAACTAGTAATGACTGAGAGAGAGAATGACCAATATCATAGCTGCAATGACTTTTATCACCTAATCTCAAAAGTGGCATGCCATCACTTCTTTCATATTCTTTGGTCCCACAGGCCAGCCCCGGTGCAGTGTGAGAGGGACTGTACAAGGGTGTGAGTACTCAGGGACAGGAATCATTGGAGATCATCTTGGAGGCTGGCTATTACAACTATTAGAAACAATAATAAGACATCTTTGTACAAAAGCATGTTTTGGTTATTAAATATACATTTCAAATATGCACTGCAATAGGTTATTTTGAAATACCTAATCCTCCTAGCGATACTGTTCAAGAAATAATAACAATATTTAGCACATTTTACGTGCCAAGCCACTGTGCTAAGCATTTTACGTGGACCTTCTCCTATAACCCTGAGAACTTAAAAGGAAGCACTTTTAGTTGCCTCATTTAGTAGAGATGGAACTTGAAGCACAGAGAGGTTGCGTAACTTACCTAGGGGGCACATCTAGCAAGTAAGGAAGCCAGAATGTAAGCTCCGATCTATCAGTTAAAGGACATACATCACCACCAAGCTATAGGGATTTTCTCTAACCATAGTTTTGTGAAAGAAATCCTAACCTACTAATGTTTTACAAATTAAGAACCATCATTCTAGGTAAGTAGCTGAGGATTTCCCTGCAGTCAGAGTAAATAAGCTAAGACTCTAAATTGGAAGTTGGGTTCATGGAGAACTTTATCATGATTAAGGCAGTAACAGTTGCCTAGTCCTCAACTGGCCTTATTCTTGGAGCACTCCAGGCGTGCTGCCCTTTTAGGTCCTTTGTGCTTGATGTCCCTCTTCTACTCCCCTAGAGCAGCCTGGCTCCTGCCATCACCTCCTTTTCTCAAATATCACCTTCCCAGAGAGGCCCACTGTTGCCACACTGTTTAAAATTGGCCACTCCATCGTCCCATCATCCTTCCCTTATTCTTCTCCTATGACACTTATCACCATCTGCAATCTACAGAATTTACCAATGCAGTATGCTCATATTTCTCTCCTGATCTCAGAATACAAGCTCCTCAAAGACAAGGATGAATGTTTTGCTCACTGACTCCCACATTGTTCAATAAGGATCTCTAGCACAACAGTGTCTGGTACATAGTATATGTTCAATAATAAACGTGTGTTGGATAAATGAAGAAATAGCAATAGGGAGCACAAAACATGAAGTTGATATCAGAGCAGTTCAGCTGAAAATGTAATGGTCAATTTGTTTTCCAGCCATACCTCTTTAAATTTAATTTTGAAATTATCTACAGATTTTGCCCAAATAGACGGTTCTAGGGAAAACTCCTTTCTGTTCATGGACATTTTATATTTATCACCATGTGTGTTTATTTTGTAACCAGAGTAGGTGTTTTAGAAGTCTCTAGAAACAAAAGAGTTCTAGAAACAGAAGATGCTTTTAACCTAGAACACAAATAAACTAGGTCAGGATTGAAGTATTTCCACTGCCCAAGTGATAACCTATCCCTCTGTCTAGTGACCCTATAAAACCTGGAGATCAGGCAAATATTTACCTTACCTTTCACATTAGACAAAGTCAGTTAAGCAAATGACATTTCATAATGAATGAAATGAAAGAACTTCCTTCCTGTATTTATTCTGGATAATCTATTAATTTTTAGTATGTTTTGTTCCCCCAGACATAAAGCTATTGTTTGACAGAAGGTCAGCATTCATTCTAACTTTTCCCAGTTCTACATAGAACTATTAACTATAATCTTGGTCATTTCAGAATGCCAGCTTACTAGTTACCATTATATACAGTAAAAGTCTCATTGATACTGAGTTTTGTTTCTTCAAACCAACTAAACATACCAACTATAGTAATAACAGCTAACCTTTATTAGATACTCACCAAGTGCCAGCCATCCTGCCTATATGATCTCTAACACTTTTAGCAACTCTACAGGAGAGATATAGTTTCGATCTCAGTGAAGTTAAGCAATTTGTCAAGATCACGCAATCAGGGCAGAAACTCAAAGCAAGATTTCTGATTTCCAAATCTGGGCCAGTTTCAAGGTACCACTCTCTGGCCCTATCAGCTGAAACACTAGACTTACCTGCTTATCTAGGTAACAACCAAATATTGTAGGGTATTATATTTGCACTAAATTTTTTTCATTGTTTATCTGAAATTCAAATTTAACTGGATGTCTTATATTTTTCTGATCCATAGTCAGGTGCATTTTTTACTGTACCCCTGGCCCCCTCTCTGAATGTCATGTACTTTTATTTGCTAAATCTGGCAACATGTGGAAGGAACTTTGGGAATTAAGTTTTGTGCTTTTAGGAGTGTGTGAAAAAATGATCAGGAGGGCTTTTTCAATACATCTACACAGGTTCTACCCCATGTTGCTAGGATTCTAGAGTGAACTCAGGCCAATTGTTTATTGAAAACATGTATTGACTGAGTTCCTACCCTGTGCCAGGTACATCTCTAAACTTTGGAAACACAGCAAAGAAACAAAACAAAAACTCTACCTTTGAGGATCTTCCCTGGTGACACCACAGCTCACCACCGTTAAGAAACAATGGTCAGGATTTCCCTGGTGGTCCAGTGGTTAAGAATCTGCCTTCCAATGCAGGGGATATGGGTTTGATCCCTGGTCGGGAAGTAAGATTCCCACATGCCCTGGGGCACCTGTGGAGCCCAGGCACCAGAACTAGAGAGAAGCTGTGCGCCACAACGAAAGATCCCATGTACTGAAGATACCTCCAAAAATAAATAAATATTTTTTTAAAAGAAAAAGAAACAATGGGTCAAGTAGCTTCATTTTTGAGGCCAAGAACAGTGCCATGATGGCTCAAGATCACTGACAGAGGAGGAACTGGGGATCAAGTCTCCTCCCTCCTAGTCTAGGACTTTTAAAACTCTCTGCTCACTGTATGTCCTCAATTTTTCCAATACTCCCTTTTCACTATTCTGTTATCCCTAAAATTACAGTCTTCGATAAGCAAAATATGGTCCCAGAAATTATATCATCCTTAAATACTTAACACTTAATAATAAACTTAATAATAATAAATAAACTTAATAAATAATAATAAATTAAATAATAAATAAATAAATACTTAATACTATATACTTAATACTGCTTGAGACTCACTTGAAACCACAACACCAAGATGATAGGTGTCAACAGATATCTGTAATAGAGAACCACGATCCCAAATGAAAGTGGTGTCCTTACGGATGCTTCACTGTCTGTGTGCAGCATTTTTCATAGGCATTGACTTATGCATCCTCCCAATAACCCTGGGAATGAGACAGGAAAGATGTTACTGTAACTGTTCATGTATCCAAGTTCAAACAACCCAGAAATGGCCAAAAACAGGGCTCAAAATCAGGTTTTTCTCTCTCCAAGTTGGAATGAAATAATCTGAAGGTGAATGAGAACTTGGAGTTGTTTCATTCTTTCTTCTTCCAGCATGAATAGGCAGTAAAGGCTGAAGACACTTCCTGCAGCTGGTGAGGCTCCAAGCTCTCTGCCTACTCCAAAGCCTCTCCCTCTCCAGGAACACTGCCCTCCTCTCCTCTCAGGCTCCACATCCCCACCACATGGGACAGCGTGAACATAGACCATTGACGGCAAAACACAAAAACAGAACTTCAAGTGAAACGCACACAAGTTACTAAGATTCACATGCAGATTTGTAGGAATTCGTGGAGCAGAATGATCAGTTTAGTACTGAGTTCATAGGGAGTTAGTGGCCTTGCTGGACCATTTCCTTACAAGATAACTGAAATCATGCTGGGCCACAGAAGAAGAAACCTGGAGATGAGAGCTTGGGAAAGTGGGGCCTACGTTTGATGGGAAGATGTTGACTCCTTGTCTCTCATTTGCATGAGTCCCCAAAGTAGGCACACCCTTTTTAGGGAGTGAAATGCAAATTCCACAAGAATTAGAAAATTAAAACTGGCAGAGGTTACTGACATCTGTGCCTCACGGAGCCTTACGTTCAAGCTGCGTCTTGTAGTAAGGGATCACTAGCCGGGCATTTAGAACCCAGTTCTAAACCACCTCCATCATTTGAAGACTGCTCAGACTTGCCCAAGATAACTGTTCAACTTCCACCTCCATCAGTTCCTCCAAATCACACTGGCACCCTCCAGCAAACCCATACCACTGTTTCCAGTTATTTACCACTCCCTTTGTGTTCTCCAGTGCCCTACTGAAGACTCACTGTTTTAACAATGGTATTAAAATTTGAAACTTCTGTTACCCCTGAGATCCAAGTCAGTCTTAAGTACTGGAATGTGTGTGTGCTCAGTCGCTTTAGTAGTGTCCAGCTCTTTGTGACCCCAAGGACCATAGCCCGCCAGGCTCCTCTGTCCATGGAATTCTCCAGGCAAGAATACTGGAATGGGTAGCTATGCCCTCCTCCAGGGGATCTTCCTGACTTAGGAATGAAACCCACATCTCCTGCACTGCAGGCAGATTCTTGACCGTGAGCCACCAGGGAAGCCCGAGTACTGGTATAGGCTTTATTTAAACACAAATGCATCTGAGGTTTCTGCAAGAGCAGCCTCCTAAACCACTCCTTCTGTCTTTAATCCCCCTGCACCCGGGGCCATCCTCCCAACCATCCTATATGCACACACTTGTTGAATTTTCTAAAAGATCACTTTTATCCTGGCATTCTCCTACATAAAAGTAAATTCATTCTCCTATGGACTGATAAAAATAAAATCCTTCCATGGTACTGCTTTACAAATAATAATGCTTATACATGAGATAATCCTTGTCTAATCACATGACAAGTGAGGATCAACTGAGACAATGTGTGTGAAAACATTAAAGAATATAGTATGTTGTTACATTTACATAGCATTTCAGAGCTTTTGAAGTACTTCACATGTTCCATGTGTTTTCAAAAAATCAGAGAAGACAGATTTATGTCACTTTTCATAGGTATATTTGTTTCTAGAAGAAGGCTGCTAAATGTCAAGTCTCACTTTTTTGTCAATCAACTGATAGGAAATATAAAATTTCATGTTAAATTCTGATATTAAATATCAATTACTGTATCATTATCAATTGAAATTCATAAAACAGAGCACAAAGTTTTTCATCATAAAAAGTCCCTAAAATAAAACTTTTGCCACAATTAATCCTTATTTGCAATATGTATTGAGAAGAACAGAACAAAATGGTAAGAAGCACAAAAGTCTATGGGTCCTTGAAATCAGGTGGATAAAAATTGTTTTATGTAACTGAACAGCATATAAACTATGGAAAAATGTGGGGTTTTGTTGTTTTTTTTGCTTTTTATATTAATAATAGATAAAATGTAAGTTCAGGGAAAAAAAGGTAGTGCCTCTGCATGAAAAACCACTGTAACTCTGATTAAAAGCTGATATTAGGTTAATTTTAATTTGCAGGAGATATCAGAGAGCACTGATTAAGAGTGTGGCTCCTGTGGCCAGCATGGCTGCATTCAGATCTTGCTTCTGCTACTTCCTCACAAATTGTATGACCTTGAACAAGTTACTTATCCTCTTTAGACCTCAATTTCCTCTTCTATAAAATGGGAATAATAATAATACCTACCCATAGAGTGCTTGTGAAGATGAAGTGATTTAATATTTACACAATGCTTAGAATATATATTAAACACCTTATAAAATGTAATGGCAATGTTGGGGATGATGACGATGTTGATGATCTGAGGACGAAGGACAGAATCGAATTTAGGTTTACACAGAGTCAAGGACTTGTTCAGGTTGTGCTATGTGCCCTGGTTAAGAAATCTACCTTTGTAGTCCTGAATCCTCATTTGAAAAATGGCTCTTTAGTCAGTCATAGGTAAAACAGTTCCGGAATTACAACAGATCTGAAGGTGGGCATTCCTTTCTGAATATCCACTTAATAAAGGTTTCAACTTTAATCACTAGAGTCTGGTCAATCGTTTTTGGAGTCAGCTGAGGATTCTTCCATTGCAAAAGATGGAAAACTACCAAGCAAATTGGCTTATGACAAATGGGAACTTGTTGGTTCATATGACTTGAAAGTCCAAGGGAAGGACTGGTTTCAGACTGGCCTTGATCAGTCTCAACCAGTGACCTCAGGACCCAGTTTCTCCTCATCCCTTAGTTCTCCCTTCTGTAGTTATTGCTTCATTCTCAGGTTCTTTGTGATGGCACCTTATAGCTCCAGGTTCTGGTCATCATTACTGCAAATAGGCCCAGCCCAAAGGAATGTGGGAACCTCTACAAACTTCTCAGCTAACATCTCCTTATGATTGCAAATGGGCATGAGATATTTTGGGAATTATGGAAAAGTTCTAATATTTGACTGTTCTGATGGTTACTCTATAAATTTACTAAAAATCATTGAATTATATACTTCAAAAGGGTGAATTGTATGGTATGTAAGTTACACTTCAATAGAACAGATTTTCCTTATCTCTCTCTGGCTCTAGAGTGTCACACACCCATTTCTGAATCTACTATCAGGTCAGAGAAATGTGATGGTCAGGGTAGCCTAGGGCTAAAGTCAGTTCCATCCAAAGCAAAGGGACTGAGGGTGCAGAGAGAGTGGTTTCCCAGTTGAAAACTGAGTTAATGGATTTTGTTGCTTAAGGCCCAAGGACCAAAGTTAATCTAGGACCAGTCCAGGCTTTCAGGGTCTCTCTGAACTCAAACTGGAGCCTGTCATGAGCCAAACCACAGACACATGCCTGTCTTGAGAGGCTTAACTTTTGTTCCTCTTGACTTTTCCATGACAAGTGCCAAGGTGGGATGATGAACCACATCTGTTAGATCTCGTTCTTGGAAATGAGAGATGTCCCCAGTGAAGCCCAGAAAGCCCTTCTCTTGGGGCTCAACACCCATCATTTCCTGCTGTGTGGACCGAGCGTGGGTGCTACCCAGCGCCCACTGAGGCCACTGCAAGCTGGCGGCATGGGAGAGTCCTGTGTCACTTCTCTGCCCCACTCAGCAAGCCATCAGCCCCATGCTCCCTGGGAACAACCAGAAACAAATCCTCCACTCTTTTCTTTTTTTTTTTTTTTTTTTTTTTTGTCATTTTACACCCTTTATCTCGCTTCTCACTATCTCTTTCAGACTTGATTCTCAATGCTTGTGACTGTGGGTCCAAAGGAGGGATGAGGTAATGGATTGGAATGAACTGGATGGCTCTGGATTAAGTGATCTTCCAGGGCACAGGAGCAGACAGTGCTTGAGGCTCTTCTTTGTGGAAGAACAGCAAAATCAGACAAAAGTCAACACATCTGAAGCACTTACTCAGGTGGAGGCACTGAGCTGAGTGGCCTGCATCCACTGTGCTTTTATTCCTCACAACTGCCTCAAAGGGTAGATCATCTTAGCCACATAGATGGGAACAAACTGACTCAGAGGAGTGGATTTAGGCCTCGGAAGAAGTCAGAGGAGTGCTGGGCTCGGAGTGGGGGCTGTCTGCCTGTAAGGTGGGCATCTTTAGCCACTGAAGCTACCTATCTGCTTCTAACCTGCAGCCCCCTTCACTATCAAGGCCAATGTCCTTTAAACCCTCGGAAAGGGAAGTGGCTGCTGGCAGCTCACCTGTGCAGAAGCAGAGGAGAGGCCCCAGGGGTGCAAGCTGATAGCCCACCAGCTGCATAGGTACACAGACGGGCCTGTCTGGCCAGCAGCACATTGTCAGTGTTGTTATTTTTAAGGAATTGGATGACCTCCACGGGGCAGGTAAAATTCACACCGGATTTCAGCACTCCTTACAGTGGTAAACCAGTTACTTCACACCTGCAGGTTAGTTGTCTGGCTCTGAACAGCATGTGCCTTTAAACCTTGGAAAGTGCTAACAAGTTGTCAGAAATGCCTGCCCAGGCCCCTCTTCTATCCTGTGCTATCAGGAGGTCTGCGTGGGAAGCAGGAAGAACATCTTTCCTGTTTGCATAAGAAACCATAAACTTCAGCCTCCTTCTGGATCAATGAGTCTTCTAGGTGTAGGACTAGGGACCTAACCATCATTGCATACCACTTATAGTTTGCCATACAGTATAGTGCATATACAATACACAATAGTGATTCAATTATACATATATATATATATATACACACACACATTCTTTTTCTTAGCTTGATTTTAAATATAACAACTGTTTAATCATAGATGGCGAATTTACATGGCTGACATCCTTTATCAGAACTCAGAACTCCAACATTTGTACAAATAACCACCAGGCTGGCTTATAAAATTTTAAAGCTAATAGTATAAATACCTGACGAAATGATGGTTTTGCTATGTGCTTATATGTATCTTGAGAGAAATTAATTAAACGAGATTTAAAAAAAGCAGTTGAAGCTGCTGGATGGTTGGAATTATCTGAGTAAGTGTGATCTTGACTTTAATGAATTAACAAGCTTCTTGCTCTAAGTATTTAATTTTAAACCACATTTGATTTAGAAATCATTAACATTTAATTTATGGCCTCGTGTTCAATTGAAATCACCTCTACAATTGTGTGCAGGCACTAGATTATGCATCGATTATGCTACTCTTCAGTCCCCGGCTACGGCTAAGGAGTCAGCTCCCCTCAGATCATCAGGTACTGGATCCTGGAGGTGGTGACCCGTGCTCTAGGGGCTGGGGTGGAGGCCTCAGTGGTGTGTTGTTGTTTTTTTTTTTCTTTTAAGTGTTCCAGGTGATGCTAGGCTTCCCTGGTTGCTCAGTTTGTAAAGAAAGTGAGCAAAGTGTTAGTCGCTCAGTTGTGTCTGACTCTTTGAGATCCCACGGTTTGTCCATAGGATTCTCTAGGTAAGAACACTGGAGTGAGTTGCCACTCCCTTCTGCAGGGGATCTTCCTGACTTGGGGATCAAACCCAGGTTTCCTGCATTGCAGGCAGATTCTTTACCATGTGAGCTACCAGGGAAGGCCAGTTTGTAAAGATTCTGCCTGCAATGCAGGGGACCTGGGTTTGATCCCTGGGAAGAGAAGATCCCCTGGAGAAGGAAATGGCAACCCACTCTAATATTCTTGCCCGGGAAATCCCATGGACAGAGGAGCCTGGTGGGCCACAGTCCATGGGGTCGCTAGAGTCAGACACATCTTAGCAACTAAACCTAACCTACCTAGGTGATGCTAATGTGGTGAGAAGACTGCAGGATTTGGAGAACTGGTGATACAAATTTCCATATCAAGTGGATGCCTTGTTTGGGAGGTGGTGGACACTTCCATCTAATAGTAGGCCCGCAGATGTCTCTGAAAGTGGAGTGGGTGTTTATACATCCACGGTAATGGATGTATAAAGTTGTACTTTGGATGGTTAACCGTTTAGTCAGTTTCTGGAGACAGAGGTGTTGTGTTGGAATCTGTGTTTCAGGAAAGGAACAGGAAAGTTGTACTTTGTGATGGTTAACCGTTTAGTCAGTTTCTGGAGACAGAGGTGTTGTGTTGGAATCTGTGTTTCTCATTGATTGGATGACTTGGGGCAAGTTATTTTACTCCCCTGAGGTTCAATTTACTCATCACTAAAGCCAGGATAATAAAAGACTCCACCTTAGAGGTTATTGTGAGGAACAAGTGACAGCGTGCATACATTGAAGTCAGCACAGGTTTTGGCACCTTCTGGGCAATTAGTCACTGTTAGCTACCGCTGGCAATGAACACAGCACCAAGCGCCTGCTATAAACACTAAGTCGTTTCAAAGACAAATTCAAATTCTTAAAACGGTTTCTGCCTCCTCACTTCTGATCCGCAAGGTTTTAGATTTACCCTCTTCACCTGAACTCATTTGCCTTGGCTTAGCATCAGGGATAACTGTCCAATACGTGGCTGATTAGCTTGTTGACAGTCTGCAAACAGGCAGTGGAGCTGGGGTGTGCAACAGGCAATACAAGGCAAGTTCTAAGGGCTCCAGCTGCAGGCAGTAGGGCCCAGGTAAGAGGACTGAGGCCCCAGGAAAAGCCTTCAGGTCCTAGTGAGGGAGAGGTTGGAGGTTGGGGAGGAGCAGGACTCAGCCTCAGAGGAATCCAGGGACCTTCCTGCTATACTCTCCTCACTCCCTGCCCACCTCTTGCCTTTGGCTTTTTCCTGGGGGCAGGAGGAGTGGTTGTTCTCACCACCTAACAACACTCTGCTTTCCATTTATCTCAATGCTGTTTATCATTTTATGCTCAAATCAAGCTTTGGATATTCTGTGTCTCTTTGAGGACAAATCTAGATGACCAATCTGACAATACTTCCTCTGAGTGGCTATAGGGCTTTGTAGTTGTGCCTGGAACTGTTAGCTGACTTTGCATGAGCATGTGCTGAGTGCCTAAGCACTCAGTCATGTCCAACACTTTGCAACCCCATGGATTGTAGCTCTCCAGGCTTCTCTGTCCTTGGGGATTCTCCAGGCAAGAACACTGGAGTGGGTTGCCATGCCCTCCTCCACAGGATCTTCCTGACTCAGGGAATGAACCCAGGTCCCACATCGCAGGCATATTCTTTAGTGTCTGAGCCACCAGGGGATATGTATGAGCATATCTTGTTTAAAAAGCATTTTTGAGTTCTAGAGGTTGGAGACCATATGAAAAGTTATGACCAACCTANGAACCTACAGTCCAAAAGGGTCACAAAGAGTTGGACACAACTTAGCAACTAAACAAAAACAAGGATTTCTATCAAGGGAGAGACTTGAAACTATCGATGGAAACTAAAATGTATAAAACATAAAATTTACCATTTTTAGTACACAGTTGTGTGGCATGAAGCATATTCACAAATTGTGCAGCTATCACTGCTGCCCATTTCCAGAAGTTTTTCATTTTCCCAAACAGAAATATGTGCACATTGAACAAAAACTTCCTGTTACCTCCGCCCAGATGTGTATAAGAGACAGCGTTTGAACTGTGGTGTTGGAGAAGACTCTTGAGAGTCCCTTGGACTGCAAGGAGATCCAACCAGTCCATTCTGAAGGAGATCAGCCCTGGGATTTCTTTGGAAGGAATGATGCTGAAGCTGAAACTCCAGTACCTTGGACACCTTATGCAGAGTTAACTCACTGGAAAAGACTCTGATGCTGGGAGGGATTGGGGGCAGGAGGAGAAGGAGACGACAGAGGATGAGATGGCTGGATGGCATCACTGACTCGATGGACGTGAGTCTGAGTGAACTCCGGGAGTTGGTGTTGGACAGGGAGGCCTGGCATGCTGTAATTCATGGGATCACAAAGAGTCGGACACGACTGAGCGACTGAACTGAACTGAATGAAGCAACCACTCCTCTTACCACAAATGTTAACACAAGTGTTTGGCTCTTAGATAAAAGGGCATTCTTTCCACATACAACAGAACCCAGAAGTCAAAGAAGGCTCAAAGATCTTTTAGTCCAGGAGTAGCAACCTGTCCTCTCGACCCACAGGCTAAATCTTGTAGATATGAGTTATTTGCCCAGGCCAATGCTTTAAAAACTTCACAAAATTTATCAGCCAGATCTCTAAAGACATTTGAGTCAGTGAGCCTTAATCTGAGCCTAGATCTCCAAATTCTTGGATCTTTTCCCCCTATGACATCTCTAGTATGTCGCTCTCCTTGCCTATTCTCCTGGAAGAATGCTTCCAGAATTCTTTCTGAGCAAAAGTCATGACTTAGAGTTGCCAACTGAAATTAACCTGCTACAAACTAACTACTTTAAATTCTTGGTAGCTCACTGTCAACTGCTGAGGCCATTTGCCATTCCCAAGTACTCTATCTCTAGACTGGTATAGCCTTTTAGATACGTTTTCCAGCCTGTTCTTCAGGAAGCTGACAGGTAACTTAACTTAACTTTGTTCTGCAACCCTGGTCATCTTAAAATGACCTTGGCAAACAGCCCTCTTTACTCTTGCAGAATACTGGCTGTATGTGTCCATGCAGCCTTTTTTCCTTAAGACCGAATTTTCTTCATCATCTTGTAATAACTGTCTCTCTGTCTAGCTCATCTGATTGTGGGTGCACTGAGAGTCTTGGATGCAACAGCATCTCAGAGGGCTACAATTTGAGGATGGGAGAGATCTAAGTAGATCTTATCTGCCATGCCCTGTTAGGCCCAGAGGTTTTCATGGCCTCTTGCTGAACAGAGGTTAGCTAAAGCCTGAATGCACAGGAATGCAATCCCAGCAATTATTTACCAGATGGAATGTGTTCTTTTTGTGTGTTTCTCTCTGTCTTAAGGGAACTCTGTCAAAGGTTTTGGTTCTAGTTTTGACAGGTGGAGTGCAAACCTGTTATAACCTGATGAGCAGGAAGAAATTCCATATTTTTGTTTTCAGGAAAAATAATTTCTACATGAAGAATTTATACATCTGGAGAACTAGGTATATAATAAATCACTGTTAATACCAATTATACTTCCTGGGAGCCCAGATATTTTCTTGCAAGTAGAGACAGGAGGATGTGGTATTGGCTTCTGAACACAATATTGTCAAGAACCTTCTTGTAGGAAAGCCAAAGGTTGGAAAGCACGGAGTAGCTATGGTGGGGGAGATGGAAGATCACTAGGATTTTTCTCTTTTCTTTCAGCTGGAGTCTCCACAAAAACCTAATATGTTTTTATCCTGTGCAGCTTTTCTTATATACTTTTAGAAAGTATTATCCTTTGCAATTTGTGTTGAACCATCGATCTTAATCAGGATGAAAGTCCTCAAGTCAGTAACACTTAGTAACTGAATCACCTTAAGCCTTTCCTTCCCACTTGGAAAATGTGGCCAAAGGACATGAACTTGTGTGTCGAGCCTCATGGCAGACATGAATTCTCTTCTCTTGCAAGTAAAAAATCTCAAAGAAAAGGAAATCTAAACACAAATGACTTAACTAGTACCATTTCAAACAGAAAAAATAACTGGAAACAATCTAAATGTTAAACAATAGGTTGGGAGTCTTCCCTGCTGGCCCAGTGGCTAAGGCTTCACACTCCCAATGCAGGGGGCCTGGGCTTGATCCCTGGTGAGGGAACTAGATCCCACATGCTGCAACTGAAAGTTTGCATGTTGCAACTAAAGATCCCACATGCTGCCATGAAGACAGAAGCTTCAACATGCCTTAACTACAGTCGAATAAATAAACAACAAAACCCACAATAGGTTGTTCAAATTATTTTGGAGTGGTAGATATTAATTACCCTTCTTCTATTAACAGATTCTACCTTCCCCCTTCTGCCCACTACAGGAGTAGAAAATCAGCTCAGAAAGGGCCACTGCATCCCTTCTGTTTCATCATAGTTGTTGGTCTAGGATGGACACATGATCTAATCCAGGCCAAAGGTTTTCCCTTAGATTTTTCTGCAGAAAAGACTTTGTCCTCCCTTGTTGAAAGTTGCATGATTGACCCCCGACATTTGCAGGTTCGTGGCCCCCATCTGTGGAGAAGTCTGGAAAGAGACAAACAGTGGAGAACTCTTGTGACCTCAAGCTCCTGGCCCCCAACACTCAGGGTTGCCTGATTCTTGCAGCTCAGAAAGCAAGCCCTGTAATTTTTCATTAAATTTCCCTTGTTGGAGTTGGCTTTCTGTTGTTTGCAACTGTAAAACTTTTAACTAACAGCTTATGCATTCATTACCATTAATAATTAGGAGGACCACAGAGTAGCATAGAAAAATGATTTTGATGAATTTTACAAACAGCATCATATAAAATTATGTGGATAGTATGATCACAGCTATTTAAAATAATTGTACATACACAAAATAACCCAAAAAGAAATACTTGAAGATGTAATGGATATTTAGCATGGTAGAGTTATGGTTGATTTTTTTCCCCCTTAATATAATGGGGCAAAAAATTTATCAAACTACATTTAGTGTACAAAGTAAATGTAGCTTATTTGTTTTCTACAAGTGACCAAATCTTCATCACTGGGTTCCTTTATATTGACCATTAACTGTATCTTAGTCTCTCTGTTAAGGAAAAGGTTTTACGAAGTTGCTTTGGTTTTGTTTTAAGGTAAATTACTCTTGTGTTGTGTCCTGCCCTCCTTTCCAAGAGGTGCCTTGGTGCATGGCAGGGCCAGGTGTTTAAGGCAACAGGAGCGAGTGAGTTTTAGATGTGTGCACCTGTGATCAGGGTTGGTGTCATGAACTATTTGTGCCCCCACCCCAAATTCATATGTACTGGTATACAGAGATGCAGCCTTTAAAATGTAATTGTGGTTAGGGCTTCTCTGGTGGTATAGTGGATAGGAGTCCACCTGCCAAGGCAGGAGACATGGGTTCAGTTCCTGGTCCCGGAAGATTCTGCAAGCCATGAGCAACTAATCCCATGTGCCACAACAACTGAGTCTGCGTGTTGTCATGACCGAAGCCTGGGTGCTAGAGCCCATGCTCCACAACAAGAGAAGCCACCGCAATGAGAAGCCCACACACTGCAACTAGAGAGTAGCCCCTGCTCTCTGCAAGGACAGAAAGCCCATGCACAGCAATGAAGACCCAGCACAACCAAAGATAAATGTAAAATAAGTAAAAATTAAGTAAAAAATAAAATTATTTTTAAAAAGCAATTAGGTTTAGATGAGGTAAGATGGGTGGAGCTTGTCCCACCCATCAGGGGTATAGTGGCCTAATAAGAATGAGAGATCTCACTGACTCTCTCTGTGGGCACAAATCAAGGAAAGATCATGTGAACACACAGTGAGAAGACTGCCATCTACAAGCCAGGAAGGGAGTTCTCACCAGGGACTGAATCAGTTGCTAACCTTGATCCTGGACTTGCCAGCTTCTAGAACTGTCATAAAATAACTGTTGTGTAAGCCATCCAGTCTATGGTGTTTTGTTATGGTAGCCTAACCTGAGACTGCCGGCACTGACATTTTTAGTAACATCTCTGGGTACCTGGCTGATTGCACTATTGATCTTTGTGCTTGGGGAAGTTGTGGCTCTATCTAGCTCAGTCAGAGCTGGAGGGTCTTTCCTTATGACTTTCTCCCAGCTGCAGACAAAAAAAGATGTTGCCTGTCAGTTCAGTAAACAAAGAATGTTTCCAGGCCATCAAGTTATCAGCCACTGTAGCTGATCCTGACAGTGAGCCTGGGGGAAATTCAGAATGGAGAAAAATAGGGTAATGGCCCTAGATAGTTAAGATTAATATCTGAGGGATAATTTCATGAGCCCAGAATCTTGTGTCTTCCCATAGAAAAGCACTAAAGTCATTAACTTGAGATGTTTTTTCTGTGTGTGTGATTAGCAGTAATCTACATGTTGTGTTTTGATTTCAGCAAGACTCTTTTAGATCTTGGCTTCTCCCTTACCTCTTCAGAGTAATTCCTCAGAACTATCTGAGAGGCTGTCTCCTGGGCTATAGTCCTTAGTGAGGTCCCTGAATAAAACATAACTTGCAATTTGTAGGTTGTGTGTTTTTCTTCAGTTGACACAGCCTCAGATGACCTGGTGTCTCAGCCACATCCCTTATCTGGTCATGGCTTAGGCTGGTCAATGAGCCCAACCTTGTTCTTAACAAGTTAGGCATTCCACTGTAACACTGCTGATGTTATTTATGATGTCAGGATGGGGTGGCCACCAACACTGCAGGCCCTGGATCTTTTTTAACGGTTCCAGATAGTTGTTTGGCTAATGGTTGGTACTGCATTTATCTAGCAATGTTGACAATTTTATCGAAAGTGCTATTTCCACAGTGCTTAATGTTTTTCTGCTGCTTTCCATCTCTGGATATCTCGTAAGGGCTTCAAAGATCAGGGAAGAGGCAGGAGGTACCACTTTCATCTAGACTGACTGTTCACTGTAAGCCTTACTCTTTCAGGGACTGGTTGGCTTGAGAATGTCTTTATCCTTTTAAAAGACCGGGCAGCCAATCTTGAAGGCCAGGGCAGATATGGCAGCAACTTCCCCATCAGTGAGCCCCAGGTTTATGGTTGAGGTTGAACTTGGAAGCACAGTGAAGATGAGTGGTGTCTGATGAATCCAAATGTAAGATATTAGGGAAAAGTTGCATCTCGGATTCTTCCGAATGTTGTATTTTCATTCTCCTCTCTTGTACATGTTGGTTGGGGGCACTTGTGTGAGGGTCCCTTGGCTGAGTTTCACAAGGAGCAGAGTGCAGTTCCCCTGTTTTTTCAGGGTGGCTCCCTTCCCTCAGCTTATCTACCACCTGTGATTTCAGCCTTGAATGGATAAGCCAGGACACACGTGACTCATTTTTCCTCCTCTGACCTCTGTCTTACCTTTTGCTGGAAAACTCTTAGTTTGGAAAGGAAAAACAATCCATGTTTTCTGTGCAGCAAGAACAACTCTTTTGTCAAATCTCAGTTCTCTGTACCCTTGACTAAGAGCTCAGGTCTAATCTTCTGACTCTTGATATTATTAATGTGAATGATAGGAACTAATGAAGTCCTTTTTTTCCCCCTGCAACCTCTGACTTACAAAGTCTGTTTTCCCAGAAACTCAAATCTGAAAGTCAAAAGCTGGACTTAGATATTTTTTTCTTTTTGGATTCCTACTATTAAAATCTCAATCATCCCTGAGGCATAGCAATACCTCAACTCATCAGGGGGAATGTAATTCACAGAGTATAAAAGAAAATAATATATTTAAATATATTATTCTTATTATATTTTTTCAAACTTTCCATGATGTTGTTTACTTTTTCACCTATGACCCAAACTCCCTGACAACCCCTCCCAAAACTACAAAATAGGATAATAATATTGTTTATTGAATGCTACCATGCATGCTAAGTTGCTTCAGTCATGTCCGACTCTTTGCAACCCTTCGGACCCCACCAGGCTCCTCTGTCCATGGGATTCCCAGGAACGAATACTGGAGTGGGTTGCCATGCCCTCCTCCAGGGGATCTTCCCAACCCAGGGATCAAACCCATGTCTCTTATGTCTCCTGCATTTGCAGGTGGGTTCTTAACCACTGAGAAGCCCACTGAATGCTTAATGTCAGCCAGTAACCCTATAGCTGTTCATATCTCCATGGAACAGATGAGAAACTGAGGCTTAGAAAGGTAGCTTGTACAATGTAACAGAGCTAATCTGGAGGAAAAAACTTTTAAAAACTCATTTCTGTGTTTTTTTGCTTTCACTTACTTTGGCTCAAAAGTCGAGCATTTATTCTAATACTGCAAATGTAAAACTTTAAAAGACAAAAAAGGGAAAAAAATCCATTAAACACTGCTTGCTGTTGCTCCTGCTGCTGCTAAGTCACTTCAGTCGTGTCTGACTCTGTGAGACCCCATGGACTGCAGCCTGCCAGGCTCCTCCGTCCATGGGATTCTCCAGGTAAGAGTACTGGAGTGGGGTGCCATCGCCTTCTCCAACACTGCTTAGAAAATAGGAAGTCCTCAAAAGGAAGGCAATAGGTATTATTTATTAATATTATTTCTATTGATGTCCCAGGAGATAGCATCTGATTATACGCAGATGAAAATCCATTGCAGTCAAAATCTTCGTACAATTTGGTAAGTCCACAGGTGAGCAAGAAAGTAAGTGAAGTGCTTTGGGAAGGCAGGAGCTCCTGGCTGAGATGGGAACATGGGGCTGGCCTTCTTTTCTTTTGGATGCGAATCCAGGAGACTTGGACTCTTGCTCAGGCTTGGCCAACAAGGTGAGGAGGCCACGGAAGGTCTTCTCTATGGCTTAGTTTCCTCATCCATAAAATGAGGGGTTTGGATATTAAGCTGGTGCTGAGGTTTCTCCTAATATTAGGAATCCTGGGAATCTCATCAGAGATGGGAAAGTCTAGACTGCCCCAGAGTGCATCACTGTCACCCTGACACCAAAGTCTCTCAGCCTTTTGTCCTCTGATCTCTCCTGTGCTCAACCCCAGTTCAGGGGAGGAAGCTGAAAGAATGTGGTGACAGAAAAAAGGGGGATGATAAGCGAGAGGGAGCAACAAAATGGCAGATGATGGACAGAGTGGGCAGAAACTAGACACACACACATCCAGAGAAAAGTCTTGGAGAAAAAAGAGGAGTCAAGGGACGCCTGTGTTTACCCTCTTTTGCTCAGCAAATAAAACAACAGCTGAAATGTATGAAGTCCTTGCTGTAGGCCTGGCGTCTTGTTAAATGTGTCACCTTATCTCATTTAGTCCTCACGCGTCTCATTTTATAGACAGGTGAGAACCAAGGCTTACAAAGTTCATCTGTTTGCCCAACATCTCTTAGACCATTTGGGCTACTATAAGAGAACAATATGGCTACTACACCGTAGACAGGGTAGTTTATAAACAACAGAAACGGATTTCTCACAGTCTGGAGGCTAGAGGTCCAAGATCAAGGTGCTGGACAGACTCAGTATCTGGTGAGGACCCTTGTCCAGCTGCAGCTTGCATACTTCTCAGTGTATCCTCACGCTGCAGAAAGAGCACAAGAGAGCTCTCTCGGGGCCCTTTTATAAGGACGTTAATCATACATGATCTAACCAGCTCCCAAATGCCCCATCCTCTGAATACTATCACATTGGGGGTTAGAGTTTCAACATATGAATGGTGGGGTGCAGGGACACAAATATTCAGCCCATTGCATTCACTAATGAGTAAGAGGCAGGACTAGGAATTGAACCTTCATGTCTTAGATTCCAAAGCTGTGCTCATAAACACTAATCCGTACTTCTCTCCTCTGTGCTAGGGAATGTCACTACTTCGCTTAAGGCTGACTTAGCACTTAATCTTGATCTCATGGCTGACCTGGCATGATGAGTTCACCACCCACAGGCAGAATCCGACAGACAGTCAGGCACCTACCTACACACTCACTCACCCCTTGATGACATTCAAGAAGGCTTGGCAAAGAAAATTCAAAACAGTGAATAACATAAATAGAAAGTCTTTTTTTGTTAGATGCCATCACATATGGACAGCTGTTTCACCTCCTTGATTAACCCTAACTTAATCTAACGTTGAAATGAACTCTTGTTCCTTCAGATGCAAGATCGTTGACTGGAAGCATTCCCAGATGACCACAGACGCCTGAGGTTTGTTGGGGGATAATACACATAGATAAGTGGTGACTACTCCTAGGTAACCACATCATACTTTCTTAACATCATCCCTATCAGAAAACCAGAGTAAGCCTCATTTCAGGATAGCTCTAGATCCCCAAGGATTATAAGGATTATGGTAGAAGATAGAGGTGATGTGATGGTGCCCCACTAGGGGTCTTTCACATGTGATCATTTCCCAACATTTCAACTGTGAGGAAACTTTGGAAAGACTGTATGAGATCCCTACCCAAAAGTCTCTCAAAGTCAATAAAGACTTTTAAAAGTCTCTGAGGTCCGTAAACTTTTTTTGTTTACTTCTGGGGGTATTATACAGATCTTGGAACCAATCAGGTTCAAATTCTAGGCTTTTGCCATTTATTGACTATAGGGCCAGTCCCCTGCCATGGAACTGCAGGAGCCTGTCCTGTCAACAGGAATCATACCCCAGTCTATTTCATGGGCCAGGTGAGCCAGCACACAAAAGCCCCAGTGTAGGACCTGGAGCACAGCAGGTGTTCAGTTACTGTGGAGCCTCTTTCCTCCTGCTTCTGGGTGTACTGCTGTATAACAAACCACTCTCGGGAAGTGGACTAGTTAACTTTACTCAAATAACAACCAGATATTTGCTTATGGTTCTTCTATCTAGGTTGGTCTCACCTGAAGTCACTCATATACTCCTGAATCCCCTCAGGAGGCTCAAAGAGTCCTGGATTTCCAGCACAGCTTCACTCCCATGTCAGACACCTTTGGCTAGAACAGCTGGGATCTGGCTAGGGACCTCTGTTTCCATGAGGTCACTCTATCAGGATGGTTAGCAGGGGCCAGCTTCATAAGGTCAACATATGTAAGGCCCCACACCCCACACCCTACTTGGCTTAACTCTCTGTTGCCACTGCCTTGAAATTCTGAATACTTAAAAAGTGAGAGACCCTGCATTAGCATTTTACACTAGGCCCTACAAATTATGTAGACAGGACTTGTAGCCATACTTCTTTCCTCAAAGGTTCCAAGCTCCAAGGGGTTGAAAAAAGAAGCTGGAAAGCTTGATTTAGGCCAAAACTCACACAGTGTCTCCTCACTGCATTCCAAGCTACAGCAACTCACAAGGCCATGCTGACTCAGGGGAGGAGCAGAAAGTCTCTGTGGCCATCCACATCACCTTGCTTCCTTTCTGCAGCGTTCTCACGAGCAGGCGGGTCCTGACAGAGCTTGTTTGGTGCTAAGAAGCAGAAACCCACTCAAGTTTCCTCATAAAAAAGAGGGATAGATGGTAAAGAGCCAGAAATCTCCCAGGAAGAAGGGTAGCCACACCTCAGGGAAGTGGAAATGACAGTTGGAAACTCAGGGCCTGAGGCTATGGCTTGCCTCTCAGGGATCACATTGGTTACCTTGGTGAGTCAGCCGTGGTCTGAAGGGAGAACCTGGTCACTCAGAAGAGCCAACTGTCCCTGCCAGGGACTATGGGCTGGGCAGACTCTCTGCAAGAGGTTAGTGGAGAAAGTGTGCCACATAACTTGACAGAATGCTTTGTCTTTATCAGCTATTTATGAAGTGCCAATAATTATGCAGACTTTCCTGGTGGTTCAGTTGATAAAGAATCCACCTGCAATTTAGGGGACCCAGGGTCAATCCCTAAGTTAGGAAGATCCCCTGGAGAAGGAAATGGCGACTCATTCCAGAATTCTCGCCTGGAAAATCCCATGGACAGAGGAGCCTGGCGGGCTACAGTCCATGAGGTCGCAAAGAGTTGGACACAACTGAGCAACTAAACCATTAATGACTATGAACAAGACCATGTCTGGACCTGTGGGGATACAATTTGGCCCTAGAAGACCACTTCTTTCAGTCACATGAAGGAATTTCTTGCTACCTCTTATTGAAGCAAAGGAGGAGGAGGGTGTGGGGAGATTTCATTATTCCTTGGGCCCTGGAAGTCAGTTCTGCTCCTTGTAGGGTGGTTCATCCGACATCAAGTGGCAAGGCCCACCTACAAGGGAGGTTTGGAAGAATGTGTTCTTTTTTTTTGAAGAATGTCAATTAGCCTCACGGAACAGGTGAGTGATGAAGAACCAGAAACTGTGACTTTCCCTGACTTGACTCTGTCCCATCTCAGGAAGATGGCTGACTTGGGCTCTCAGAAGAAGGGATGCCTACATGGAGAGGCCATCTCTTGAACACTCTCCTCAGAGTGCTCCCTGTCCCACCTCTCCTATTTCACCCCCTGACAGTCCCTTCTTCCACACCCTCATCTAAGTATTCATCGCTTTCTCAGGAAACCCCACCTACTTCCCCTCATACATACTGACCTTCCTTCTTCTTCTGTTGGTGCTTTTTGGTAAAATCCAATGTTTATGGCCTATGCTGGTGCTGGGGTTTTCCTGGGCCCAGTTTTGTTGGCTCTGAAAGACAGGGTTGGGTCTAGTCGGTGAAGGAGACATTGGTGGGGGGTCAGATCCCAGGGCAGTTTTTACCACTGACAGCTGTGGGAGATAGTTTTCATTTATTACCTAAAAAACAAGCAACTTCAACCAGGGGGAACTTTAAAATTTCCCAGTAACAACACACTCTACTTTTATTTGAAGAAATTATGTTTTTCGCTATTAACCTGACTTTGACCAGCTCCTTGAAAACAGTAAACTTGGCATTATTTAGTTGGAGAATTAAAATTTTCTGGCCTCTAGGAGAAGGCAATGGCAACCGACTCCAGTACGCTTGCCTGGAAAATCCCATGGACAGAGGAGCCTGGTGGGCTGTAGTCCATAGGGTCACGAAGAGTGGGACACGATTGAGCGAGTTCACTTTCACTTTTCACTTTCATGCACTGGAGAAAGAAATGGAAACCCACTCCAGTGTTCTTGCCTGGAGAATCCCAGGGACGGGGAAGCCTGGTGGGCTGCCGTCTATGGGGTCGCACAGAGTCAGACACGACTGAAGCGACTTAGCAGCAGCAGCAACAGCAGTTCTTTTTTAATTAAAAAAAATTTTATTGAAGGATAAATTCTCACACACTAGCAAAGTAATGCTCAAAATTCTCCAAGCCAGGCTTCAACAGTACATGAACCATGAACTTCAAGATGTTCAGCTGGATTTAGAAAAGGCAGAGGAACGAGAGATCAAATTGTCAACATTGAAAAAGCAAGAGAGTTCCAGAAAAACATCTACTTCTGCTTCATTGACTATGCCAAAGCCTTTGACTGTGTGGATCACAACACACTGGAAAATTCTTAAAGAGATGGGAATACCAGACCACCTGACCTGACTCCTGAGAAATCTGTATGCAGGTCAAGAAGCAACAGTTAGAACTGAACATGGAACAACAGACTGGTTCCAAATCGGGAAAGGAGTACATCAAGGCTGTATATTGTCACCCTGCTTATTTAACTTATATCCAGAATACATCATGAGAAATGCTGGGCTGGATGAAGCACAAACTAGAATCAAGATTGCCAGGAGAAATATCAATAACCTCAGATATGCAGATGATACCAGTCTTATAGCAGAAAACGAAGAAGGGCTAAAGAGCCTCTTGATGAAAGTGAAAGAGGAAAGTGAAAATGTTGGCTTAAAACTCAACAATCAGAAAACTAAGATGATGGCATCTGGTCCCATCACTTCATGGGAAATAGACAGGGAAACAGAGAAAACAGTGACAGACTTTACTTTTAGGGGCTCCAAAATCACTGGAGATGGTGACTGCAGCCATGAAATTAAGATGCTTACTTCCTGGAAGAAAAGTTATGACCAATCTAGATAGCATAATAAAAAGCAGAGACATTACTTTGCCAACAAAGGTCCATCTAGTCAAGGCTATAGTTTTTCCAGTGTTCATATATGGATGTGAGAGTTGGATTGCAAAGAAAGCTGAGTGCCGAAAAATTGATGCTTTTGAACTGTGGTGTTGGAGAAGACTCTTGAGAGTCCCTTGCACAGCAAGGAGATCCAATCAGTCCATCCTAAAGGAGATCAGTCCTGAATATTCATTGGAATTTTCATCTTGAGCTGAAACTCCAATACTTTGGCCATCTGATGCAAAGGGCTGACTCACTGGAAACGACCCTGAAGCTGGGAAAGATTGAAGGCGGGAGGAGAAGGGACGACAGAGGATGAGATGGTTGGATGGCATCACCGACTCAGTGGACATGAGTTTGAGTGAACTTCGGGAGTTGATGATGGACAGGAAGCCTGGTGTCCTGCAGTCCATGGGGTCGCAAAGAATCAGACATGACTGAGTGACTGAACTGAATTGAACTGAATTGGTTTACAGGATTTTATTGTTTTCTGTCAAACCTCAACATGAATCAGCCATAGGAATCCATATGCCCCCTCCCTTTTAAGCCTCCATCCCGTCTTCCTCCCCATCCCACCCCTCTAGGTCGATACAGAGCCCTGTTTGAGTTTCCTGAGCCATACAGCAAATTCCCGTTGGCTAGGTATTTTACATATGGTAATATAAGTTTCCATATTACTCTTTCCATACATCTCACCCTCCCCTCCCCTCTCTCCATGTCCATAACTCTATTCTCTATGTCTGTTTCTCCACTGCTGTCCTGTAAATAAATTCTTCAGTACCATTTTTCTAGATTCTGTATATATGCATTAGAATACGATATTTATCTTTCTTTCTGACTTACTTCACTCTGCACAGGTTCTAAGTTCATACACCTCATTAGAACTGACTGAAACGCATTCCTTTTTATAGGCGAGTAATATTCCTTTGTGTATATGTAGCACAACTTCTTTATCCATTCATCTGTCAGTGGACATCTACGTTGCTTCCATGTTCTAGCTATCCTAAGTAGTGCTGCAGTGAACAATGGGTTACATGTGTCTTTTTCAATTTTGGTCTCCTCGGGGTATATGGCTAGGAGTCAATGATAGTTTTATTCCTAGCGTTTTAAGGAATCTCCATACTGTCTTCCATAGTGGCTGTATCAATTTACATTCCCACCAACAGTGCAGGAGCATTCCCTTTTCTCCACACCCTCTCCAGCATTTGTTGTTTGTAGACTTTTTGATGATGGCCATTCTGACCAGTGTGAGGTGATATCTCATTGTAATTTTGATTTGCATTTCTCTAATAATGAGTGATGTTGAGCATCTTTTCATGTGTTTGTTCACCATCTATATGTCTTCTTTGGAGAAATGTCTGTTTACGTATTTTTCCCACTTTTTTATTGGGTTGTTTTTCTGATGTTGAGTTGTATGAGCTCTTTGTATATTTTGGAAATTAATCCTTTGTCAGTTGTTTCACTTGCTATTATTTTCTCCCATTCTGAGGGTTGTCTTTTCACCTTGCTTATAGTTACCCTTGCTGTGCAAAAGCTTTTAAGTTTAATCAGGTCCTGCTTGTTTACTTTTGTTTTTATTTCCATTACTCTAGGAGGTGGGTCATAGAGGATCTTGGTTTGATTTATATTATAGAGTGTTCTGCCTATGTTTTCCTCTAGGAGTTTTATAGTTTCTGGTCTTATATCTAGGTCTTTAACCCATTTTGAGTTTATTTTTGTGTCTGGTGTTAGGAAGTGTTCTAATTTCATTCTTTTGCATGTAGCTGTCCAGTTTTCCCAGCACCATCTATTGAAGAGGCTGTCTTTGCCCCATTGTATATTCTTGCCTCCTTTGTCAAAAATAAGGTACCCGTAGGTGCATGGGTTTATTTCTTGGCTTTCTGTCTTGTTCCATTGGTCTGNTCGCAAAGAATCAGACATGACTGAGTGACTGAACTGAATTGAACTGAATTGGTTTACAGGATTTTATTGTTTTCTGTCAAACCTCAACATGAATCAGCCATAGGAATCCATATGCCCCCTCCCTTTTAAGCCTCCATCCCGTCTTCCTCCCCATCCCACCCCTCTAGGTCGATACAGAGCCCTGTTTGAGTTTCCTGAGCCATACAGCAAATTCCCGTTGGCTAGGTATTTTACATATGGTAATATAAGTTTCCATATTACTCTTTCCATACATCTCACCCTCCCCTCCCCTCTCTCCATGTCCATAACTCTATTCTCTATGTCTGTTTCTCCACTGCTGTCCTGTAAATAAATTCTTCAGTACCATTTTTCTAGATTCTGTATATATGCATTAGAATACGATATTTATCTTTCTTTCTGACTTACTTCACTCTGCACAGGTTCTAAGTTCATACACCTCATTAGAACTGACTGAAACGCATTCCTTTTTATAGGCGAGTAATATTCCTTTGTGTATATGTAGCACAACTTCTTTATCCATTCATCTGTCAGTGGACATCTACGTTGCTTCCATGTTCTAGCTATCCTAAGTAGTGCTGCAGTGAACAATGGGTTACATGTGTCTTTTTCAATTTTGGTCTCCTCGGGGTATATGGCTAGGAGTCAATGATAGTTTTATTCCTAGCGTTTTAAGGAATCTCCATACTGTCTTCCATAGTGGCTGTATCAATTTACATTCCCACCAACAGTGCAGGAGCATTCCCTTTTCTCCACACCCTCTCCAGCATTTGTTGTTTGTAGACTTTTTGATGATGGCCATTCTGACCAGTGTGAGGTGATATCTCATTGTAATTTTGATTTGCATTTCTCTAATAATGAGTGATGTTGAGCATCTTTTCATGTGTTTGTTCACCATCTATATGTCTTCTTTGGAGAAATGTCTGTTTACGTATTTTTCCCACTTTTTTATTGGGTTGTTTTTCTGATGTTGAGTTGTATGAGCTCTTTGTATATTTTGGAAATTAATCCTTTGTCAGTTGTTTCACTTGCTATTATTTTCTCCCATTCTGAGGGTTGTCTTTTCACCTTGCTTATAGTTACCCTTGCTGTGCAAAAGCTTTTAAGTTTAATCAGGTCCTGCTTGTTTACTTTTGTTTTTATTTCCATTACTCTAGGAGGTGGGTCATAGAGGATCTTGGTTTGATTTATATTATAGAGTGTTCTGCCTATGTTTTCCTCTAGGAGTTTTATAGTTTCTGGTCTTATATCTAGGTCTTTAACCCATTTTGAGTTTATTTTTGTGTCTGGTGTTAGGAAGTGTTCTAATTTCATTCTTTTGCATGTAGCTGTCCAGTTTTCCCAGCACCATCTATTGAAGAGGCTGTCTTTGCCCCATTGTATATTCTTGCCTCCTTTGTCAAAAATAAGGTACCCGTAGGTGCATGGGTTTATTTCTTGGCTTTCTGTCTTGTTCCATTGGTCTGTTTCTGTCTTTGTGGCATGTAGTTTATATGGTAAGAATCATCCAAGGACTAGGCATAGGTCCGTCTTTACTACCCAGCAGATGATGTCTATTTGAATAAGAACTTCATGATCATCAATCTCTTCACTGATCAAAGGGATAACTCCTAGTCTCAAGGAACTTCCAGCCAAATGGAAGGGACAGTCTTACTCAGAAAAGAAACAGAGAGGGAGGGGGCAATGAGGGATGGTGAAAAAGTAGAAACAAGAATGAGTGGGGATTACCCTGCAGCTGGGTTCCGAGCTGGAGCTCAGGCATAATGGAGGGTTGCTGCTAAGTCACTTCAGTCGTGTCCGACTCTGTGTGACCCCAGAGACGACAGCCCACCAGGCTCCCCCGTCCCTGGGATTCTCCAGGCAAGAACACTGGTGTGGGTTGCCATTTCCTTCTCCAATGCATGAAAGTGAAAAGTGAAAGTGAAGTCGCTCAATGGAGAGTTGGGACCCTTTCAAACTGCGACCATAGCTGTTTCCACACAAGTGCCCAGCAGGAGTTGAGGGGTGGTTCTCTCCAGGCAGAGGCTGTCTCACATCTCCTCAGTCGCAGGAAAGCCTGCCCAGCTTACTCTCTCCACTGTGTGGGCTTGCTGAAAGATTCAGAGTTCAGGCAGGTGGAAACCAGTCTGGGCACAGATGGAGGGTCCTCTCAGGAGACTTGACTAGACACCCTCACTCCCAACATACACTTCCTCCCACCCTTTCAACCCCAATACACATTTAGCTGCACCTTCTGGGTTCCTCCAGCTGGAGGGGTCTGGGGAGGAGCCCACTTTCTGATATTGCTTTACTTGATTCCCATTTTGAATTCTTTATCCTGCAGCTTCACAATTCGAGTAAAAAGGTAGCTGGGCCTTCAAGAATCCCCCCTTGATGCTGTGCAGCATCTCCCTTTCCCAAATGTTCAGCTACTCACTGCCAGACGGCCTGAAGCGCCTTTCTGCTCCTGATGTCATCAAGAAGACACCCAACATGTGCGCACACACAGTAAAACCTCCTGGGCGGGGCTTGATTTCTCTAAGCCATATCTTTTACAATTATTCATTTATCTTTGGCTGTGCGGGGTCATCCTTGCAGGGTGTGGGCTTTCTCTAGCGATGGTGAGCAGAAGGATACCCTCTAGTAGTGGGTGCTCAGGTTTCTTATTGTGGTGGCTTCTCTTGCTGCAGAGCACAGGCTCTAGCACGTGGGCTTCAGAAACTGCAGCTTTCACTAGCTGTGGCATGCAGGCTTAGTTGCTCCAGGGCATGTGGCATCTTCCCAGACCGGGGATTGAACTGTGTCCCCTGCATTGGCAGGTGGATTATTATCCACTGTTGTTTTTGTTGTTCAGTTGGTAAGTCATGTCTGACTCTTCGCAGCACCATGGGCTGAAGCACCAGGGAAGTCCTCTAGGTGGTATTTAAACAGCTGTTTTGCTGGGGTGTCTTGTATTCAGTTCTCTGGATTAGGACCATTAAGTTTCCTAATCAGCTGTTGGGCTCCACGCAATCCTCTTTAGAAACCTTTTGCTTGATATGTGTCTGGTGACGTCTGTATTTAAATGGACGGTCAATGGAGTGGAGCATGCAGACTAACACTGGGCTTCTAAACAAGCAATGTCAGCTTGTGCTCAGCTGCTCCAGTCGTCTCCGACTCTTTGCAATCCCATGGACCGTAGCCTGCCAGGCTCCTCTGTCTATGGGATTCTCCAGGCAAGGATACTGGAGTGGGTTGCCATTTCCTTCTCCAATGTCAGCTTAGTCACTGCAGATTTGTCCTGGCTGCCAAGTCCTCTCTTTCTTCTCTCTTCCTATCAGGGAACCTTGCCACTCAGTAGCTTTGTTACAAGTGGAAGTTGGTGTGCTTTGATACCCTCAGGGAGCACTTACAGGCTGGGGGACACAGGTGGGCTATTGGAATCTTTGTATTTACCTTCTAGAGGAATGCACTGGAAACAGGAGAAGTGAAGCCAGGTTTGATTGGGTTTCCAAGCGCCTGTGTACCCTCTGGGTTCCACCAATACCCTTTCTTCTTCTACCTGGAGGGCCCTTGCTGTTGGCCTTGGCCAGATCATGTAAACTGGCACTGTAAGTTAAGTAGACCAGGCATTTATTTTCTGATAAATCAGGTCTCTGTCCTGCTTGCACTTTGGCCTGCTTTTGATAGATATTTCCAGCAGTAAATACAACATGTGAGGGCCTGGCTAAACTTTCTAGATGTGTCGATTATAAATAGTGTTTCCTTACATTTGAGGCAGCACTCCTGAGTTTCCAAAACATGTAGTTTCCATACAGTAATTGTCTCACTGGATTTCCTCAATAGGATGAAAGAAAATGGAGCAATGCATCCCTATTTTAAAGTGAAAAAACCTGAAACTTGGACAGGTATAGTGACTTGGACAGTTGCAGGAGTAGAAAGCAGAAGAGTAAGCAAGCAGAACTTCTGCTCCATGCTGCAGAAACCTTTGACAGTCATGTAGTCAAGACTACAAGACTTTTTTCATTTAAAAAGAGAAACTTTTTAAATCTCACTAATCACCCTGGTAATCTTGTTGGATAATAGAACAATTTGTTCATCCATGCCATGTTCTCTTATTGCATAAAGGAAATGATAAGGGACAGGAGAACTGATTTCTCAGCTGTATCCTTTAGAGCTCTGCCACCATGTCAATCAATCCCTTATCCAGGCTACCACTGATATGCCACCTTCCAACGTATGGGGAAAATAGTAAAGGTTTAAGTCATTAAGCTGCCAAGCTAACGCCACAGAGATCATCATCACAGCAGGAACTGCACTGGACTCAGTAGCGTCATTCTAGAGAGAGCTCCGCCTCCCCAAGATGTGCGGGAGCGTCAAGGCCTCAAGGATCAGGAATGTGGACTGACTGTTCTCCATATGGTCTTCCTCTTATCACACTAAAGCAGAAAACATAGTGACCATCAGAGCTTTGGTTTTGCAATCAGGCTCTATGATTCTTATTAAGGATAAGGTCTCAGGTGATTTAAGGGAAAACAGCAGAAAAGGGGGGGGAACCCTCTTAATTTTCACCCATGCATTCGTAATAGATAAAGTCAAGAGGGTAGAAGGCTATTTCTTCGGGGTGAGTTGACCCTTAATTGTCTTCCCTGTTTGGTGCTTTTGGCCCAGAGATACAGAAAAGGTACAGTCTGACAGAAATCATCACTGATGGCCACCTTCATTCAGTTGTTGTTTGGTTGCTAAGTTGTGTCTGACTCTTTGCAACCCCATGGACTGCAGCATGACAGGCTCCCCTGTCCTCCACTCTCTCAGAGATTATCCAGATTCATGTCCACTGAGTCAGTGATGCTATCTGACCGTCTCATCCTCTGCCATCCCCTCTTCCTTTTGCCTCCAATCTTTCTCAGCATCAGGGTCTTTCCCAATTAGTTGGCTCTTCACATCTAGTAGCCAAAGTAACTGAGCTTCAGCTTCGGCATAAGTCCTTCCAATGAATAATAAAGGTTGACTTTCTTTAGGATTGACATCACTTACAAATATTTTTTGAGCATCCACGATGGGCCAGGCTCTGAGGGTACTATGACGAAAGACACAGTTTTGATGCTTGACTTTTTTCATTCAAACCTAACTTATTCCATTTCCCTTTTGCTCTCACTTTTCTCCCAGTGTCCCTCCCAGCTGTTTTGATTCTTGGTCATTTGCACCATTTTTGTCAAGACATTCTAGAGGATCAATTCCTGATGTAGGAAAACCGCCCACATCTATCTGTCCTAGTCTCCACTCTTTCAGGATAGGGTTAGCTCTTGGTCCTCCTTCATGTACTGTTTATCCCCTTGCATCTTCCCTCCTAGAGAAGGTGCTTCTAGGTCAAAGGTTGTGAACATGAAATGAAATAAACTGTATTCCTGATTGCCAGACAAGTTTAAGTTTCTTCTTCTGAATGCATTTACCTTAAAGCAAATATTCTGCGGGTTTCCCTCGTAGCTCAGTTGGTAAGGAATCTGCCTGCAGTGCAGGAGACCCGGGTTCGATCCCTTGGTTGGAAAGGTCTCCTGGAGAAGGAAATGGCAACCCACTCCAGTATTCTTGCCTGGAGAATCCCATGGACAGAGGAGCCTAGCAGGCTACAGTCCCTGGAGTCGCAAGAGTTGGACACAACTTAGAAACTAGAGAGAAAGAAATGTTCTGCAGGGAGCATGCTTTGTTGTGCTTCTTTCCCCCTTTCTTCCTGGTTCCCTGAGGAACCACTAGTCCCTCTATCAGTAGCCTTGTGGTTGGAGTTGATATTCATCCTGCTTCTGCTGTGAGGGGAGACCTTGCTCAGCTTAAGCCACTCTGATCAGAGTGAACCCAAAGATTTTGCCTCAGAATCCTGGAACACAAAATCTCTTTTCTTTGTGGAGCTTAGTTGTGTGAGGTTGTGAGGCTCACAATTGCCTTTTTCATGATGGATAAGCCTGGAATTTCCAGGAGCCAAACAAGAGAAATCAGAGATGAAAGATGGGCCCAGGACATGGGGTATGGGCCCTGAATCCAACTGGGTCTGAACCAATTCTATATCTGGGTTAATCTATTAAGTGAGCCAATTAACTCTACTATGAAAACACTGATTTGAGTTTGGTTTTCTGTCTGTTACAAAAGATTGCCAGCTAAGTACTATCCTCAGGCTAAGGCTTCCCAAATGTGGTGCCATGGTGCACCTGTGAGCTGAATTATAGATATTACTTGAGCATGATGACCCCAGCCCTTGGGAAGGGCTCAGAACAGCCAGAGTGCCAGGGTGGTCATCTCTGGAAACAAGTAACTTTGTCCATTTACCCCAGTGAGACAACAAATGCAAAATTTTAATGTGCCCCGTTATGGTGGGTTTAGAATATGTTCAAAAATTTTGTAAGACTGCTCCATTCCAAAGGTAGAGCCTGCTACTCCTCTCCTTGAAAGTGAACTGAACTTTGTGACTTGCTTCTGAAAAACAGAATATGGCAGACACGAGGGAGTATGATTTCTGAGACTAGGTCATAAAGGACACTGCCACTTTTGGCTTGCTTCTCCTGAACTGCTCACTCTGGGGGGAAGTCAGTGCGTACCCATGCAGAAGGGGTTGAGATCCACAGGCAGAAGAACTGAGGCCTCCCATCAATGACCAGCATCAACTCTCTAAAGTTATGAATGAGCCACCTTGGAACAGAATCCTCCAGCTTCAGTCAAGCCTTCAGATGAAAGCAGCTCTCGCCAATGTCTTGACTGCAACCTCCCATGCAAGACCTTAAGTCACACTGCCCATCTAAACGGATCCTAATCCACTGGAACTGCAACAGGTATTGTTTACTGCTGTGCTAAATTAATGAGTTTAGGGGCTGGCTGGCTGTTATATTATGCCTTAGTAGATAACATTTACACCCAGAATGTGAAAAAGATTGAGAAACACTGCTTTAAGTCCAAAAAAGAGTACACTGGTTACTGCAGACATACACAGCAATATATGAGAAACTTTAGTTTTAGTCTTTTTTTTTTTTTTTTGCAAAATACTTAGTTAATAGCAGCATTACAACATTTGAGATAACAAGCATTTAAAAATACATTTACAGCAAAACAAAAGCTCCCTGTCTTGCAAACATACTTGCAAACACAATTATCAGTGACAGTTCTAAAAGTTTTTGCTTTTATAACTAATGTATTGTTACGGAAAGGACTTCTTAGTGAATAGTATTATGGCATTTAAGACAAACCCAATCAGGTCTACTCAACAAATTCAGGTTTCACTTTCCTGAGATTCTTACGGGCTGGTGACAGTTGCACTCAACACCTTGTTACAGGAAAGGAGGCATGCAGCTAATCAGAAGGTTTCTCCCATAAGCTTGTATAGAAGTTTGCAAAGTAAAATCAAGTGGGCTATCCCCGCATAGCAGCTTTCTCTAACTTTCAGGACACAAAAGGCCTAATCTGCTTTACTCTTAGGAATTTCTGAAATGCTTCTTTCTTAATCCCCCATTTAGGATACACAATCATTGGAGAAGGAAGTGGCAACCCACTCTAGTTTTCTTGCCATGAGAATCCCATGACAGAAGAGCCTGGCAGGCTACAGTCCATGGGGTCACAAAGAGTCAGACACGACTGAGCGACTATCACTCAGGATCATCAATCAGAGGACCAATGTTCAAGTTCTTTGTTTATGCCATTACTCAGGTAAGTACAATGCCTCCACTTCATTTATAACCATTACAGAAAGAACAACTCCCCTGTAGTAGGAAATAATAACTCACTTCAGTATTCTTGCTTGGAAAATTCCATGGACAGAAGCATCTGACAGGCTACAGTCCACAGGGTCGCAAAGAGTCAGAAACAACAGAGCACACACCCAAAGAACAACTAAACTATCTGGAATTGAGAAAAGAGCCAGGGTTAGTTCAATAAGAGTGTGAGTTAAACCAGGGTTGACGGGTTCACACTCGCCAATGCTACCAGCTTCACTTCTAGGTAAGCCCACGGGCTCTCAGTCAGAATTTTTTTTTTTTTTACTCTAGACACTATTCCTCCTATTTTGCCAATCTATAATCTGAGCACACAGATCAGAGGCATCATATCATATAAGCTGAGAGTTTTTAGAATTGTACCGTCCAATATAGTAGCCACTAGCCACATCTGGCTACGAGCACCTGAAATGCGGCTGAACTTAAAATTGAGATTAGGTGTAAAGTATAAAATCTCTAAGTATAAAATACATACATACAAATTCTGAAGGCTTAGTATGAAAAAACGAATGTAAAGTACCTTGTCAATAATTTGTATATTGATTACATGTTGAATTCATAATATTTTGTATATATTGGTTAAATGAATTGTATTATGAAAATTAATGTCACTTGTTTCTTTTCCTGACTTTTTAATATAGCTACCAGAAAATTTAAAATAACATATGCAGCTCATATTATATTTCTATTGGACAGTGCTGGTCTAGAAGCAGGCCTACTCACAGTCATTTGTTTAATTATTCAACATATGTTTATTAAGTGTCTTCTGTGTGTTGAGTTCTAGGCTAGGAGACAGGAATGCAACGGTGAACACAGGTTTTTGTACCTATGAAGCGTGTGGTACCCAGTGTAGTACAAGAGAGACTGAAAGTGAAAGCAGGGGCCATTTAATCTGGAATATTTTAGGTCACAGGATTTTCGGGCTCTTAGAGTTAAAAGCCAGCCCTGTATGACTTAGCACCGAACCATTATTATATGTGAAGGCACAGTGTAACTGGTGTTGATAAAAACGGCCACTCTCGAGTCACCGGGAAAAGGTTATATCCCATACGGCCTCTCGCAGTGTGTTATGGCTACAGCCATACAGATGCTCTTCCTCACTGAGCTGAGAGGCTCTGGAGGGCAGTGACAATGCTCTTTGACCTTGATCTCACCCAGTGTCTCCCACACAGAAGATACTAAACAACCCATGCAACTAAAGCATGTCACATGTACTCACTTAAGAAAACAATTAAGTCTATCGTATACTTTTGGAAGAGTTCTGCACCAAATGTCTAAAGAACAAAAGGTTTGTCATGCAAACTAGTAAGTTTCAGTAATTAAAAGAAGAACGTCCTCTTTCAGAATATAAATTCATGCATACCTGATGATATAAATGAAAAAGTTCTGTGATATCTAAATGAAATTCTCTCTCATGACCACCAAGACTAAATATTATATATGAGGTGTGACCCTGGATAGCACTGTATGACCAAGGCCATAATTAGGCATCTTTCTTCTTCTCTGAAATGCTTTACCAAAGAGTTGTGAGTTGTCAAAACCAAAAAAGATGAGTTGCAAAAGGAAACATTTTGCTTGCAACTTATTATGTTTTCAGTACCAGTCAAGGTAATCAGTCATATTAAAAAATATATAATTTAATTCTCAAATAATAACTTTGTTCATCTTTGTCCAAAGAATCCAAAGCTGAATATATTCTCTAGCTGATGTACACATGCTGACGGACAGCACAATGTTCAGAAATGAAAGCAGAAGTATTATTCTTTTATAAAAATAAACTTGGTCCCAGAGAAGAGAATAAAAAGTGATACAAGAGTGAGCGTAAGGAAAAAAAAAAAAGCCAAGCTTTAGAGGAGAATTGTTTCCATTTTAGTAAATGCAGCATCTGCAACTTTGAGCAGGTCACTCAGAGAACCAGGCATCTCCTCCATCAGTGGTGGAGTGTGCACCCCTCTAACGTGTGTTAAATTAACAAAAAGCAAAAATAACTGTATAACAATTAGTCCACCATTACCAAAAGGGAAGCAAATCCACAAAGAATTGATCCCCGGATTTCCAGCCTTCATGATCTTCAGATTTCTAGTAAGCCCTCCCCTCACAGATTTATTGGAATGTTTGTACTCCAGTAAGTTCAGATTTTTCCCATAAAAAGGGGATGGGACAAGTTCACTCTGAACAGGTTGGTGGACAACTTTTTCATTTTCCCTTGGGAATTTTGGGTTTATCTAAATATAGGTTAAATTAAAAAACAGATGGGAGGAACTCATCCCTTGTCTAGGCAGTGCCTGACCACTCAGCAGGAGATGTTATTTATGCCTTGTTTTGTACAATTACGTGAAAAAGCATGCCGTAACAAATAACACAGGCACCCCTGATGAACCAGCCTCCAGCATCTCCATCTGCCAAATGTCTGAAGTCTGGTCGCACCCCATTTGCGTGCAACTCCCACGCTCACTTGGGTCCTAAAGCTTTCAGAGTACGTCCGCTCAGGGAGGGTGTGGTGTGTCCTGTGTGGCAAATATCCTGTTTTAGGCACCAGCGGGTCCTTCTCCAGGGTCACAGAGCCTCCGGTCTTCCTGGGTGAGGATAGTTTTTCTTAGCTGCCCTGTGACAACTGGGTTTCACATTTCCTGAAACTAGATCTGTGGAAGGAGTCTCTGAAATTAAGGAGGGAAGAGAACAGAGGAAAGAAAGATCAGTTAGCCTTTTAAAGAGAGGGAGGGGGAAAATCATTCGCTAGAAAAGGACATCTGTCAAGGGGAACTCAGTAAATAAGCAAACAAGGGAAAGTGCAGCCATGCCTTTGCACTATGCCAGGAGAAACCCAGGCAATAATTCGGCCCTGGGAAGATGCTGGCAGAAGGCCACATGGAGGGGCCCTGAGAGGTCAAGGAGAAGGCGCGGGAGGATCGGGATGCCAGCAGAGCAGACAGATCACGCTCAGGCAGCTTCTATGATTCCAGGGCCCGCTCCTACCCCCAGGGGCTCTGCAGTTCTGACTGTCCTTTACCCTCCAGGAAAAAAGCCTCCCCTGCCTTCTTCTCACCTTTTTTGACTGTCAACTCTGAATATTGGCTTGTAGAGTTCCGGAATTTTCCGCTCAATCATTGGCCGGAGGTTCTCTTTCAGCTTGTTGTAGTTCTTCTTGAGTTCCTGCTGATACTCCCTCTGATCTGCCGTGATGAGACGCTTGTTTTTCTCTACGGCTTCCCCGCATCTGAGAAGCAAAAATCAGGGGGGAGAAAAGGAGGTTGT
This sequence comes from Neotragus moschatus, assembly GCA_006410615.1. Taxonomy (NCBI): domain Eukaryota; kingdom Metazoa; phylum Chordata; class Mammalia; order Artiodactyla; family Bovidae; genus Neotragus; species Neotragus moschatus. The sequence continues at coordinate 539,896 of SJYA01001205.1, forward strand.
ATTTCATAGAAATTTTGTATATTTAACTCATACAGGTATGCTATAACCATAACGACCTCCAGTGAAGAACTACAACATGGAAAGCTTAACTAATTCGCCTCAGGTCACAAAGTCAATAAACTGCAAAGCCAGCTCCAGAGTCTGTCTCCCATGCGGGATGTTACATACCAAAGAAGAAAATTATCTTATTTAAACATAACGAAGCCTTGCCTTTCCGTTTATACTGTTTTACCCAAGGTAACTTACTATCAACAAACCTTGAAGGGACAACACAATGGTTGAAACTTAGCTGAAATGCAATGACTAGCAGAATTGATGATTTTGAATTGTGGTGCTGAAGAAGACTCTTGAGAGAGAGAGTCCCTTGGACTGCAAGGAGATCAAACCAGTCAACCCTAAAGGAAATCAACCCTGAATATTCATTGGAAAGACTGATGCTGAAATTGAAGCTCTATTACGTTGGCCGCCTGATGCGAAGAGCCAACTAATTGAAAAAGACCCTGATGCTAGGAAAGACTGAGGGCAGGAGGAGAAGGAGGTGACAGGATNAAGGAGATCAAACCAGTCAACCCTAAAGGAAATCAACCCTGAATATTCATTGGAAAGACTGATGCTGAAATTGAAGCTCTATTACGTTGGCCGCCTGATGCGAAGAGCCAACTAATTGAAAAAGACCCTGATGCTAGGAAAGACTGAGGGCAGGAGGAGAAGGAGGTGACAGGATTGGATGGCATCATCGACTCGATGGACATGAATCTGAGCAAACTCTGGGAGATGGTGAAGGACAGGGAAGCCTGGCATGCTGTAGTCCATGGGGTCGCGAAGAGTTGGACATGACTTAGTGACTGAACTACAACAATGATTAGCAGTGATTCAGGTGCATTGGATTCCCATGATCAACATGGTTTAAACTGTTTTCCTAATAGTGGTGCTTGATTTGGGTAGTGTTATTGGGGATACCTGGGCCTCCCTGGTGACTCAGTGGTAAAGAACTTCCCTGCCAATGCAGGAGATGTGGGTTTGATCCCTGGTAGGGAAGATCCCCTGGAGAAAGAAATGGAAACCCACTCCAGTATTATTGCCTAGGAAATCCCATGAACAGAGGAGCCTAGAGGGCTACAGTCTATGGGGTCACAAACAATGGGACATGACTTAGCAACTGAACAGCAACAACAAGGATACCCAGGCCTTGCTATAAAATCCTCCCTATTAGCACTGAACACATGCTCAGGATGACAAAGTAATCAGGTGGCATGTAGCTGTGGGGCAGGGGAAAGCCACCTGGCCTGAGCAACATTAAACCTATAGACACAGCTTCATCATGGAATCAGCCTGCTTTAAAAGAAAGGTTTGATTCAATGCACCTTAGAGGCCTCCTGCAACTGGATTTTCACCTATCTTTTAAGTCTGATATTAATTAAAGCAAACTGTAGTATACCCAAGGTTGTATATCAAAGGTTTCAGGGAAGAGGTAGGAAGGGGAGGTATATAGTCTTTGAATCCTGAGAAATCTACATCACCCCTTATTATTTTTTTTATTGCCCCTTAACTAACAATTATGAGCTACCACCAAGTGTAAAATGAAATCAGTTTCAGGATGACTTCAAGGCCCAGTTTGGTAACCTTGGCAGATGAGAGGCCTGCAGAAGTGAATTGCTAACTTGGGGATGGGCTACTCTGCAAACTTCCGAAGTAACTACACTCTCTATGATCTTTGTTATCAGAAGACATAATATCTACAGATACACATAGTGTTTTAAAAAGACAAATATATTAATAGGTAGAATGAAAAAGACTCATATTTGTATAAAGTAACTTTATATTTTAACAAATTTTAAAACAAAGTGTTTCATAGATGTGTTCTGTATTTCTCTCTTCCATTTGGATTATAATCTCTAGGTTTTCTTACTAAAATTAAAATAATTTTCATTATGTTAGTTAAAATTCATAAACTAAAAAGAGCCATGAATTAAATTTCCCTCCTAGAGAAGAGCCAGATCTCTTGGGAAATGTATACAGGATCATATAAGTACATTACAAATAATTTTTTTAATGGTCTTATCTGTAACACTTTTATTAGGTCCACAAACATGTGAACTGTGCAGCTTTCACTCAGTGACACACTGTTCCAGATGGCCCCCTCCCTAGCTGTTCACTTTGTCGATAAGTTCACTGAACACAAGTATTTTCTTACAGTCAACATGCTGGGGTTTTTCGGCAGAGTCCTACAGAAACCAGACTGATGGGGACTAGAAAGGACAGGAAGTTGTATTTTCAGAACACTGTTCCTGGCTTTTTGGAGAGTAACTCTCATAGGCCTCTACCTAAGGAGTTAGATGACTTTTCTACAGAGAGTGTGGCCATGAGCCCTCACCCTCTGGATCTCTTGCCCTCCCTCCTCTGCAATGTTCCTTCAGCATAGCTCACCCATCAGTCCCTAAGTATGACAAAAAATTTGCTAGTTGCTTCATCAACATCCATTCCCTGTCTTCCTTAACAACAGAACTCTAGGTGGTAGACCCGGGCTTCCCTGATGGCTCAGATATAAAGAATCTCCCACAATGCAGGAGACCTGGGTTCAATCCTTGGGTTGGGAGGATCCCCTGGAGGAGGGCACAGTAACCCACTCCAGTAGTCTTTCCTGGAGAATCCCCATGGACAGAGAAGCCTGGTGGGCTACGTCCACGGGATTGCAAAGAGTTGGACACAACTGAGCAGCTATGCACACACACAGGTGGTATACCCACCTGGAAAACTCCATTCCCTAGCCTCCTTCATAAAAAGGGATGTCTGATGAGATATAAAATGAAGTCACTAGGAAAGCTCTTAAAAGGAGTGTAGACGTTTGCTCTTCCCTCATTTCTATTCCTGATACTTGCCTAGGACGTGACTGTGATTGCCAGAGCCTTAGCAGCCATTTTGTGACTATGAGGATAGACACACTAAAACCAGGATAGCAGAGCAAAAGAATGGGAAGAGCCAGGATCTCTGATGACTTTACGTGACTAATACACAGCTGTGGGATGGCTATCTCTGATCTTATTTTAGATGAGAGAAAAATAAGTTTCTATCTTAAGTCACTCTTTCTCTGTTACTAGCAACTGAATGTAGTGGGTAGTGAGAACTGCATCTCATAACAGTTAAAAGGACAGACTCTGGAACTGGAGCACTCACCTCTGAATCTCGCTTTGCAACTTATTGGCTTTGTGACATCAGGCGAGTTACTTATGCATTCCATGCCTTAGTTTCTTCACTTGGGACATGACGGTGATAATAGCCTACCTCATAAATTTTTATAAAGATTAAATGAATTAACTATATAAAATGCTTAGAAAGTGCAGAAATTATTTGTTCTATGTAAGAATATGGATGCACTTTTAGAGATTTTATATTCCAGTCCATTTTTTTTTTTTCACAGTTCATGAAACTAAGATGTAGAGATGAAGTACCCTGTCCAGAGTCACACACCTTTGGGGACAAAAAACATGGATGTAAGTCCAAGACCCTCATGCTCCCAGGCCAATGTCTCATCAGCCCTATCATGTGTTATGGTACAAACCTTACAGAGGCAGATGAGTCATTGGTAGATAATATCTACATTTAACTCAGATTCATTCTCTTTCCTACTCAAACAGATGCAATTTCTATTTGCTCCATAACGTTATATTTATCAGTCACTTCATATGTGCCAAGTCCTATTCTAAGCTCTATGAACTGACTCTCTTTGTTTTGATACTAACTTTAAGAGCTTGTTACTATTTTATTCCCATTTTATAGCTTGGGAAACTGAGGTTGAGTAACTTGCCCAAGGTCACAAAGCTAGTTAAGGCAGAGTGGGTATTTAAGGCCAGGTGATTGGGCTCAAGAGCCCACAATCCTGACCCCAACACCACAAATGCTGCCTAGGAAAGACCCTGGCTCTTCCAGCTAGAAGCTAGGCATATGGCTTTGGTCTCAAGTTGGAACTACTCTCTCTGGAGTCCCAATTTGTGGTATTCTGCTTTTCTCATCTTCCCGGCAACACTTTAGCAAGCTCCCCCCGAGCTGCTGCAATGAGGGGAGGGTCTGACAGAGATGCTGAAGACCAGACTGGCTCCCTGATCTCCCATGACTGAAGTGACACACATGTTCCAGGCCCTTTGAGGGAAGGAAGGATTATTTGGGGGCAAGGCACCAAAAGAACATTTGGCCTTTTTGCAGGAAGAGCTTCAGAGGATATGAGGGTCCCGGGGGCAGAACCACCTCAGCTGGACACCTCCCTGTGGCTTTCTCCAGTACTGCCTCCCTCCCAGCCTGACCTCTACCAAACCCCAGACCCCAAGGGAAGCCTGTCTCACTGGGAGACTAGTCTAACTCCTGATTCTGCCACTGAGCTGCTGGGTGACCTGGGGCTCAGCACAGTCTCCTTCAACCTCGTTTCTTTCATCTATACAGTGGGCTACGGGGGTGAAACGGTCTCAGCGTTTGAAGATCTGGCTGGGTGGCTGCCAGCAGGGACTGCTGGGCAGCCAGTGTGGCCTGCTTCTCCTAGGGCAAAGGGCAGGTAGGTAATGGTCTAACAGAAGACACAGTTCCTGGATGCCCGCATCACACTGATGGGGAGGCATGTGTGACTGAAAGTACAGGGCACTGTGGGGGCAGGGGGCGCACCCCGGGGCAGAAGGGGCAGCTGCGGCTGGACCTTCCTGTGTTCCCAAGCCCCCAACCTCCCTCGGATGGGCTGCCTCCCTTGGGTAAGCCACAGTGGCCCTGCCTCCTCCTTTTAAGGGGCGAGACTGGGACTATCGGCTTGGGAATATGTCCAACCTTGAGTCTGATATGTGGAAGCAGATTCTGAGGACCTACTGCAACATCCCAGAACCCAGGCGGGGGTGAGGTCCAAGGGGGGTGTGTGTGCATGTGTGTGTGTGCATGTGCACATGTGTGCTGCTCAGCTCAGCTCTCAGTTTTCTGTCAAGCCTCCTAGGCCCACTGAGACAGGTCTCTGTAACCCTGGAAAAGGGACACAAGTCCCTCAAACATCCCCACTACAGACCTGCTCCAGAGCAACCTCTCATGATGTTTAACACTTTGTCTTCCCACCAAATACTCAGATCACTTTTCACCAACTGTTTCTTTTATCACCCACACTGCACAGTTGCTTTTCTTTTGGCCACTTGGACAAATTCACTCTCCTTCCTCTTCACAGACCATAAGTCCTTTTAAGACTCTATAACCATTTGAGTCTTTCATGCCCAAACATTTCCCACTCTATGACTCTGTGACCATATGACAATAGAGTGAGATTCTATTGATGTATTTGAGACAATATCCCTTAAAGGCAATCTGGGCCTGGTGTCAAGTCCTGCTATCTTTTCTTTAAATATCAAAGTAAATTTAAAAATCATTTAGTCTTTATAAGAATAAGAAAGTGTACATGTTATGGACTGAAGGGTTGTGTCCCCCCGCCAAAACCATATGTTGAAGCCCTGACCCCCATGTGATATGATTTGGAGGTAGGGCCTTTAGGAGAAATGAAGGTTAAAATTAGGCTGTAAGTGTGGGACCCATATGATGGGATTAATGCCCTCATAGAAAGAGACCAGAGAACTGTCTGCTTCTTCTCTCTACCATGTAAGGATACAGTGAGAAGATGGTTAAACTAGCAAGAGGGAGAACCTCGACTGAATCCGCTGGCCTCTTAATCTTGGTCTCCCAGCCTCTACCACTGTGAGAAATAAATGTCTGTTGTTCAGCTACTCAATCTGGGACACTTTGTTATAGCGGCCTAAGCTAAGAAATACAAGAATAAAAATTAAAAATACAGACTGGCACAGATTTCAGGGTTTTAAATGGTCTGCATGCTCGAGGGAGCAAAGGAGGGATACAGAATGCTGTACCTCTCCACCTTGGCTTCTGAAACCTGGAGATGATTCAGAAGGGGGATCAGGGCCCCAGCCTGGCAACCATCTGGAGAGCTGCAGGATTGGCTGGATGAGCATCAGCCGCAGCAGGTCAGCCTGCCAGGTTCTTTACTGCTCCAGCCAGTCTCTCACAGCTGAGTCAGAAAGGCCACCGCCTAGCAGTGGGACTCAGGTACAGTATAACTGGGAGCGTACATTTCCACTATTAGCAGTCAGCATCAGAAGGCTTACTTATAGTGGGCTTCCCTGGTGGCTCAGACGGCAAATGGTCTGCCTGCAATGTGGGAGATCTGGGTTCAGTCCCTGGGTTGGGAGGATCCCCTGGAGAAGGCAAGTGCTACCCACTCCAGTATTCTTGCCTGGAGAATTCCATGGACAGAGGAGTCTGGCGGGCTACAGTCTGTGGAGTCACAGAGAGTCAGATACAACTGAGAAGCTAACACTTTTTCACTTTTCCAGGCTCATTTATGTTCATCTTGGAAATCTGGGCTTACTGATAAACCTATGGCCCAAGCCTTGAGAAGCTGGTGCTCACTCAAGGCAAACCCAGGAACACTTTCATGCCCAAACATTTCCCACTCCTGTGTCACCTCTGCAGAGAGCAGAGTTGGGGGAGAAAATACACTGGTACAAACAACTTGAGCAAACAGTTTCTCTGTTCACTGCAGAGCTGCAACTTGCTGACTGGCCTTGAGAAGCAATTAAGCCATGGAGGAAAGGAAGGTATCCTCAGCTGCTACTTGTGTTGAAGGTATAAATTACAGATCATCAAATTCACCCTTGTAAATGTACAGTTTGATGAGTTTAATCATCATTTATGTATTAAACTGTAAACTTATAGTTTAATATGGTTATGCAACCTTCCAGAAAAGCGGATGGCATCCCACTCCAGTACTCTTGCCTGGAAAATCCCACGGATGGAGGAGCCTGGTGGGCTGCAGTCCATGGGGTCGCAAAGAGTTGGACATGATTGAGCAACTTCACCTTCACTTTTCACTTTCCTGCATTGGAGAAGGAAATGGCAACCCATTCCAGTGTTCTTGCCTGGAGAATCCCAGGGATGGGGAGCCTGGTGGGCTGCCATCTCTGGGGCTGCACAGAGTCGGTGGACATGATTGAAGCGACTTAGCAGCAGCAGCAGCAGCATGCAACCTTCACCACAGTCTCGCCCACTACTTTTGATCCATGTGAAATAAAGTGGAAAGAAAGTCAGTGTCCTCTCACTTTGACAGTGAAGTAGTGAGCAGAAGTACTGTATTGCCTGTAGCCTTGTCTCATTTGTACTAGGACTTTGCTTTGGTGCACATGTAGTGTGGTGCCTGGTACAAAGTGTGGGCTCAATAACTGTTTACTGAATCAATGAACTGGCATCTGCAGTTGTTAAAAAGTATAAAAGTAATGGCATGTTCACTGTTTTGAAAAGAGGAAAGAGGGAGAAAAATGCTGAGTGACAACAGGCAGGACCTGATGGATGGAGCCCTTGGGGAGGGGGAGGGGAGGAGAAAATGTGATATGGGGGCAATCAAGCAACCTCTACATCTTTAACAGTCTCTGCTCAAAGTTCAGTTCCATCCAGCAGCCTTAGCAGCACCTGGAAGCTTGTTAGAAATGCAGAGTCTCAGGCCCACCCCAGAACCACTGAATCAGAGTCTGCATTTTAACAAGATTCCCAGGTCATCTGTTTGCACAGCAAATATTTGAAAAGCACCGACAGATGTTGTTGAGGCTTTCCCAGAACAGGGCGGCAGCCCACCCAGCAGAGGGGAAGGACTACAGCTTGGTTTCCCATAGAAATCACTGGAGGGATTGGAGAACAACATTTTAAACGGTGGATTTGACTTTGGAAAGCAACCAGTTTTGCAGGTCATCTGGGGAGAAAGATAACTTCACCATCAAAAGTCTAATACACGACTTTGCTAGAGGATCATCCCTAAGAAAATTCATCTCCTTTTGTGTATCTGGCCTGGGACTGGTTTGACTCAGCTCTGGTTCTCTTTGTAGTCACTTGTCCTCAGGCTGGAAGCTAATTAGAAATGCTTGTTCAATAGATTTATAAGGACATTTTAACTAAGAAACAGAAAATCGCTTCTCTTAGCAAGCTTCCTTTTACATTTATATTCTATTCAGAGACCTATTTATTTAGCAATACCACTTCCCAGGCTCTCCTCCCTGTGCTGGCGTGCCCACAGAATGCACTGCTCTTGCCAGCTCAGAGGAGCCCAGAAGCACCAAGGACACCCCTGCCTCTGCGACTTGTGCTCCTGTCGGTCCCTTTACCAGTAATGGCTCCATCTTCCCGTTGCCCTCTTCCTACCACCTACATAATCAAGACAAGGCGTCAGCAGTGTTATCCCATAAAGCCTTCCCCAGTCACTCCAGCCTGCAACCGACTCTTCTCTTCTGAACTCCGTAGCCCTGTACTTCTTGCACTCGCCACGATTCTTAGCACAAGCTGCATAGCTTTTCTGTTTAGCCAAATAAAAGTCCTCTTGTCAGGAGCTGAGGAATACCCAGCTCCTGCATTCCTACAACTACTATCATACCTGAGTTCCAGTGTGTGTGCTCATTAAACAGGTCCTTGCAGAGGTCCAGAGAGGCCCAGGTCACTGTCACCATCAGGAGCCTTTCACCATAACTCATTTTTAAAATAAGATTGACTATTTGTATTTATTTACTTTTTTGGCTACACTGCATGGCTTGTGGGATTTTAGTTCCCTGCCCAGGGATTGAACCTGCATCCTCAGCAGTGAAACCACAGAACCTTAACCACTGGTTTGCTGAGGAATCCCCCCATAGCTCATTTTAAATGAAAATATGTGGGAAATATATTAATCTTTAAAAATTCCCCCAATATTCTTCTAGGCTTTTGTTTTATGAAAATGCAGTATTTACTGAAGAATGCCTAGCTTTGTTACAATGTCGAAATTGCTAGGAAATACAGGAAGCAATTAAAATATAAAACAATAAAAATAATTTCTGTATGTGTCTGTATGTGTGCATATATGGATGCACACACACACATATACACAGCCACACACACCCCCTCCCATTACTAAGCAGTTGTGATTCACTGTAGGACAAAGAATGTCTCCTTTATACATAGCAAATTTACGTTCGTCTCACTAAAGCCTGTGAAGGAGGAAAACCTCACCTGACAGTAGCATTCTGGTGAGTTTTCACTGAATTCAGCAAGCTTTAACTTTTAGCCTCCTTTACCCACCTGCCAAACAAAGATATTCCTATACTTTATATGCTGCTCTAAGGTTCTGCACTGGTCTGCACTGCAGCAGCTTGGAAGACTGCCCCAAGACTCACTTCCTGTCTAGGCTCAAAAGGCTGCTCTGGCAGCCAGCTCTACTACAGAATTCAAGAGTGGAGAAGAGGCTTGTCTGCCAGTGGGAACTGCCATCGCAATGACAGCTTTGTAAACTTCCAGTTACAGAATCTTGACTCTTATTTCTCAGTTTGAGGCAGTGTCTTACATTTCTAAAAATCAGCTACTGTATGATGGGAAATTACAAAGATTGCCAATGCCAGGAAACTCTCAGGCTCTAATGCACTGTGGAATATCAGCAAACTGAAGGAAGTGTGGGCTCTTTGAATTCAGAAGACCTGGTGTGAACTCAACTCTGCTACTAACTGGCTGTGTGACCTTAAGTCAATCATCTCCCATCTCTGACCTTCCATTTCCTCTTTTGTAAAATGAAGACTTACTTTATTTACAATGTGACTCTGGGGCACACGAGAGATGATAAACATGAAAGCACCATACAGTTTGTTAGTTACTAGTGGAGAAGGCAATGGCCCCCCACTCCAGTACTCTTGCCTGGAGAGTCCCAAGGACGGAGGAGCCTGGTAGGCTGCAGTCCATGGGGTCGCTGATAGTTGGACACGATTCAGTGACTTCACTTTCCTGCACTGGAGAAGGAAATGGCAACCCACTCAGTGTCCTTGCCTGGAGAGTCCCAGGGACAGGGAGCTTGGTGGGCTGCCGTCTGTGGGGTTGCACAGAGTCGGACACGACTGAAGCGACTCAGCAGCAGCAGCCGCAGTGCGAGCAGTGTTGCTCTGCAGAGGCCTCTCAAACTTGAGCATGCATCTGGATCATCTGGAGCATTGTTAAAATACAGGCTGCTGGGCCCCATCTCTGGAGATTCTTACTCAGTGTGTCTGGCTGGTATCTGAGAATCTGCCTCACTAGCAAATTTCTTGAGAGATGCAGAAGCTGCTGGCCTGGGAACCACACTTTGAGAACCACAGCTCTACTGAACTCCCAGTCATTTCCCCTCTTACCGCATTATGAATTCCTTAAAGCATAATCTCAACTTGTTATGATGCCGATAAAGTTTTGGGTCAGCTGGAATTTCAGCCAAAAATACTTGGGCTACTTCCAGTGGTCCCTGATGGAAAAAAAGTGAAAAACATTACTGATGTTGGAAAGAAAGTGAAATTACTTGGGAAAAAATGCTGCAGCAACTTCTTAGTTTGAACATTTAATTCTGTAGTTAGTTAAACTGAAACAAAAAAAATCAAGGAAGGTCTTGAACTCAGGAAAATATTGATTCCCTAGGAAGAGTCTACAGTTTTAGGAGAACATTAAAAAGCATAAATGTATTTCCTTAATCAAATGCTATTAATAATAGATTTTCCTTCATATATAAAGGTAATATACTACATCAAATGGTATATGATTAGAGTTGTTTTCCTGAAAACAGGGATTGTCTTGATCCACCCATTCACATTCACTTTTCTAGTTGCCCTAGGGGAAAGCACCATTTTGTGTAATTGCTGGCTTGAGTCAGAGATATGCACAGTATATGCGTAATACACATGGTTTCGGGCTTATAACGTCTTTCATTTTCATTAAACGATTGGGACTTACAAGAGCAAAAGCTTCTTAATATTTTCTGATCTTGGAAATGTAATGAATACCATTTCTGTCACCTTGATATTCTCTGGACACAGAATTTTTGCAGGCGAGTGCAGCTGTGCAGAGTGAGGAAAGGGTCATGATACTCATTGAGTTTTGAGTGTGAAGGTGAGTAGATTTAGTTCTGAAATTAAAGCAGCACACTGGACAGAGAGAACTGTTAGAACTCCCTCCATCTGAGGCTGGATCAGTTTCATAGTGAGACTGGAGTTAGAATTCTAATGAATCTGAGAAGATTCAGTCTGTTTCGAAGTGGCCCAAGAAGCAGGGTTCCAGGTCACTCCTGCTTTGCACTGCTGCTGACATGCTGGTTTCATCTGACTGACGTAGGAGGTGGATGTTCTAGACCCTTTCCCTTCTCTCCTATGGCATTCTTAAGATGCATCTCAAGTGCTGCAACAACTCTGCCTAAAGTGGAGATGACTAAGCACTCCACCCGGATCATATGCCAGAACTGTTCCCAGCTGAAGACTTCTCTAAGGAAATAGTACTGAGACATGGGCCACTCAGCTCTAGGATTTTGTACCTACCACTTTGGTTGTTACATGAAGCTGAAGAGACCTCAGGTGTTCAGTCTAAGTTTAAGAACACCTTTGGCATGTTGATCAGACTTCTCATTGACTTCAAGGAAGGAGGGTGCAGACATATAATGAAAATCCAAATAACGAGAACCAGAGGAGCTGCCACTAGCTAGTTTTGCTTACCTGATTGACAGTAGCCCCAACAGAGCCTTGCAGCACCATCTGAAGCATCTTGGCATCAGGAGGCTCCTGGTTAATGGCAACTGCTAACTGCAGAGTCTTCTTCTTCATATCTTCAATGGCAACTTCAATTGGTGTCAAAACAAACTGAACGTGAGACATAAATGTAGGGAAGGTCACTGTCGAGTCTTATAAGCCATGAGCAAGCATGGAGCTATGACAAAGAGGACACTTGGGTTTGAAGCATCAGTGAAGGCTTTCAGAGCAATTTAGAATAATCTTGACAGGTTAAGAGGAAGGACAAGTCTAACATTTCTTGAGTACTTATTATGTACTGGAAGCTTTACATACATTTATCATTTACCTTTTTAAACAACCTCCTATTCTCTCCACTTTACAATTAAAGAAGGATTTGTAAGGTGAAGTAAGTGCCACAAAATGACACTACTCATAAGTGGGGAGGTCAGATTTTGACCACAATAATACCCACGTTCAAAATCCATGTTTCTTATACACTGTTAGGTTTCCTTTCCTATTATTGAACAAGTTGCTGCTGCTGCTGCTGCTAAGTCACTTCAGTCATGTCCGACTCTGTGTGACCCCATAGACGGCAGCCCACCAGGCTCCCCCGTCCCTGGGATTCTCCAGGCAAGAACACTGGAGTGGGTTGCCATTTCTTTCTCCAATGCATGAAAGTGAAAAGTTAAAGGACGTCGCTCAGTCGTGTCCAACTCTTCGCCACCCCATGGACTGCAGCCTACCAGGCTCCTCTGTCCATGGGATTTTCCAGGCAAGAGTACTGGAGTGGGGTGCCATCGCCTTCTCCGTTACTTGACTTAAAATTGGGAAAGCATTTCTTCTCCACCATAACACAAGATTTTGGCATCATGCGTGTTTTCTCTAAATCACCTTGAAGGTGAATTCTTGATAAACGGAATTCTCTTCAGGGTCAGTCTGCTAGTTGTTAAGTTCTGTTGGTTTAGAGTATAGTCTAAATGTTATTGGTGGGGTCATGTCCCCTCCAAATTCAAGTGTTCAAGTCCTAGACCCCAGTACTTCAGAATGTGACTTTAACTGAGACAGGGTCTTTACAGGTGTAATCAAGTTCAAAGGAAGTCATTAGGATGGGCCTAATCCAACATGACTTCTATGTCCATCTAAGAAGAAGAAATCTGGACACACGGATATGCACGGGGGAAGATGATGTAAAAAACACAGGGAGAAGGCAGCCACCTGCAAGCTAAGGAAAGAGGTCTGGAACAGAACTTTCCCTCATGTCTTTCAGAAGGAACCAGCTCTGCCAGTGCCTTGATTTTTGACTTTTGGTCACCGGAACAATTAGACAATTAATTTCTGTTTCTAAGCCACCCAATCTGTGGTACTTTGTTATATTAGCCTTAACAAATTAACATACTGACATTCTTGGAGGAACTACAAATGGCCAAGAAAAATTGTGAGGACTCTTCCTGAGACCATGATTTTATTTCTGTGCTGTACCAACTTATCCTAGTGCTCAGAAGTCTAAAAGAGTAAGAAATACGGCAGATGCCTTCTAAGTGAACCTTCTCTTAGCCAAGTCATCAGTTTGGGCTTTCTTTGCCCTCTGTGAAACCCATACTGTGATGTGGTTGCTGAACACATGAGCTGATGGGCAGCTCTCCAGGAAGCTTGGTCCCTGTGCTCCTGTACAAGGAGGTGTGTTATTCACCACAGTTCATTTGTGTTTATTCACCAGCTTGCTTATGCCTGTCATACTTGTTGTTTTAATGACCTAATCTAATTCAGTAATGCATAAACTGGTGAACTATGGGTGTGGAAAGAAGAGCTGTTTCAATGAAAACCAAGCTAATGCTTGGGCAAGAAATTGTGAAACTGAGTTGCTATAAAGATTCCTGTCTTATTAGGTGTGCTCAAGACAACGGTCAAAAGCTAGGGGCAAAAAAAAAAGTCATAAAAATCTAGAAGCATTCTACTCTCATGTTGTTTTACAAGGTTCTTTAAGCTCTCACTGTGCTTTACAGAAACCAAAACCGAACACATGGACATTGCATCATGGGTGAGGTTTATACAAGAAAGACAATGCTGAATTGTGATCAGCCAACCCTAAACCACAGGCAAGGCAGTGACTCTACACAAAATGAATGACAAATTAATGCACATGTACGTCTTTTAAACTAAAAGAAAATGCTTATGTCTAATTTTCATCAATTCTGTAGCTTGAGACATTTTCTTGATCCATGAATTTGAGGTCTTTTGCTACACATGGAACCAGAAGAGACAGGCTTTTCGTGTATCAACGTTTAGATAGGGAAACGGATGAAGATACGTGCCTTGTGCAATGTCACAGGAGGATGCTGGGACTAGAAGACAACTGATCACCTGTCTAACTGGCATGGTGCCCTCCTACAGCTCAACATCAACTCCTTGGGGCTACCCACTTGTTGTTCCTGTCTCTGATAATTAACAACAGAATGCTGTTGGAATCACCTGAAACTTTCAAATATGTAAAAATTTAAATAAAACCTTTAAAAATTTTATATCTCATGTAAATTTAACATTAAAATATAAATACAAAGTAAATGTTACAATCGTGTACATATATTTATATTAAAGATATAACTTTAAAATAGAATATACTTCAATACCAAGTGTGCTATAAAGCATGCAGTTGCCTAAATGGGATTCCCTGGCACCACGGCAGTGAGAGGATAACCACCTTAATAATAATTCAAAGGCATCCCTTTTTAGATTTTTATGTGAGTCTGCCGTGAAGGAGCATGAAGGCAGCCTGTGTGCCGCCCTGGGAGGAGACCCAGGCCCAGTGGCTCAGCCATGGCCACCGTCCAAGCCCGTTCCCCCAGCCTTTACCTCCTCCTTCTGGGCGACGCTGATCCTGGTCTTGACGTAGGGGAAGGCGTGCAGGGTGGTCAGGATGGTGTTCCGCCGGCACTGCTCATGCAGCTCGCCCCGGGGACGGCCCTCCAAGGTGAAGGGGGTGGTGTACATGAACCTCCGCAGGTTGAAGTTCTTCTCAAAGTAGGTTAGCCTGTCTTTCATCTCATACTCGTCAAAGTAGGGCTCCACGAAAGTGATCTGTATGTACGCCTGAGTGGGGAAAGGGAAGGGATGAGTTGGTCTGCACACGACCACCCAGGGCGCACTGGGGCAGCCCGTGGGACAGAGAGAGGCAGTACCGCCCCTCTGTGCTCACAAAGCTGAGAGAACTAGGGGAGACATCAGCTGTTAGCCATCCTTCCTCTCCACCCACAAGGAGATGAGAGACAGGACTGGGAGAAGGTGAGGGAGGGTGAAGTCAGGTCCACAAGCTGCCCCTCCTCGCAGAGCTCATGACCCAGCTGAAACTTGGTGTGAGAATTTGCAAACTGCTATTCAGAAGAAGCAAAACTTGGCTTTTCAGAACAACCATGCTTATTGGAATGGCCAAACTAAAGAAAACTGACAATACCAAGGGTTAACAAGGATAGGGAGCTGCTGGAGCTTTCATATACTGATGGTGTGACCATACAACGGTACAGCCACCTTATGAAACAGATTGGCAGTTTCTCATACTGTTGAATTATATTCATATGACCCAGCAACCCCACTTTGGTGTGTGTGCCAACAGAAATGAAAACTTGTGTTTACATTACCCTGGACTCAAATGTCTATAGCAGCACTATACATAATAGACAAAAACTAGGAACAATCCAAGTGTCCCTCAAGTGAGGAATGGATAAACAAACCCTGGTACATCCATATAACAGAATACTACTCAGTAGTAAAATGGAATGAACCATTACAATATGGGTGAATCCCAAATGCATTGTGCTAAGTGAAAGAAGTCAGACTCAAAAGGCTGTATAATTCCATTTATTTATGTATGATTCTACTTATATGGCATTCTAGAAAAAATAAAACTACAAAGACAGAATATAGATTAATGACTTTCAGGGGCTAAAAACAGAGGGAGGGGATGGCCACAAAGAGGCATGGGGAAATGAATATTTTGGGGTGATGGAACTTATCTCTTGATTTAAAATTCATAGAGATACACACAAAAAAGGAAGTTTTATAGCATATATTTAATTTACAAATGTACGCACATACACATGCACCCATACAAACACACTGTGAAGAAGAGCGCTTATTAAGAAAGAAGGCCTTAAAAAAAAAAGGATGATAATGACCACCAACTCTGCAACACTCATCCACTGAAATGGACAGATAAGGTCACTGACTATTAATAAATACACATAAATCACTATTTAGAGTGAATGAAACCTGGTTATAATCCTGGGTACAGATTCTCATTTAAACGTCTCACAGCTTGCTTTGGGCATTTTAACAGAGGGGAAAACAGCACTCTACGTCAGATATGTCACTAATAACTCTACATGGCATGTGCTGTGCACAGCTCACCATGGGTAAATAGCCAATCTTGTCTTTCAAAGACCTCAGACATTTCTGTGTGAAGCACTTCTACTCACCACAGTTATTGCTTCCAGCTTAGATTAGGGAATGGATCTGAAGTAAGTCCTTTAAAATAAAAACAAACTCCTATATTTGGACACTTTCTTCCTACTGGCATCCTCTTCATAATATCTTGGAGGACAGAACTGAGAGAAGAGTTTAGATTCCTCACTTTATAGGCCTCCCGGATGGCAACTACTCCTCTGTTCCCCAGGCCTTAAAAATACCTTGAACTTGCATTATGTCCAACAGCTTAGAAATCTCTCTCATATACATATCTGGGCTGAGCAGGCAGTTATCACCCTGCCTTTGTCCTTATCTGGTCTTTGTCCTTCTTTCCTAGCACAGAGCTTCAAAACCTCTTGGAATTTCCTTAGTGATAGTCACTGTTATTCTCATGAAGTAACTCATGGTGGGTCCCTAGATAGCTTCAGAATGATGGCTGGTCATCAATAAGAATAATCTTCAGATTAGACAACTGGAACTCTGGGCCAGCCTGACTGCTGGGGTAGGAGAATGTTGGCGACTGAGTTCAGTAATGTAGTTGATGTTTTAATCAAACATGCCTATGTAACGGGATCTCAATAAAAACCCTGAACGAGGCTCAGTGGAGCTCCTCGGCTGGTGAACACATTGATATGTCAGGAGGGCACCAGGCTTGGATTCCACAAGCAGAAGGCATAGAAACTCTGGGATAGAACTAGCCCTTTGTGCAACCTTTAGCACAAAACTATAAGCATCAGTATAGTCCTTTTCTGAGTTCTGCAAGTCATTTTAGTGGATTATCTACTGAAAAGTGCCAAGGGAACCCACACATGTGTATTTGTCTGGTCAGAAATGCAGGCTGCTTGGGGTCCCACTTGAGGTTGGCATCTAAAGTGAGGGCAAGCTTCTACAGGACTGAGCCTTAGCTGGGGGAGTCTGACACTAACTCTGAATGCTGAGCATCAGAACTGCACTGCGGTACACCCAGCTGGGGGTGAGACAGAATACACCCTCATATGAAAAGTGAGGAAACTGAAGTCCAAGCCCTTTTCATCATTCCTCCAACAGCACAATGACCCTGTATTTGGCTGAAAAGAATGCCTCCACCAAATGCTGTCAGTGAGAATTTTGTATCTTTTCAACATACTTTAAATTGAGGATTCAAAGGTTTAATAGAAGGGCAGTAAAGAAGTGATTAGAAGTGCAAGTTTGAGGATCACAGACCCCAAGTTTGAATACTGGCTTTGACACTTGCATGATCTTGGAAGTTTCTTATCTATTCTAGATCTTACTTTTTTCACTTGTAAAATGGGAATAACAATATTTACATCAAGGAGCTGTAGGAGGATGAAATGCAATGGTGTATGTAAAGGGTCTAATACAGTGTCAAGCATACAGCTGGTCTTTTTAATGGTGGCTCCTATTACGATCCCTGTCATCGAGTATGATTTAAGACTTAACCGTTAAACCGTAAACAACAAAAAAAATCTGGTTGCATTGAAATGACGTGGAGTCCAGACAAAGGAGGTCATCTTATGTTTTGGGGGTAGAACAAAGGGAATCAGAGCCAGATGGCTATTTTTTGCAATATTCTCATACCTTGTTAGGGTCCAACTTGGTTTTGTCCACAGGGGCAGAGTCTTTTATCACTTCCACAAAATCTGCACCAAAACATTGACTATAAAATGCCTAGGCAAGAGAAACCAACAGATTATAAAGGTTATTTTAACATGCTGCAACTCTTTGTCTCTAGAAGCGGAATAAGTTTGGAACAAGTGTATGGTAGAATGTGCTCTCTGAATTATTTAATGTCCCTCCGAGCTAATGAGGCAAGTTCAGCATTTCCTGAGACAAAAATAAAAATAAAAGGAAGTCCAGCATTTGCAAACTGATCTATACTTCCATATAAAATGTATGCTTGACATCTAATTCAACAGCATCATCTATTTCTAGAAGATGCTCTGGGGCATAGAACTATTTACTTCTCGCCTTTTGTACCCTAGGAACTTGGTGGTCACGAGGCTTCCCATAGTGTGACAACCCACAGTGCACAGGAGGATAAAATATATGCTTCTAGTTCTAAATTGGGGAAACATATTAGGAAACCAAGTGGCCTGGGGTCAACGGCTAGTTCCTCTCATGAGCTGAGAAACTTTGTGCAAGTCACCCATTCACTTTGAACCATGGCTTCATTGGGTCAAGTAAGGATTAAAGTCTCTTGTCTCTTTTGGCATGGATGGATAGTATTGATATAAAGAGCAATTTGACCACAAAAGTGTTTTAACAGTCATGAAAGGACATAAATTCAAAGCAATAGCAAGAAAGCAAAAAGTGAATTTCCAGTTAATTATCATCAGCATTTCAGGGGACCCAGTTATTCAGCTTGAGATGATTTTGCTTAGGGGGCACCCCATGACCTTCCTCCTGAATTCTTAGTACCTTGCCCTTTCCATGTCTGTTTCTTTCTTTCTCACTTATCTCTAGATTGTTTCTTTCTTTCTCCAGCTTTTCCTCCAAGAACATGCTATTCTCTTCTGCTACATTCTGGATCAAATGTAAATAGCAGGTTGGACTGTGGCTGCCAGACCACGGGATTAGGTACTGATTCTGATTATCCAGAGAGAAGTGCTCCTTGGATCAAGAGGAAGAGTTCACTGTGTCCAGGACACAGTGGGCCTACAGTCGAGCATCTTCAAATCATAAGTCAGAATGCTGTCTGGTAACACCAAAAAGATGACCACAGAATTTTTAGGGGAAATTTGATAATTTTGCCAGATGACTTTAAAGTCAAGATGATAAACTCCAAGCTGAAAAACTATTACTGAAATTTGGAAAGGTTTACAAGAAGGCATGTGACATTGATTTCGATATTCTTCAAAATATTCACCATATAAATGTACAAACTTTGAAGAGTATGGGGCTTCCCAGGTGGCACTAGTGGTAAAGGACCTGACTCCCAATGCAAGAGACATAAGAGACTCGAGTTCGATCCCTGGGATAGGAAGATCTACTGGAGAAGCCTATACACTCCAGTATTCTTGCCTGGTGAATCCCATGGACAGAGGAGCCTGGTGGGCTACAGTCCAAGGAGCTGCAAAGAGTCAGAAGTGATCGAAGAGTTAGCATGCACACAGGCATCCTGACCTTGCTTTATCTCATGAGTTCACCTAATATCTTGCTTTTATACAGGCAATGTGGGAAACTTTGTATGTGGATCAATGATGAATGTTTGACTCTTGGTTTTGTTGTAATGACCCATTACAACTTGCGTTTTGGAAAGTATACAATGTTAATCACCCAGAATCACTTATCTTACCTCTAGTCTGTGAGAGATCTCAGGAAGCTTGGTAATTGCAGGCTCTTTGTAAACGAATTCCTTCTCATCCAAATCCCCAAATTTGGATCCATAGAAACCAACTCGGAAGTAGGTTCCAAACATCCTCTTATGACCCTGATGGACAAAATAAGAAAACCTCTCCTTAGTTTTGTAATTCATGAGGATCCTTTGGGTTGCAAAGGGCAGGGTTACAAAGCATTTTATTCCTATGGCAAATACAAACAATTCACACCTTTAAAAAAATTGATGTTTATAGAACAAACGGGAAATAATAGCAAAAAAACCTCACGAAAGATCTCTAGGATTTAAGTGAATTTAAGAGATTTTCACATTCCTGGTTGCAAAGTAATTCAACTGCCTTCTTTCACAGTTTGAATTACAGTCCTCTATTTCCAGCCCTTTTCCATTTGATAGGAGAGAGCTACAGTACTGATGTCCATAAGGTCAGTCACTCCCTAGAGAGGAAGGAGGGCTAAGTATCTCTGAGACAGAGTCATCTGCTATCAGATCATTGGACTTGTTAGTCAGGATCCTCAGCTACCTTGCTAATGATGCTGTCAAAGGCCTTCTGCAGCTTTTCATGGGTGGAGGTCAGCTTCCGGAAGTCTCGATGAGCTTCCAGGATGGGGATGACCAGCTTGTAGACTTCATTAACCGTCTCGTACAGTCCTCCCTTGGAAAGAAGAGGGAAAAAAATCAAAGAGAATTTAATCCACTGGACACTAGGGAATGGATTTATTATTGGCACCACAATATCTTACAGTGCAGGAATAAACTCTGAGTATCTTTGGGATGGTTGTAGCATTCAAACTGAACTAGACACATGCTAAGTGGTCCTATCTGTTAATGTTAAGTTGGAAAAAGGGGTTTCCTGGGAAAAAAATAGGACAGGAGACTGGCAGCAGGGACTAAGAATAATTCAGGAAGACAATCTTGGGCATCATATAGCCAGATGGGGGTCCTCATACAGCCAGATGTTCACTGAATGCCTGAAAATACTTAGGAGTCTAACTAGCTGGTTTTCTTGAATTTCAGGAAAATCAAAGTATCCTGGATGTTATGTGGATTCTGAAAAGGAAAGCTGAAAGACAGAAGATAATTAAAACAATTAAAATACATAGGTTGTAGGGTGGAAACATGGAAATGAAAAGCAGAGAAGAATGAAAAATATTAGGATGAAAACAAGTTGGATCAGCTAAATAGAGCGAAGTATTAAATATTTACTTGGCTTAAAATTTGAGGGAGTAGGGAAATTATGAAAATGAACAACAGACTCTCTTTCCTGACCTGAAACTCAGTAACTTAACCTACACATTTTTTCCCTTTAATTTGGAGTATTTAGACTGGGCTTCCCAGGTGGCTCAGTGGTGAAGAATAATCTTCAGTGCAGGAGACATAGGTTCAATCCCTGGGTCGGGAAGACCCCTTGGAAGAGGAAATGGCAATCCACTCCAATATTCTTGCCTGGGAAATCCCATGGACAGCAGAGCCTGGAGGGCTACAGTCCATGAGGTGTCAAAAGAGCTGGACATGACTGAACAGCAGCAACAGACCCAGATTAGGTGAGTGAGGGGAGTGTCTGTGGTTTCCACGCCTGCATTTCTCTGAGCTGTCTGTGGTCTGTGACAATCCTGAGGATTACTCAGCTGTCTATTATTTTTCTCTTCTCCCAGAGGCTCCACCCCAGGAGTTCTCTCAAGGAGAGTAAATGAGAGAATGAGAGCATGCCTTGTGATTTATTGTGTAAGCCTGGGCAAGCCATTTCACCTCGCTGTGGCTTAGTTTCCACCTCTATTAAATGGAAATAATACTGTGAAACTGCTGCCCAGCTAATGAGCATGTAGTGAAAGCCAGAATATTGCAGTGATGAAAGGCTTTCTCACCTCCCTGAGAGCTGAGCCAATTTACATATATCAAAGTCCTCCGGCCCCTCCCGTGCCCTGTGCATCCCTGCACGTGGTGTCGTCATGAAGTGGAACTGACTGGCTGGGCACTAAAACCCACACACAGGGCACCAGCACTGAAGTTCAGGCTGCCTGTGGCGACCCAGAGGGTGGCGTGTACTGACCGTGCTGAAGAGCTCGGCCGCCTGCTCCAGTAGGCCCACCAGGCCACTCTCCGTGAAGTACCGGCCGGAGCACACCCCATCCTCATCAGGCGACAGGGTGTCATCAGAGACGGCAGACTCCTCCAGTACATTGGAAGAAATATTCTGTAAGAGAACGCAGTATGAGCCCGGAGAATGGGGGAACCCGACTAACAGGGCACCACAGGAGTCCATGGTAGGGATGAAGAAGCCATCACTCCAATAGCCTCACCTTGTATGATTGCAAAAGGTCTGTAATTCCATCTAGAACTGCCTCTGGCTGCCACTCATTTTGAAAGAACACATAGAACCACTGGCCTTCAAAACTCAAGATTTTCTTTTCTTCTTAACCATTGGCAGATACAGAAAGGACACTTACCTCAATGTAACAACAGCTGAGTTGCTTTAGAGAAAGGACCCTAAGGGACATTCAGCAGGGATTGCGGTTTTTAAAATTAACTTTTTAAAAAGTTAATTAGACTCCTTGTTTCACCAGCTGAGTGAAACTCTAAAGTACTTGCTACTACTGACTTGGCTTGTAGGTGAACAGTCATAATATCACATGACAATTGCAAATGAGAAGGCCTTCTTTATGGGAATCTTTATGACAATGCAGCAGTTACTGGTTTTTTTCTCTCCCCTCAAACGTTTTGTTCCTTTCTATACACTTTGCTTTTTACATAAACCATAAAGATGAAAGTATCTCACAGAGAATGCAGTGATCAGGGCCAGGGCCAGGGTGAGCAAGGTAAAAACCCCAGGTCACAACATTTAGGAAACACTCACTCTCAGGGTTCTGTAAGATATGACCTGGAACTTGCTGGACTCGGAGAGTGAGTGCTTCCTTAACTTCTGCACTTACATGCCTTGCTCACCTAACCCCAGTTCTGGCTCTGGCAGAGACTCTCATACTTTTGACAGGCCAAGAATCATTTTCTTCAGTCTGTCTCACGGATATAGACAAAATGCACATGGAGCATTAAAACAAACTGGAAACCTTTGTAGCTTAGGGCTGGCAAACAGGTAGCACACATGCTATTTCTTCATATGTCTAGACTCATAGCAGACAGAACTAATTAATTATAGTACTCTTTTTCCTGAAGCTTTTTTAAAAAATTCCTCTCAGTATGGTACTCCAATCAACCACTATCAATTGGCCAGTTGGCTACTGAAGTGAAATCTGTCTGCCTCTTGTTGGCCTGGCTAGCATGATCGAGTGACTCATCCCGAACATCAAGGCAGAGAGAGTTGTTCCAGTCCTGTGTCTTCTTATAATGTAGTTTTGGGAATACAGGAGACTCTCAGAACCTTTTGTGACCAGTCTTTTTTCAAACCTGGTCTTTCTACTATGATGTTTCTGAATTAGAAATAACAGAAGGTCCAAGAGATTTCGTTGAAAAAATCGAATGACCCAAGAAATGAATACTATTAGTATTGGATGCAATTGTCCAAATGTAGAGGAATATATTTGCAGTTATGCAGTCTTATTAGCCGGAGAAGGCGATGGCACCCCACTCCAGTACTCTTGCCTGGAAAATCCCATAGAAGGAAGAGCCTGGTAGGCTGTAGCCCATGGGGTCGTGAAGAGTCGGACACGACTGAGCGACTTCACTTTCACGCATTAGAGAAGGAAATGGCAACCCACTCCAGTGTTCTTGCCTGGAGAGTCCCAGGGATGGGGGAGCCTGGTGGGCTGCCATCTATGGGGTCACACAGAGTCGGACACGACTGAAGCAACTTAGCAGCAGCGGCAGCAGTCTTATTAGCTGTAGTCAGAGGGAAAAGATTCTGGGCAGATTTTTCTGGCTTCAGAATCAGGGAGGTAAAAGTAACATCAGTATCTAAGAATGTAGACATATCTACATTTGTGGAATAAATACTGCACTCTGGGCACAGATTCAACGATCTCAGCTCCTTGGAATTCAGTGGCCTCAGGGTTATTTTCCTTGCACAGATTTATTTATCTCCAGTTTATAATTCCTTTCCAAAATTTCAATTTTACTGGAGCAGAACAAGGCTGAAAACTAAAGCACACAGCATTTAAGAAATCAACACTGGACATCTGTTGTTAATGCTGCCCAAAATTCCTTCATCCTTCTATAAAGTAAAGCCTTCAGGGAAACCATCCATGACTCCAGGTGTGGACCCTAACTTTCCTCCAGCCAGTAATAGCATTCCATGTCTCTGGCCACTATGATTGGCTCAGAGATGAGCACATGACCCTGTCAGAACCAACAGATGCACTGAGATGGTCTCTACAGCTTCTGGAAATAAGGCATTTCTCTACTCTCCTGGACTTGAACCTAGGGACATGTGAACAAATATTTCTCACTGAGTGTGGGAAGCCAGGGAAGAAAGAAGCTGAGCTGACATAACAGAAAGCAGAGACTGGAAGTGATGATGACACTGAGGTCTGATGACATTGTTTGGGCCCCTAGGTCCAGTTTGGCAGGTGCTACTCCAGACTCATCTCTCTCATGTAAGCTGATAAATTCCATTTCTACCTTAGGTCAGTCTGGGTTAGGTTTTCTGCCACGTGCAACACACATTTCCTAAAATATTTGCTATGTCTCATTCGAGAGGAAGGAGACGGTTCATAAGCATCAGAGTAATTTGGCTTCTCTTCTTACCATGTTCTGTGTGTTGAAGACCACATTCTCCACAGTTCCTTCTGCTTCCCTTTCCCCTTCCTTGTCTTTCTGAACAGCCCATGGCCCCCAAGCTGGGTCACATGATAAATACTCACAGTTTCTTGTACCTCTTTATTACAGCAGTTATAATTATAATTGAATTAAAAATGGAAGAATTAGCTATATGATGTCACTCTCTGGCTGGAATGTAAAGTTCGTGAGGACAAAATAAATGCTCAATAAATATCACCTAAAAGAATGAATGAGTGAATAAAGATCTATGAAAAAATAGAGCAATATTCCCCCACATAGGGACAATATGGAATTTTTCTGTTGTTTCTAGAATAAATGTTCTACTCACCTTGGTATGACTTACTATAAACAACAGAATTCTAGGTGAAATAAGAATTNGGACACGACTGAAGCAACTTAGCAGCAGCGGCAGCAGTCTTATTAGCTGTAGTCAGAGGGAAAAGATTCTGGGCAGATTTTTCTGGCTTCAGAATCAGGGAGGTAAAAGTAACATCAGTATCTAAGAATGTAGACATATCTACATTTGTGGAATAAATACTGCACTCTGGGCACAGATTCAACGATCTCAGCTCCTTGGAATTCAGTGGCCTCAGGGTTATTTTCCTTGCACAGATTTATTTATCTCCAGTTTATAATTCCTTTCCAAAATTTCAATTTTACTGGAGCAGAACAAGGCTGAAAACTAAAGCACACAGCATTTAAGAAATCAACACTGGACATCTGTTGTTAATGCTGCCCAAAATTCCTTCATCCTTCTATAAAGTAAAGCCTTCAGGGAAACCATCCATGACTCCAGGTGTGGACCCTAACTTTCCTCCAGCCAGTAATAGCATTCCATGTCTCTGGCCACTATGATTGGCTCAGAGATGAGCACATGACCCTGTCAGAACCAACAGATGCACTGAGATGGTCTCTACAGCTTCTGGAAATAAGGCATTTCTCTACTCTCCTGGACTTGAACCTAGGGACATGTGAACAAATATTTCTCACTGAGTGTGGGAAGCCAGGGAAGAAAGAAGCTGAGCTGACATAACAGAAAGCAGAGACTGGAAGTGATGATGACACTGAGGTCTGATGACATTGTTTGGGCCCCTAGGTCCAGTTTGGCAGGTGCTACTCCAGACTCATCTCTCTCATGTAAGCTGATAAATTCCATTTCTACCTTAGGTCAGTCTGGGTTAGGTTTTCTGCCACGTGCAACACACATTTCCTAAAATATTTGCTATGTCTCATTCGAGAGGAAGGAGACGGTTCATAAGCATCAGAGTAATTTGGCTTCTCTTCTTACCATGTTCTGTGTGTTGAAGACCACATTCTCCACAGTTCCTTCTGCTTCCCTTTCCCCTTCCTTGTCTTTCTGAACAGCCCATGGCCCCCAAGCTGGGTCACATGATAAATACTCACAGTTTCTTGTACCTCTTTATTACAGCAGTTATAATTATAATTGAATTAAAAATGGAAGAATTAGCTATATGATGTCACTCTCTGGCTGGAATGTAAAGTTCGTGAGGACAAAATAAATGCTCAATAAATATCACCTAAAAGAATGAATGAGTGAATAAAGATCTATGAAAAAATAGAGCAATATTCCCCCACATAGGGACAATATGGAATTTTTCTGTTGTTTCTAGAATAAATGTTCTACTCACCTTGGTATGACTTACTATAAACAACAGAATTCTAGGTGAAATAAGAATTGCAAGGCTTACTAAACACGAAACAATAATTAAATGCCATTAATATTTAAGTGATAAATATAAAATAAAATACAGTAAATGGGAAAAAGGCTTAAAGTTTATAAGCAATAGTTTAGTTAATGAAACAAGACAAAAGGATGATATAATTCCACATTAAGTGGTAAGCCCAAAGATTTCTGGGAACTGAAAGAGTAGTACTTATATTTTTCCTTGCTAATATCAAATGGTCAAAATAAATTTGGCAAAAAAAAATATTTAAAATTGTTTTTTATACCTTTCTTTACTAATATATGATTCAAAATCAAGTGTGATATTTTTATGCTTTTTGGGTAAGAATTAAATTTTTGGCTTTTTATAATGAACATTTCTGAACTGAGAATAAAATTTATTTGCTGAGAATGAAATGACAAATATTATTGGTATTGAAGATCATAAGAAAGGAGGAATTAATAATATGAGGCAATACCCAGATTGCCTGGTGAACAGTATTCAGGAAATCAGAAACTCCTGGCTCTGCCAACAGCAGTTTTTGTGTCTTACTTTCTAAGCCTGGGAAAGCTACTTTGAATGATCTCCTCTTTCTGGTTCACACAGCATCACAAAACTGTGTTGAAGAGCAACAATGAGAATAAAGCCTTTTATAAAATCAGTCCTGTAAATTCAAACAGGAATAATCCAAACATTTGTAAAGTAAACGACTTTGTAAGTTTGCCTTGAAAAGGGCTCTCTTTCTGTACTATATTGTTACAGGTTTCAGGGATGGTCATTTCTACGGATTAGGCCTTAAAAGTACCCATAATTTTTTGTTTCCTCTAAAGACTGTTTAAAGTACTCAGCAAAAACAGTCCAAGTGACCACTGAGCACTGCAACCTGAACCAACTTTCAGACCTCGCAGACAATTTCCCTTTGCTAACTATGGGTAATATTCAGCTTATCCTAAAGACAGGATTGATTCAGCCCTTTTTTCTTTCCCAGGTCATTTGGTTCTTTCTCAATTTTAGACTAGAGGGGAAGATGTTAAAGAGTTGGGGAGTGTAATCAAAGGAATGGGCCCGGAGGGGAATAATTCTCCAATATTTGGAAAAAATACTTTCACATTTGTCAGTATACTGTGCCAGTTACAAGTTTTTGAGAAAAGTTTAAATGACCTTAGAAAAGTTGCTCTCTCAATTTATCTGTGCAGCGGGAGTAATAATACCTTCTCTATTTGTCTGTTTCACTGGTTTACAGAGAAGGTCAAATGAAATCATGGATGAGAAAGTATTTAGGAATGTCAAAATGCCTATCAAATCTATATTTACTATAAATAATAATTAAAAAAAAAAACAACCCAAGACAGTAAAGCTATTAGAAGAGGCAAATATAATACACTAAAGCAGGTCTTCTCAACCTTGGCAACATTGATATTTGGGGGCCAGATAATTTTTTTGTGGTGGGAGCTGTCCTATGTGTTGTAGGGTGTTTAGCAGCATCCCTGGTTTATACCTATTAAATGCCACTAGTACCCCACTCCTACTCTCAGTTGTAACAACCAAAAATATTTCCAGAGATTGGCAAATGCCCCCAGATGAGAGCCACTGCACCAAAGGAAAAGGTGAACCTGCCCCCACCTGAAAGCTGACGCTGCCCACAGGCAGGTAGCTGTGGTCCTCCAACATGCTCAGATATTCGGCCACCAAAGCAGCTGCGTGTACCAGGCACATGGCGGCCTCCGTGTAGCACTTCCTCTTGGTGTGTTTCTCTGCCATGTTCTGGAGCCAGGTCAGCCGCAGATCAGGAGATGCCTGGTAACTCTTGGCGATTCTAAAGATGGGTTTAGAAAGTTTCAAAGACAACTGGTTAGTGATACTGTTTTTCTCTTGAGTATGGACACTTTTTTCCCCTTGAGTTTTGCCTGCACGTTCAGAAAATAAGAGAAAAGGCAAACATGTGTCAGTCCAACTGTTTTTATTTCATGTCTAGGGTGTGTAGGACCCTAAGAATGCTATCATTTAGTTAAAGATTTATGGGGGAAGAAAAGACCTGATAAACTGATGAATATTTGAATGGAGTCCTAGTAATTTTCTTCCTTTACTTTCCTTTATCTCAAAATAATAACAGAAGACAAAAATACTACCCTTCTTATGACATTGTATCAGAACAATTTTGTCTTTGTAAGTAGCTTCTCCTAAAACAAGGATTATAAAGCGAAAATTTAAACTACTGAGTAAAATATGATTTCTAAATGAAACTTACATGCATGTCTGAATGTAAGTGGAAAAAATTTCAGATATAATTCATGTAACAGTTGATAGTTCTTTTCTCTTATTCTATGGTAAGTAGAAAATAATGCTAAAAATATATACCTCCCTTTAAATCAGGGAACTCTTTCTGAAAATGTGTACATGAATCAACACCCTCCAAATGATGATTTCCTACCAATTTCTAAGTACAGTTCTGGCTGTCAGCCAAATCAGTGTAGCCACATTTCCTGTGATAATTATATTCATAAAAACTCCACAGTGGCAAACCCTAGATCTTTAAGTGACACATTTTTTATTTCATCAGAAAAGTTCACCTGTACATGAGATCCATAAGCATCTCAGGATCTTCCTGAAATTCCCTCATTTTCACTGTGTCATATAAGATGCTATTCAGATTGCAGAGAAGTTCTTCAACCTGGAAGAAAAAAAAGAAGTGTATACCCCAAACAATCTTAGCACTGTAGTCCATAGTAACAAAAAGTTAGGACTGCACTGAGAGTCCAAGGGGCAGTCATGAGCAGGCTTTGGTAAGATAGGAGAGATCACAGGTGGAGGGAAGTCTAGACTGGATCCTCTTTGACCTTCATATTTGCAGGTCCAGGCATTGCCAAGGCCTATACGTGAGTTGGCCTCTGACATCCATGTATTAGTCCTGAATCCTTATACTACCTTCCCTCTCCAGTACTTTTCTGGTTAAATTAGTTTCAGTTCTTTGTAACATGTAAGCCTGCAACTGTACTCTGGACATCAGGGCTTTTTATAACAACTAGGAGGCAGCTTAGGACCTCAGCTTAGGTTCCATATAATGCATATGATAATATTTTGCATAATTATCTGTATCATATGACACAATTATATTTCATAAAAGTTATATAAAATACATATGTTATGTATCTTATACACATATATATGTTTGTGGCTATATACATATATGTATATGTATGTATGTACACACACACAGGTTTAAAACTGCTGATCCCAGACCCACGTATGAGACAAAGCATGCTCTTCGGTCTACCTGCATGGGAAAAGGAGTGGTCTGCATGGCCGTGTCCTCTTCGGCATAGGCCAAAATTGTCCTCAAGGATCTTCTCAGGTACTCCTCATTAAAGTCTTGTGCTTTTCCCACCAAAGATGCCAGAGACATGGTGACTTGCATCTTTACTCTTGCAAAGTTCTGAGTCAGGGAAAAAATGGTGGAACAAATAAGAAGCAGTCAGCTAGTAGAATAACTGGAGGAGATAGAGCCAGACAACAATAACTCTCTAGTGTTTCCTTTACCCAGCTCAATCATTTCCTTTTTTTCCAATGAAATGTGAGCCATACTTTGCTCATGATTCATATTGTTGTTTAAATGGTTTAAATGGGTATTGCTATGACATAAATCTGTCAGCTCCCTTTAAATTTTCATTGAGGACTGGGCCAGCTCTGTGCAGTAATGCTGAAAGGTTCCTATACACCTGGGTCACAGAATGTCTCCTTTTGTGCCAAGATTCCTCTTCTTGGAACTTTATTTAAACTTCAAAGAGGAGCGAAATCTATATGGGCAAATTTCTGAGATTTCTGGACTCTGGGTAGGCAGTGACGTTCTGTTTCTCCTTTCCTTATAGGCCCATGGAAAAATATGGTGATTCCAAGGGGTTCTGACAAATGTCCTAAAGGCTTTTCAATAGCTACACCTAATACATTCTGAGGACCCTGCCTTTCTTCCATGGACCAAATTATCTTTGAATATTAGTTGAACATGCTCATTAACATGACCACAAAGAGCAAAAGAGCACATCAAAATCTAGATCAACTAAGACTATGCTGTAATAAGGCTGAATTCCAAAGGCTACTAAGCTTCAGTGAACACTTAGTCATAGATGACAGTGATCATTTCAAATTCTCTTCCATGGGTCATTCTGGCACCAGTCAATCAGAATGTGGAAACAAGAGAAGCTCTTCCAAAGTCCTAATTCTGTTGTACTTTTCCCCCACAGATGACAACCTTGAATCTACACATAGCCATTCATTTCTCATGGAAACACTGACGGAAAACACTGCATTCATCAGTCTTAATAATTTACTTCTGGATGGAAATTCAGAAAAAAGATGCTATCCATCTACATGTCCAATAGTTCCCTTCACACAGGGTAGAAGTCAAGTGCAACAGTGCACACTTTTCCTCCACAGTGCTTTGCACTGACTCTTGATTCGAGGTCCTCTTGAGCACTTACGCTGGTGGCTCCAAAGCTGAACCTCATGAGGAGGTAGAGAGTGGCGCAGGCTTGGCTGCGGGTGATGTCCATGCTGCTGCTGCAGTGGTGCAGCACTCGCTGACACAGGTCTGCACACTGCTCCACTTCCTCCTCAAACAACAAGTCGCCAAACTAGGAGAGACGCAGCGGCATTAGACATCACTTGGCACATGCATACCCTTTCTGGACCAGATGCCCATTGAGATACGTAAATGTCTGCTTGGACAAGCAAAGCCCAGAAGAGTTAATGCACTGCTCCATAAAGATAATGAGTTACTTGAGTCAGAAGATGAACTGAGGCAATGGAATTGACTTTATCTCATTAGCAGCTGCTTACTAAGATCAAGACTACATAATTATCTGCATGGTTAGCCAGGTGAAGTCAGAGCTCTGAAGGAATTATCCCATGTTTCCCTGGAAATTATTGGTGACCAAGAGCAAATGATCCCGACAGGTGAGAGCAGAGAGAGTCCACTTTATTTCGGCTGTGTCTCATGGCTTGTGGGATCTTGTTAGTTTCCCAACCAGGGATTGAAACACTGAAAATGCAGAGTCTTAAACACTGGACCACCAGGGAAGCCCCAGGAGTCCACTTTCTAAATGTAAAAGATACCAGGTAGAGGTCAACAACCAAGATTTTTAATAAAGTGGAGGGGGCTGGGGAGTGGAGCACAGAAATCTACAATACACGATTTTACTTTCAGAAAATCTATATTCTTCAGGCTATGAGAATTTTATTTCTAAACTTTCTGGCATTTTATGATGTGACATTTTTAAAGACTCACTAATGGGAGTCATGCAGAGGAACTGAATCTCATTCAGATAAGATATTAATGGAAAAAAGGTGAAAAACAAATTTGCTCAATTGATTTCCACTCTCATGTCTTCAGTGAGTGGGCCCACATTTCTAATGTGAGAGGCACTGGTGACTCTCACAGAATCAGTGTATCTGCTTCCTTCCTAATGAGACTTAAGACTTTTACCTCAGTGTCACTTAACACAGTGGTGGTCTGTGGGTTTTCGTGCACCTGAAGCAAGAAATGTGAAGCTAGACTGATGAGAATCTTAACTCTAAATTAAGAGTAAGAGAACACGCATCCCATGTTTACCTTGGCAATGAGAGCACGGAGTGTTGCAAAGCAGTGAGTTAGGTATGTGGTGCTCTGATCACAGCTCAGAGAATTCACAAGGACCCTTAGCACGCCTCCCAGAAGGCTGTCTTTGCAGTCCAGAGCCGAGCTAGCCTGGGGGAAGAGAAGAACAGCATCCATGTATCCCTGTGCTATGCCCGTGAACTGAGAGGGGAAGACAAAAGTAGGTACTTTCGGCAATTAGCACAGTGATGCTGACATTTTATCTCTTGGTCTATGATCTTAAGGGTTTGAGAAAGTACCCTGCATACAGTCCATCACCAGGAGTGCTGAAGCCCTATTTCCACATGACTTTATTCCAAAACTCCCAAATGATTTGGGATTTACGCCTTATTCTGGGCCACTAACCCAAGCTATAAAGCACACCTCTCTCTCATCCTGGGTCAGCTTTTGGAAAGGTCTTTTTCTTCTTTGTGTATACAAGGCACAGCTTTCCTTGTGAGCCTCCCAGGGGCTGCTTGTGGCAGTGGATGTTTCTAAATAGAAGCTTATGTATCACCTTCAGCAGGACTAATACCACCGATGTCAATAACAATTTTCAACTGCCTTTGAAAACTGCAAGTACATTTTGAGCATGGATGTTAAGAAGACAGTACTCAAAGAAGTACTGTATAAAGATATAATCAATGTGATGCCAAGTATTTGATACCAAGTATTTATCAAAGATATCATATACTTTTTGTCTTTATTTTTATACAATAATTAAATTTTAAGAGACAAAAGTTGGATTACTAAGGTTCAACTGTATTTTGACGATATTTCCTTTTCTAGTCCTAGAAGCAATACTGGATCCATTCTAATAAATGATTTTTCATTGGAAACATGTAAGGACTCATTTTTGAGGTTAACTAAAAATGTTATCAGCTAGATGTTTTGAGAATTTCTGGAAACATTCACTTAGAAGATGAAATTTGTACAGTGAACTGCATTACTGTAAAGTTCACAGTGATATAATACAGCAGGGTTGGCAAATTCGTGGTATAGATTATTTTTCTTCATTAATTTGTGTCCAAAACAGACATCATTAATCACACTTTGCACTCTTTTCACTTTGTCCATTCATAATCTTAGCTCCCATACAGACATCAACCATAATTCAAATCGGGTTGACCCAGCAAAAAACAAAAAAACACAAAAAATCACAAAAACCTACCTACCACAACTATTATAGGTATTGAATTATAAGCCCACCACAGACATAATCTTTGCATACACTCAAGTAGATTTAATTATGAGGGTCAGTCTGTCAAGCACCTAATTCTTTCCAAGTGAACATCAAGTCAATGAATCCAGAAGAATGTTCTGTTTCAGTATTTCTGGAATTTCTAAGGTGGATGCTACTGTAAATAGTTCACTACTGTAAACAATCTTTCACTTTCACTTCCTTTATCTGGCTTCCCTTGTGGCTCAGCTGGTAAAGAATCCACCTACAATGCAGGAGACCTAGGTTTGATCCCTGGGTCAGGAAGAGCCCCTGAAGAAGGAAAAGGGTTTGATCCCTGGGTCAGGAAGATCCCTTGGAGAAGGAAAAGGCTATCCATTCCAGTATTCTGACCTGGAGAATTCCAAGGACTGCACAGTCCATGGGGTTAGAAAGAGTCGGACACAACTGAGTGACTCACTTTCACTGTAAACAGTAAACTTCCTGACTTCATTAAACAAAAAGCATTTTCATCATGCTTATTTTTTCTCAATTTTCTATAAAGGGTTCTTATTAAGTTCCAGTGGACACATTCATGTTGAACAGATCAGGAGTTTGTTGTCCTCACCTGGATAATGTTTTCCTGCATATCAAGGATGATTAAATTTGCTTCTGTAGCCAGATTGCCACTGATCAAGGCTTCTTGATCTAACTCTGCCTTTGTTCTAAGAAACAAAAAGAGGCCAAATTAAAGTGCACATCAAATCTGGTCATTTCCTGATGATGGTAATCCACATGCCAAGTGTAAAGAAATCTTCTGAAGAGTCAATCTAGGAGTGAAAACAAAGCAGCTGGTCACTGGCAACTAAGGATATAGGTACCTTGTGTAATTGGAGCCTGGTTAAAAGATTTTCTAGGTAGAGCCTCCCAGCCATCCGCATCCCCAATGTTATGAAGAATGATAACAATTATAAAAATAACAAATGGGTAGAAAAGCAATTATTGGTTATTACTAGCAATTAGGCCAGGCAATCAGATTGTAGCTTAAAGCTTGAGGGTCATTCTTGCATTTCACCTGTGAGAATCATCTCCCAACCTGAGCCAAGAAGGCCTCTGCAACAAGCTAGAGGAAGTGAGACTGGGTTTGATGTGAATTTGGCTAATCACAATGCTGCTGGATTAGGAAAGGATGAGGTTTCAGAAGTGGTCAGGGAAGAGTCAGTGTCTTGACTTTCCAAAGACTGTTTTGGGGTTGCACAGTCAAGTTCGGGCCTTTTGGGAAGCAAGGCTGCATTCCTGTCGGGCACACCATCTAACTTCCTGCTGGATGTCAGTGGTTATTACTCCCTAGGGAATGGGAAATTACCTAGTGCTTTTCTATTAGGTTCTTTTTTTTTAAGGAATCAGAGCATTTTATGTATTAATCCATCCATTCTCATAAATTTCAAGTGAAGCTGGAAAGAGAAATTTCGTATCTTCAAAGTTAGTGGCCAGGAAAGGGAAGTGTGAAGAACTGACTCTCTCAAGATGTCCCAGTGGCTAATGTGTTGCCATAGGGGCTGGAGCATCCTGATATGAGCTCAAAAGTCTTGGTCCAAGATCGTCACTTAGCTGTGCTCGAGTCCCTTCACCCAGTGATGGGGGTGTTGCTGTTGCTTCTGTACCATCGAGGACTCAGAATTAACACTGTGTATGTTTTAAATGTTTTCATGCCTAGGATAGGCTCTGTCGGAGAAGGCAACGGCACCCCACTCTAGTACTCTTGCCTGGAAAATCCCATGGATGGAGGAGCCTGGTGGGTTGCAGTCCATGGGGTCGCTGAGAGTTGGACACGACTCAGTGACTTCACTTTCCCTTTTCACTTTCAAGCATTGGAGAAGGAAATGGCAACCCACTCCAGTGTTCTTGCCTGGAGAATCCCAGGGATGGCGGAGCCTGGTGAGCTGCTATCCCCGGGTTCGCAGAGAGTCGGACACGACTGAAGCGACTTAGCATAGGCTCTGTGGTCCCAAGCGGCTCTATATTTTTTCCTCATTCTCCAAATGACAATATTTATGTAAAATAAGTGAAACAGAAAAGCTTCTTTTTATTAATTTACTGGTAGGTTTAGATTTAGAGCAAAGCTATTTAACAGAAACATAATGGGGGCTTCCTTGTGTCATTTTCTATTTTGTAGTAGCCACACAGGTGAAATTAATATTAATATATTTTATTGAACCCAATATACCAAAAATATTGCTGATGTGTAATCACAATAAAATGTATTAATGAGATATTTTATATTCTTTTATCTGTGCTAAGTTCAAAATCTGATATGCATATTTTCACTTACTGTACTACCATGGCTACTGTACCAGACAGTGCAGATCTAGCATGACCTAATCTGAGGGTTTTTCCCCAAATTTTTAAATTGTGGCAAAATACACACAGCATAAAATTTACCACCTTAACCATTTTTAAGTGTACAGTTAAGTGGTCCCAAGTACACTCATATTGTGCAACCATCATCACCATTAATCTGGATTTAAAAAGCCTATCAGCTATTTCTTCAAAACAATGGTTCTCAAATCTGACTTCACAAGAATCAAATGGGGCTTTCACCACATACTGTTTTCTGGGTCCCATGGCTGAAGATCCTGAATTAACTGGCCTGGGGTACATCTGAGCACTGGGAGTCCCCAGGCAATTTTAATGTACAGCCGGGTTGAAAATGACTCCTCTAAAAGAAACAGAGCCAAAATCATTGAAAAGTGATCTAAAGGAAGGGGAAAGACACCACTGCTATAATTACAAAAGTTTTCCAAACAGCTAACTTGCACGGTTACAATTTACTATGGTTTCTCTTTTAAAAAATCACCCATGAAGATGATCAGAAGTGAATCATTAATTACCTCTGGTAGCAAGCAGCCCAAAACGCAGCTCAAGGCTGACTTGACCTGGAGGGGTTTGGTGTGCCCTGTATGGAAAGCCTCAGTATTGTGTTGTTTCTGTGACAAAAGGGAAAGGTTTCCTCAAACATCCACTTACACAGCCCAGGCAATCATGCTTTCTGTTCGGCTCTTCTTTTAATCTCATTGAGCAGATGGCCTAACTGCTTAAGCAGTTCTGTGTTAACTAACTACATGCAACAGTTCTTTAATTTGTGTGTGCTGGTGGAGCGGGGCGGGACGCACTGTTCAATGCCTAAATTAAAACTTACAGACTCTCAGAATCAATAGTTTATAAGTCAGTTCAGGGAACTTAAAACAAGCACAAAATACCCAAAGGAAATGGATATGATTCCTAAGAGCAAAAAGTGGGCTATATAAGTAACACATATAATAAAGATATTTATCTCCTTAGTGTTTTAAAATAAACTTGACTTCCAAAAGTCCCATAAACGAACCAGAATGATCCATTCTTGTAATAACAACAAACATAGCAACATATTTATTTATGAAAAAACACTGCTACTCAAGCCCACCTCATCCCCCACCCCTCCTTACAAAGGATGTTTTATATACCATGGGGATACCCTGCGTATGCCTTGTCAAGTGTATGCATGTGGGGAGGGGCTGTCTTAAGCCACATAATGTTTTGCCAGTGAACACCCCCAGGATTCATTAGGCTACCTCTTGCTAAGAGGAACAGCAGATATTAATATGTGCTATCTATTCAAACAATTTAGTTCTAGCCCTCATAGGTCCAAATTTCTGTGTATATTGCAACATGGATATAGTATATATTGTAATATGGACATAGGATACATTGCAATCCAAGCAGGTTTTTCTTCTTTTACTTTAGCATTATTTTCTGATAATAATATATCATACTAACACATTCATTGTAGGAAATACAGAAAAATATAAAAAGGAAAACATCCTTCACAAACATTCTCAACACAAAGAAAATCATGGTTAATGTTTTGGTAAATTTCCTTCCAGTCTTTTAAAAATATATCTACTATGTGTAGAGATTTTAAATTATACTCTAAAAACAAATGTCTAGTCTGCTTTGTTCACTTAACATCGAATCAAAAGCATTTCCCATATCATTAAAATGATTTGGAAACATTTAAATGCCAACCTAATATTTCATTATCTATTTCCCTATTCTTTAGCATTTAGAATGTTTCAATTGTGTATGGGGCTTCCCTGGTGGCTCAGCAATAAAGAATCTGCCTGCCAATGCAGGCACACTGAGATTTGGGAGACACAAGACACTCAAGTTCGATCCCTGGCTCAGGAAGATTCCCTGGAGAAGGAAATAGCAACCCACTGCAGTATTCTTGCCTGGGAAATTCCATGGACAGAGGAACCAGGTCCATGTGGTTGCAAAGAGCTGGACAAAACTTAGTGACTAAACAACAATTTTTTTTAATTTTATGTAATGCTGACATAAATATCCCTGAATATACATCTTTGTACACATTTCTGGAGTGGAAATATGGATTGAAATGATGTGGTCCTGGGTACCCTGTCCTGCCTCATCAGCAGCCTTTGTTAAACTAGCTGAGATTGCTAAACATTAGTTTTCTTTAAATGCTTATTAATGTGATAAATGTTTAAGAGCTGGAAATCATAACTCTTCATACCATTGATTATCCTGGAACCCTGGATGAACTAAATGTATACAGATAATGATATTTCATTTCCTTACCCTTGGAAGGATGTAGTTGTTTCAGTAACACAAGTAGCCTGGGAAAAATCGTTTTGAACTTTAGGTAAAAGTGGCACAAAGTTGCTGAATGACTTACTT
This sequence comes from Neotragus moschatus, assembly GCA_006410615.1. Classification (NCBI taxonomy): domain Eukaryota; kingdom Metazoa; phylum Chordata; class Mammalia; order Artiodactyla; family Bovidae; genus Neotragus; species Neotragus moschatus. The sequence goes on from SJYA01001205.1 coordinate 577,181, forward strand.
ATCTAGCTTCTCATTAGCTTGCCGCCAATGTGTCTGCTCTTTCCTCCATCTCAAATTTTCATTTAGGCCTGGAAATCGGTCATTCCCTAGGAGTTAAGAAATGCACAACAGGAATCTGATTAGCAGTAGTAGCAAGATAAACAGAAGTTCTGTAACAAGCTCAACCGAGGGGACTCAGTGCTGTTTCTCCAGATAATTAGAATCCATGCTGGTGCTGGTTGGAGGCCAAACTCACAACCAAGTCTGGGATGGGTTAGTGTGCTCTTTGATTGACAGGCTAGACCTCAGAAGCCTTTCTGGAGTGTTGGCAAGTACATCTCCCATGGACACAGGGTTCCACTGAAATCAGGGTTTCTCCCCAAATTATTTATTTATGAAGAGTGCTGGTGTTGAAAAAGGGTGCCCAACCACCCCTGAGAAGCTCAGTTCCTTCCAAGTTCCCTCCCACAGTGCCCCACTGAAGAGCAGGAACCATCATTTTGTTTTCCTTGAGCACAATGGATAAGGCTGATATGCCCTAAAGAGAAGAACGCAGCCTTTTGGAGATCACTCCCAGACTGTGGGGTAGGACCCTCTAAGACCACTGCAGGAGGGGACTGGACCTATTCTACTAAACCCTGCATGACTTGGGGAAATGATCTTGGAACCAGAATTGTCCAGTCGGACTATCTACATAGACTCTTCAACTATCCCAGGGAGAAGCGAGGGAGACACCATTCATCACCCCACAACTCATATTCTTGGATGGGATCTTCTACCACCAGTAAGTTTCAAACAGAAGATGCCATCTGAGGACATTTTCAGGGCTCCTGTGACCTCAGAAAAGGAGCTTTCCCTTAGCAGAATGCGGCTAATATCACATACATCGTGCGCCGAATCCCAGAATCTGCTTGTCTCTATTACCACAACGCGTTAAGAAAGTGATGGTGTCTACTCATCATGTGGAGAGGATGCTCATTCCCACAAGGGTACCAAACTCTGCTGACGGAGAGCAGGGAAGGGCTGGCTCAACACACCTGGAGTCCGGCAGCGCCGCATCATCTCCCCTCGGGCCCCTTCCCCGCGGAGCAAAGCCTCTTCCAGCCTGGCCTTGACATCCCTCGACTTCTGCAGAACTTGGGTACTGACTTTGTCAGAACTCTGTTTTCCCTGGACAGGACAGAGGCAGGAGGACATTAAGTTTGGGGAGCTCTCTGTTCACGGGGAGAATCCTAAAGACAGAACACCCCATGGTGACATCAGCCAGTTTGGACATATGCTACACAGGCACCCTGTTCTGAGGGATCGATCCTCTGGCTGAAATTCTTTCAACAGGAATGACATCCTCTCTGAAGAAGACAGACATCCTTTCCCAGTGGAATTATCATATCCAGATAGCTTATGGATATGCAAATAGGCTATAGACTTTAATACAGAAATAAGACAAAATTAAGGATGCTGCCATTGCCCAAACAGAGGCGGAACAGTGACAAGACAGAACTTGAGAGATACCTTGTATTCAAAACATGAGACACAGATGAAAAGGAGATCTAAAATCCTGTTTAGCTGCATGGATGGCAGGTCGGCAATCCACTTCCTAAGGAGGCTCTGGTCCGCATTTTTCATGATCCACAGGAAGCAGATCATGAGGTTTCGGGTCGTGTCAGCGTTCAGCATGTTGTACTGCTTGTAGGGCTGGAAGGAGGCAGATCGGGAGAGGGATGCAAGGGAAGAGGTTGAGCAGCAGACACAATGAAAGGAATGTTGGTTTCTTAGGACACAGTGTCTGTACTCCTTCTTGGGCTGGGGGTCTGTTTAGAGGAACTCTGCCTTCTCCTGGCAGTGGAAGCTGTGTTCTTTGAGCTGGGGTGCTGGGAAAAGGGGCAAGTCCGGGGCAGTATTCTAACCAGGCTTTCAGCCATGTAATGGTGGACACCCTTTGTTCAGGAGCCGGAGAAGGCAATGGCACCCCACTCCAGTACTCTTGCCTGGAAAATCCCATGGACAGAGGAGCCTGGTAGGCTGCAGTCTATGGGGTCACTAAGAGGCCAACACAACTGAGCGACTTCACTTTCACACACTGGAGAAGGAAATGGCAACCCACTCCGGTGTTCTCGCCTGGACAATCCCAGGGACGGGGGAGCCTGGTGGGCTGGCATCTATGGGGTCGCACAGAGTCGGACATGATTGAAGCGATGCAGCAGCAGCAGTCTGTTTCAGGAGCAGTGTGGTCTGGTGGTCTGTCCTGGACCTTGACCATGCCCTCCCCCCACCCAATCTCAGTAATCCACAAGGGCTTCCAAGCTGCTAAAATCAAGTATATCTCCTTCACATTGGAAACTGCAGGGTTGGATTTACAGCAGATAACTACCCTGGCTTGGTTCCCAAAATACCCTAACTATTCAAGATTTAGCTTCTTTGTCAGAGTCCAAAGTATAAGGGTCATGTACTGCTCAGCAAATGAATCAAATACATAATTCAGTGGAGTCCTTTAGAACAGTGCTTCAACCACAATTTATGTTTTCCTGGGGACAGGGTGTGGGGGTTCAGACTGTTTGCTCTCATGCTTTGGCCACAAGTGTTCATTTTAGAGTGCTGAGCACACTCTCTGTCACTCATCCAAACAACACAAAGGACAACATGTGATTCACGTGGCATAGCTAATATCCAACGGAATGCAGGAGTGAAGCTGCAGAGAGGTGTTAGTTCATATGTGAGGGGAATGGTAGGTTTGAATGGGGAGGATAGGGCTTACGAAGTTACTCTAACTTTAGTTTTAGTTTTTATGAGTATGACCACAAGAAGAAGTAATATTTTTAAATGTATTATAACTTCATAGAAAGTATCTTCTAAGAGGTGAACCTTGGACTTTTGAGTTTCTCTGTTGGAGACAGACAAGAATGTAAAGGCACATACCACCTGAAGCACCCAATTTTGGTAAGACGGATATTAGAAAGGTAGGGGAGGTCAGAAAGCACTTCATATTTGTTTAGCTGTAGGATGAGTAATGTCAGCTCTCCATGTCTTTTCTCTTTTTCACCTCTTGTCCTTCAGCTCTTAGGGGTGTGTGTTGGGGTGGGGTGGGAATTGGGGAGTGCTAGAGGGAAGAGAAGACAGTCACTCAGCAAAGCAGAATTATAGGTTGAGAGGCTGTCTTCCCAGGAAAGAACTGGGTTGAGTTCTCTGCAGATATGAATGCTACACTGAAATGCAAACTTAAATTAAGCTGGAGAATGCAGCTCCGTCTTGGCAAAGGGATTGTCACAGCTCAGCAAGGGACAGAGGTAGATTCCACAGAGTGCAAGCCTCCCACCTGAGGAATCCTTGGTTTGATCTCCTCTGCAATATCTCAGATTTTCCAAGTTCATCTTTCTTGGTTTTCCAAACCTNTGTGTGTTGGGGTGGGGTGGGAATTGGGGAGTGCTAGAGGGAAGAGAAGACAGTCACTCAGCAAAGCAGAATTATAGGTTGAGAGGCTGTCTTCCCAGGAAAGAACTGGGTTGAGTTCTCTGCAGATATGAATGCTACACTGAAATGCAAACTTAAATTAAGCTGGAGAATGCAGCTCCGTCTTGGCAAAGGGATTGTCACAGCTCAGCAAGGGACAGAGGTAGATTCCACAGAGTGCAAGCCTCCCACCTGAGGAATCCTTGGTTTGATCTCCTCTGCAATATCTCAGATTTTCCAAGTTCATCTTTCTTGGTTTTCCAAACCTTGAACTTAACACTACTGAAATTGCCTGAATTTGTTCTGTGAGGCTCTTGCTGCTGTCAGAATCCTGTCTGACTCTGTGTTACCTCACCTGTGTCATTTTCCTTCTCAACTGCTAGCCTCACACGATTTCTTCCAGCATTGAGCAATAAGGCAGAAATCTCACTGCCTGCTCTATCCTGGGTTCTGGTAGGTGAATTTAGGAACACATCCATTAATAGATGGGAAAAGACACAAAATGAAAAATAAACAGGAGAAATGTGGACCAACATACCAGGGAAGACAACATTGTTCCACTTGTCTTCAAATTAAAATTTCCAGCTATAGCCAATGCCACATTCTGATTAATTGCACCGGTCCCTTCTTGCTCTTCATCTGAGCCACTGGCACGATTTTTTCCACCTCGAGCTTCTGCAGCTGCAATTAAAATATTATTGATCTTACTACATGATCCAGCAATCATGCTTCCTGGTATTTATCCAAAGGAGTTGAAAACTGATGTCCACACAAAATCTGCACACAGATGCTCACAGCAGCTTTATTCATAATTGCTACAACTTGGAAGTAACCAAGATGTCCTTCAATAGGTGAATGGATAAAAAACTGCGGCACATTCAGGCAATAAAATATTATTCAGTGCTAAAAAGAAATGAGCTATTAAGCCATGAAAAATCATGGAGGAAACTTAAATGCATATTACTAAGTGAAAGAAGTCCATCTGGAAAGGCAAAGCAATGGAGACAGTAAAAATCCACCCCTCCTTTTCTCACTTGGTACCCATACATCTGTGCCCTATGTCTATGTTTCTATTTCTGCCTTACAAATAGGATCAATTATACCATTTTTTCTAGATTCCACATATATGTGTTAATACACAATATTTTTTTTTCTCTTTCTGACCTAATTCACTCTGTATGACAGTCTCTAGGCTCACCCACATCTCCACAAATGGCTCAATTTCATTCCTTTTTATGGCCAAAGTAATATTCCATTTATACATGCACTACATCTTCTTTATCCATTCCTCTGCTGATGGACATCTAGGTTGCTTCCATGTCCTGGCTATTGTAAATAGTGCTGCTATGAACATTAGGGTGCATGTATCTTTTTGAAATACAGTCTTCTCTGGGAATATGCTTAGTGGAGGGATTTCAGCATAGTAATTTTAAACCTGACATTTAGCACTATTTATCTGTTACCATCTGTAGTGAAAAGCAGGCAGTCTAATAAAAAAGACAAAATGTCCACCACAAGATTAGGCTAGAAATTAAGTTTTCAAACTCTAAAAACAAAAAATTTTAAAGCTTTCATAATACTTTTCTATAATATGGTGTTTTGACTTCATTTATATATTTCAAGTAATGGCCAAATAGAAAGGAATATAAAATTACAGAATTAAATAATTACCTTATAGAGTAATAAGCCATTATTACAAATTCAGCAATAATTTATTAGATTTTGAATGTTTGAAATAAATGTTACTTTATTATACTCATGTAATATATTTATATTTATACATAGGTATAGATGTATGCAAACAAAATAGGGACCTACAATTTAAAAGGTTTATTTTTAAGACCATGATCAATTACACATAGAAAGTATTTAAGTAGTTCTGAGGAAAATGTGTTAAAACATGTATGACTGATCCATAAAAAACTCATAATTTTATAGACCTGTCAACATTATAGTTTTTTGACTTTCAATTTTTCAGAAAATACCCATGTGAACAGATTTTCACCTGCCAAACTTGTAAAAAACAGAACTCAATTAAAAAAAAATAATTCACTATTGTTCTTAAGTCAACAGAATTTTAAGCACACAGTGAAATGAAGAGCCATTATTCAAGACCTGATAACGTTATCAGGATTACTTTGAGGATACATTCTCATTTTTCCTAAATGTGCACAGGCTCCTGGTTATAAGAAAAAGAGAGGAGAGGATAGAAACATTTGCTGCCAAGACTTTCATAGAAGTTCTCTCATTTCCTCTTTATCACAACGCTAAGATACAGACATTGCTATCACGTTTTTACAGCCGAGGAAAGGAAGGGAAGGCACTAAAAGGTTGAGGACATTTCCAAAGGTCATATATAGTATAAATGGACTGGAATTTGAATTCTATTGTATTTTTAAAAAATATTATACTCTTAGTTTATCAATCAAAAGATTTCATATCTAATAAATATATTATATTATCTTTAATAATAGAGTATTTACACTGTTTCCCACTTGTTAGCTACATCATGACTATAAAGTTCAGTGCATACATAAAGAAATCATTGAGATTTAAAAGACCAAGTGCTCTTGAAGGGTGGGAAGGGGCAGGAGGTGGAAGGGAGGTTAAAAGGCAGGGAACATGTGTATACCTATGGCTGATTCATGTTGCTGTATGGCAGAGGCCAGCACAATATTATGAAGCAATTTTCCTTCAATTAAATATCTAAGTTTGAAAAAAAAATAAAGTTTATACTTAAAAAATATATAATGCTACTGTATGCTTAATAAACCACAATATAGAATAAGAATAACTTTCATATACACTGGGAACCAAAAAAAAAACAAAAACAAAAACAAACAAGTGCTAAAAAGTTATGCTCCAAAGTGACTGATTTGGAAAATTTTAATCAACAATGAAACTTTGGAAAACGTGTGTTAACATGATTCCCTGCTTTGGGAACAAACAAATAACAGTTCCTCAAATGAAACTTTCTTGAAATGTCCATGCAAAATTCTACAAGGGATCTGCGAAGCCATGCTCTGAACTGCACCTTTCAATTCTGAAGACAACTATCTTCGCAGTTTGCGCTTTACTCAGGCACTGCTACAGGAAGCTCTGTGCATCCTACCATGCAGCCAGCTCATCTGGTGGGCTAGGATAGCTTCCATAACTTCCTTGCCCATTTTCCCCCTCATTTATGAGCTAAATGATCGTCACCACAAGGAGTTTAGAAATAATTGTCACACAGGACATTTTGCTTTTAGAGGAAGCAGGAAAACATGATAGTTCTAAGGTTCCAAGCATGATTCCTTACGAGGATTCTATACTTAAGCATTCTTCAGTTAGAAGAATAGCACGGTAATTTCTAAGAACTTCCCTTCACTGAGAGAAAAGCAAAAACCACCCTGAAGTGGTCAGCATTGTGTGTGTGTGTGTGTGTGTGTGTTAGGAGGAGGACAGGCAGATGGGATTTGTCTTTCTCAGGTCTCAGATAAGATGTTCTTTTTGAATGAGGGTAGTTTTGTTTGTCTACATTCCCTAATCCACACTGTAACATGCAAATAAACTCAGGAGGTGCCTTTTAACAACTGATGCTTTCCTCTGGTGGCTAAAGTGGGATACTGAATTCTAACCTTAATAAGATTTTTAGTGCCAAAGGCAAAATTCCTCTGCCATAGCACATTTCCTAATAGTGTCAGACAACATATATATATTATTTTGGCATGGTACAAATGTTTAGACTCATTTGAGTCTGCTTCTTTCCTTAAGTGCTCATAAAATAAAAGAGAAGGAACACTTTATTTCAAGACATCAGACCGCAGATCACCAAAAGGAATAATTCTGTTATTTTCTCATCCTTTGTGGTATACAGTCTTTAGTGTCCATGTACCAACAGACCAATGAATGAATGAATGAGCAAACAAAAAAAACACACATACATATGGCTTAAAAAATACACTTACCAGGGCCTATGTTTAAAAAGGTTTGGAAAGCAGTGGTAGTGGGAAGGGCTCACACTAGCGTATCAGCACTGGAGCCAGCAATGGAAACCTCATTTTAGGGGTGAATCTGGCAGGAACCCCCATCAATCCAAAGAAGGAAACAGAAGGCGTCATTACCTGTAAAGTCATAGAGCTGTGGCAAAGCATCCAAAATGATACCAACCAAAGGCAGGTAGAGGGCAGCAACTTTGACCTTCACCTCTGGTTTAACACAACGCGGGTCCAGGTCGTGAGAACTCAGCAGGCTGTGGATGGCACTGACAGCTTTCCTTTGTACTTTGCTGATCCTGTTGGCACAACACAAAAAGCCAAAGGCTATAGTGAAGCAAGGCTGACCAGAATGCTCCTAAATAACGAGGTGAAGATACGAAAACCAAGCAAAGTAGGGTAGAGGTGTACAGAATCCAGAGACAAGCTGCTTGTGGTCTAGTCCTGGCTCTGCTGTTAGCACAATGTTTAAAGTTCATCATGTTGCAGAATCAGTACTTCACCCCTTTTTATCATTGAATAATATTCCACCATATAGACCTATCACATTTTACTTAGCGAAAGTGAAAGTCACTCAATCATGTACAACTCTTTGTGACCCCATGGACTATACAGTCCACGGAATTCTCCAAACCAGAATACTGGAGTTGGTAGCCATTCCTGGCTCCAGGGGATCTTCCCAACTCAGGGATCAAACCCAGGTATCCTGCACTGCAGGCATATTCTTCACCATCTGAGTCACCAGGGAAGCCCAAGAATACTGGAGTAGGTAGCTTATCCCTTCTCCAGTGGATATTCCTGACCTAGGAATCAAACCAGGGTCTCCTGCATTGCAGGTGGATTCTTTACCAGTTGGCTACATTTTACTTATGTATTCATCAACTGGTGGACATTTGGGTTGTTTCTACTCTTTGGCTACGATGAATTATGAACACTGTTGTGAATATTTGTATAAGTTTTTATGTAGGTATAGGTTTTTTATTTCTCTTAGATATCTACCACAGGGTAGAATTATCAGATCATATGGCAACACTACATTTAATCTTTAGAGGAACTACATCATTTTACATTCCCACCAGCAGTACTATCTTTTTTTTGCCAACATTTGTTATTATCTGTCTTCTGTATTATAGCCAGGTGCTATGAACTGACTGTGATCTGCTCCCCTCAAATTCTTATGTTGAAATCTAATCCCTTATGTGATAGTGTTTGGAGGTGGGGCCTTTGGGGGGTGCTTTAGGTCATGACATCAGAGCCCTCATGAATGGGATTAGTGCCTTTATAAAAGAGACTGCAGAGAGCTCACTTGCCCCTTTCTGCCACAGGGGAACACAGCAAGAAGATGCTCATCTGTGCACTAGTGAGTGAGTCCTCACCAGACACTAAATCTGTCAGCTCCTTTACTTTGAACTTCTCAGTCTCCAGAACTGTGAAAAATAAATTTCTGTGGTTTACAAGCCACCTAATCTATTTTGTTAGAGCAGCCCAAAGGAACAAAGACAGAGGAGTATTTAACTGGTTTTGATATACATTTCCCTGATGGATAATTATGTTGAAAATCTTTTCATGGGCTTATTGGTAGTATTTTCATTGGAAAATATCTGTTCTGATCCTTTGCTCTTTAAAAAATTGAGTTATTTGTTCTTTTATTATTGAGCTATAAGACATAAAAAATATATTTTAGATACAAATCCCTTATTAGATCAATTATTTACACATATTTTCTCCTATTCTGCTTGCTGTCTTTTTACTTTCTTAATCATGTTCTCTAAAGGACAGTTTTCATTTTAATGGAGTCTAACTTACCTCTTTTTCTCATTTGCTGAGTTTATTTTTGATGTTAGATCTAAGAAACCATTGCCTAATAAAATTTCTTGAAGATTACCCTTATGATTTCATCTAAGAGTTTTATGGTTTTAATACTTACATTTAGGTCTTTGATACACTTTAACTTTTGTATATGGTGTGAGATAGGGGTCCAATTTCCTTCTTTTTTTTTTACTTTTTTTTTCCATCTCAGGTGTACATGAGTTCCCAATCTTGAACCCCCTGCCCCGACCTCCCACCCCATATAAACTCTCTGGATCATCCCCATGCACCAGTCCCAAGCATCCTGTATCCTGTATTGAACATAGACTGGTGATTCGTTTCTTACATGATAGTATACATGTTTCAGTGCCATTCTCCCAAATCTTCCCACCCTCTCCCTCTCCCTCAAAGTCCAAAAGTCCATTCTATACATCNCAGCCTGGCACTCTCGGTTGCTGTTTCTGTCCTCTGACGTGGGGTAGCTCCTCTTGGCCACGCTGAGTGTGCCGGCCCGCTCAGCCGTCACAGCCGCTTGCACTGAGTGCCTTGATTTAGTCTTATGTTCAACATTTATTTCACCATATAATCACCCTGTTTAGCAGTTTCTTATAACAGGATATAGCTGAACATCTGATGGATGAGATGCATAGGGCAAGGAATGTAGGGAGGTCCATGAAGCTACCCCTTCCGTGCCTTCTCCAGGACTGTTGTTCTCCCCACACTGCTACCTGCTCCTTAACTGGGAAGCTCTTCCCCAATTTCCTTCTGAATGTGGATATCCAGTTTTCCCAGTGCCATCTCTTGAAAATACTATTCTTTCACCACTGATTGTTTTGCACTCTCCTTGAAAAATCATTTGACTATAAATGTAAGGATTCATTTCTAGACCCAATTTAATTTCATTAATTTATACATCTGTCTTTAGATCAGAACCACATAGTCTTAATTTTGCTTTGTATCAAGTTTTGAAGTGGGATGTGTGAGTTCTCCAGTTTTGTTCTTTTTTTTTTCAAGATTGTTTTCGTTATATTGGAGTCCTTTGAATTTTCAAATGCATTTTAGTATCAGCTTGTCAATTTCTGTAAGGGCCAGCTGGAATGTTGAGAGGAATTGCACTGAATTTGTACATCAATTTGGAGAGTATTGCCATCTTAACAATGTTAAATTTTATGATCCATGAATATGTCATGTCTCTCCATTTATTTAGATCAATTTCTTTCTAAAGTGTTTTGCAGTTTTCAGTGAACAAGTCTTAAATTTCTTCTGTTAAATTTATCCCTAAGAATTTTATTCTTTTGATACTACTTTAAGTGGAATATTTTTAAAATTTTTATATTGTTCATGAAAGGAGTATAGAAATACAATTAATTTTTGTATATTGATCTTGTATCCTGCAAACTTGCTGAACACATTTATTACCTTTAATGGCTTTTTTAGTGGGAATTTTAGGATTTTCTATAAACAAATCATGTCACCTGTGAACAGAGACAGCTTTACTTCTTCCTTTCCAATATGGATGCCTTTTATTTCATTTTCTTGTTTAACTTCCATGGGTAGAACTTCCAGTAAAATGTTGAATAGAAGAAGAAAGAGTGGACATTTTTGTTTTGCTCCTGACCTTGTAAGGAAAGTATTCAATCTTTTACCAATAAGTATGATATTAGCTGTGAGTTTTTCATAGATGCCTTTATCAGGCTGAGGAAATTCTCATGTATTCCTACAGAGTTTGTGGAGTGTTTTCCAGAGGTACTAGATTTTGTCAGATGCTTTTTATTTTTCTATTGAGATGACTGAGTGGGGTTTTTGTCCTTTATTATATCAATTGACTTTCAGATGCTAAACCAATCTTGCATTCCTAGAATAAATCCTACTTAGCCTTGGTGTATAACCTTTTAATATATGTTGTTTAGTTCAGTCTGCCAATATTTTATTGAGGATATTTACATCTATATTCATATTGGTCTGCAGTCTTCTTGTGATATCTTTATCTGCTTTGCCATCAAGGTAATGTTGGCTTCATAGAATGAGTTGGATATGTCCTTTCTTCTATTTTTTGGAAAAATGTGAAGGATTGGAATTAATTCTTATTTAAACATTTGGTAGCACAGCACAAAAAAGCTAGATAATTTATACATGCTTGAAAATCACTATGGATTTAGTGACGTGTGGGTGCTGTGGACACCCTCAGGTAAGAAGGGTTCCACAGCGATCCCTTAGAATCTAGAGCTGTGGCTCCTTTCAAGAGTTCAGCGGCAGAGATGTGCACCACTGGCTCTGTGCCTCAGATGGGTGGGTGTTGGTGAGACTATTAATTGCTTTGGCAGCCAAAGGAAGAACTGATCAAAAGGATGTATTGTCAGAAAATAAATTATTTCTGAAACTTCTGCTCATATATAAAATCCATGATGGTATTTTTAATGACTCTCCAGGAGAGTTACTGACAACCCAACAATCAGGAATTATTGTTTTGCCAAAGNATTAATTGCTTTGGCAGCCAAAGGAAGAACTGATCAAAAGGATGTATTGTCAGAAAATAAATTATTTCTGAAACTTCTGCTCATATATAAAATCCATGATGGTATTTTTAATGACTCTCCAGGAGAGTTACTGACAACCCAACAATCAGGAATTATTGTTTTGCCAAAGGAGTGACACTCTTAATTAGTTACCCTTTGGGGGGTAGAAGAGGAACTGTGTGTATGTGTGTGTGTGTGTATGTGTGTGTGTATGTGTTTGAAAAAACTGACCTACCTGATTAAACATAATTACATGATGATCTCTAAACGTACTCTACTCTCTTGCTAGTAAAATAACAGCAACAATCTTATGAGGAATCAAAACAGATGCAAAGTGTAGTTGCTTAGACATTTCACTAGAAGAGAAATGGAAAATAGAGACTACCACTCATGTAGATACTAAAGGGTATTATGCTTTCAGAAATCATGGAAATCTCTGGACAATTAAGATAAAGTATGTGTGTGTGTGTGTGTGTGTGTGTGTGTGTGTGTGAAGGCAATTTTCTTTCTGCACAAGCCTCCTTCTCAGCACATTCTCAGCATATGTGTCAAGGTACTTTGTGTTGCTGTGAAAATTAATGTTAGCTATAGGGTAGAAAATTCTACTGAGAAAATTTGGAGGAGTTTGATGAAACTGAAGCCTTGGAAAATGAAGCTAAGGATATACTTGGTGCCTGAATTTCTGGAAGGAGGCAGAATTCAGAGCTGAGAACATCCGACTTCCCACAATGACCTCCTGGGAGACAGAGACCTACCATCCCTTTGGCATTTTCAAAGCATCTGGGACACATTTGTTATTGAAGTTACATAAACTTGTGCTCTTGTAACTGTTTCATACAGAGATGTCCTATTCTTGTCACAGAATTATAAATACTTTGAGAAAACTTCAGAATCTTGAATTAGACAAGAATCTATAACATACAGCAATGCTGCCATTAATCTGCACATTCTATTTCAGAAACTTCTTGAATAGAGGGAGCAAGAAGGTAGGCATTGTAGGAGTAGGTTTTCAGGCAGAAAGCTAATGTGGTACAAGAGGGTGGGCCCTAGGGAGGGACTCTGGAGACCACGGTCTCTAGACTTGAGTCTTCTGTGTAACTTTGGGCAAGTTCCTTCAATTCCAAGAGCCTAATCTGAACACAAAAAGGGCTGAATCTAAATTATTTTCCAGTCCTAACACTCCTTGGATTTGAGCCCCTGTCAGCAATGCACCAAGTGGCATCTGGCTGTTGCCTCTGTGCATACAGGTCACCCAAGGTACACCGTAAAAACAGCTATGTTTCTAAGCAGCTCACTAACCAAGCATCCCGGGGAAACCTAGTAGAATTGGTAAAATGAAAGTGTTAGTCGCTTAGTCATGCTGCTCAGTTATGTCCAATNAATGCACCAAGTGGCATCTGGCTGTTGCCTCTGTGCATACAGGTCACCCAAGGTACACCGTAAAAACAGCTATGTTTCTAAGCAGCTCACTAACCAAGCATCCCGGGGAAACCTAGTAGAATTGGTAAAATGAAAGTGTTAGTCGCTTAGTCATGCTGCTCAGTTATGTCCAATTCTTTGGGACCCCATGGACTGTAGCCCACCAGGCTCCTCTGTCCATGGGATTTTCCAGGCAAGAATACTAGAATGGGTTGCCATTTCTGTCTCCAGGGGATCTTCCTGACCCAGGGATCGAACTGGGCCTCCCACACTACAGGCAGATTCTTTACAGTCTGAGCCACTGGAGGCCTTGGTAGAATTGGTAACTTCCTCTTAACAAGCAGTTAAAAAGAGTTATTTTATTGTTACTCTCCATCCCTCATGCCTTTCCACTTTCCTATTGGCACTACTTTCTCAAAACGTGGCTGCTTCTATTCCTTGGAACTGGTGAATGGTGGAGTTTTTCACGAAGGAAGAGAGGTCAGAGTGCAAAAATTTAGTAAGGAGCATCTTTTTTTTTTTTTTTTTTTTTTTGCTTTCTGTTTCATTACAAATGTTTGAGACATACCCTTCCCCTTCAGCGTCCAGGGCAGCGGCCAGCTCGGTGAAGAGAAGCCCGGTGAGGAAGTGCTGCTGGCGGTACTCTGGTGTCAGGTCGAACATGCTAGCGATCTTCTGGTCCTGGAAACTGGAGCAGGAGCTGGAGTTCTATAGAAATGTAAGGGGCAGTTTTCTGAGTAACAAGAACTGGAATTAACACCACGATGGCGAGGATGCATCACGCACATGCTACCAGCCAGGCTCTATAGGCACAACGCGGTGAAGCAGTTACTGCTCACGTCCCTACGCGTCAAATGAAGAAACTAAGGCTTAGAGTGTCTACTCTGCTCAACTAGTGAAGAAGACTAGGATCACATCTGGATAGGGGAAAGGGGATTCTACCCCATATTAGGGCTCTGAGCCATAATATGATTCCTCTGTAAGAGACTGCCACCTTTATTTAAGGTTCCTATCTACACTTCTGAATATGATTTACCTACATTGCCTGAATTTTGCTGGCCTGAAAACCAGAAGCAGCATCAAGCAGGGAAGTGTCATATTTACCAGTCCTGGCCAATACCTGTGTTTTTATCTTAGGGCGTACTTCATATGTCACTAAGAGGCTCCAAATGTCTCTAGCCAGCCTTTCCAGTTTGGTGACCTGGGAGGTGGTCAGAAGGGGAATACGGGAGAGGACGAGGGGCAGAGCTGGCAGGTGTGGAACAGGTGCTTGTAAGTCAGCTCTTCCCCAGTTCACAGGAAGATGGTCATGCAGCACACATCTGAATCTGAATGTCATCTGGCACGAAAGCTAAGATTTTTAAAAGAATTATTACGATAAGCCTCCTCTTTTGTGCTAGTATCAGAGAAAATGTGTCTGAAAGAAAACCTAAAAAGAAGAAATCTTGTCTGCTATTCTGAGCTACTGATTTGTTCCCTATATATGGAATGTGACTATTAAACAGCAGTACTTTATCAAGTTTTTCTAGAAGACACCAGTACCCCAAATCGATGGAGGAAGAAGAAAAGGTTTCCAGAGTCCAGTCATTTTGGGAAGCACTGCTTATCACTCACCTCCTCCTACCTCCTTTGCCACCCCAGGGGCATTATAATTCATATAAACAAGTTAGAGACTCTTGAATGGCCGACTGCAAAGAAACGTTTTAACAGGGTTGCTAAAATGGATTTGTCTTCAGAATTCTATATTTGTATAATACCTCCTAACATCATGTGAAATCTGGGGCCCACCAAACCTAACCTGCATAATACTGATCTACAAAAAGAGACTGGCCATGCTGTCAAAGCCTCATCTCTAAATATTAATACAAGTGTTACTCTTCTGTGCCGATTAAGAAAAAGAATTTTTAGAAATATACTCTATAAAAAAGACCATTTGATTATTTTACAAGGAGATATTTTTAGTGTTTTAAGAGCTAAATTTTCGAGAATATGATTCAAGGTGGAATCATTTTGTACTTAATTTCATTCTATATCAGAATCAGCAGAAAGTTCTAGGATCATTCAAAGATATAATACAATATCCATGTTAAAAACGACTACTAGTTCATTTGGGAATCAATATAAAGGAAACTAACGGTAATTTCATAAATTTTATGGTGCTAAGGTTTAGGAAAAGGGAAGTGAGGAAGGAGACTGTCAAGCTAAAGTAAAGACTGTCAGCAAAAGAAGATCTGTGATTCTTCTATGAATTAGACATTTTTCATAGTGCATATAGATTTCGTGCTCTAGCTGGCCTCAGCAGGGACCCTTGAACCGAGACAGAAAACAATCACATAGCTTGTAAATGATTAGTTAGATGGAATAACTTTGGGTAGCATACGTATGTGTATCTGGATCAACTGACCTGGTTTGAATAACTCAATTTTTCTTCTAATTAAGAAGACCAACCTGCATAGGAATAAATGACTAAGCCAAGTTAATTCAACAAAATAGCTTAAACACTTTCCAGTTAGCTGATTACCTGGGAAGATATGGAGGGACAGGGAGATGCTGGAGCGGTATCCGCATTCATAAAGAAGAGGTTCAGATTGAGGTAATGCTCATGGCTGCAGAGAATTCTCAGGAACTCCAGCCTCATGGAAATGAGCGTTGGAAGGTTGTTGAGCTTGGCTGACAGCTGGTAAGAAAATGAGGAGAGAAAAGAGGTTTTACTCTATGGTGAATGGAGTTGAGGTTGACAGACATGAAATTATCCTTTCTCCCCAGATTATAGCAATCAATGGAATACAAATGAGTGGGACAGGGCAACAGATGGCAAACTCTGCATTATAGGAAGGTCCAGTAAGTTTTCATCCATTGTCATTGTTTAGTCACTAAGTCACATCTGATTCTTTAGCACCCCCATAGACTGTAGCCCTCCAGGCTCCTCTGATCATGGAATTTCCCAAGCAAGAATACTGGAGTGGGTTGCCACTTCTTACTTCAGTGGATCTTCCTGACCCAGGGATCGAACTTGTGTCTCCTGCATTGCAGGCGGATTCTTTATCACTGAGCCACTTTATTGTTCCTTTTAGGATTCTAGTCTAACAGTTGACCATAATGAGAATGCTTGTCTCAACCCTACCCTCGTCAAATCTCTAATATGATGGATGGCAAGCTCATGCCTGAAATAATCTGGAGGTATGTCTTCACTGTAACACAATATAATTTCACAAAAATCTTACCGTGTCTGAGAAACTAAAGGAAAGGAGTTGACCCCACATGTGGCCACACAAAACTAATGAAATAGGACTGGATGACTTGAATGCCACAAGTGTTCTTTGTGGTTTCTAATTAAAGGCCCCACTGGTAAGTTCTCAAACCAGTCCCTAGATGAAAGAATCAAATTACTTACGAAAGTATGTAGTCCCTGCATAAAAGCCAAGGAGTTTGCCCCAAAGTGGGAGAGGAGGAAGTGGAGGAGAAAGAGAAAGCTGGGAGAATTTTCAGGAAAAATCTTTTCAAACAAACCAACCCTGAAAAAAGCAATGAAAAGCTGGCAACCATGACAGCCTGGAAGAGACCCCTTGCTTCCCTCAGGCAGGCTGACAACTGAAGGACTGAGACGCTACGGGCCGTGACAAAGTAAGCAAAGAAAGGCTTGATGGACATTCTGCGCTGCGTGTGCTTAGCTGTGTCTGACTCTTTGTGGCTCCATGGACTGCAGCCCACCAGGCGCCTCTGTCCATAGGGATTCTCCAGGCAAGAGTAATGGAGTGGGTTGCCATTTCCTTCTCCAGGGGATCTTCCCAACCCAGGAATCAAACTCAGGTCTCCCACATTGCAGGCGGATTCTTTACCATCTGAGCCACCAGGGATGGAGCTTCAACCTCAGGATATCACCACAATGACTCTGCTGGCCCAGCACAGGAAGCCAAGCAACTCACCCTTATAAATGGCCATGCTTCCCCTTCATGCACTTTAAGAGCAGTTTTATAAACTATATAATTTAAATGAGTACATATTTTCAGCCATTTTAGGAAAAAGCCACTGTGTTATGGCATTTTACCTATAGAATTTGTAGTTAGTAGACATTTATTGAAAAAAAATGAATGCCATTATGTACTATAGAAAAACAGAATATATGACTTCTGTGTATGAACCTTTACCAGAACCCATACTCTTATCAATGTGTATTACTGGCTGATTTTGAACAGAGACACCAGCAAATTAAACTAATTAAAACTCAGTCTTATGCCCTTCACTCAATGGCCACTCACAGAGTTGTTGGGTCAAGCCTGCTATCAGAACTTGAAAGCACAAGATATCTGCATTTGAAAGGAAGCTACATTGTGGGCAACTTTCATAAGTCCCTTGAAACTTCAATGAAGACAAAAATTTCAAAAATAATTTTAGCAATGTTTAAGAAAGAGTAAAGCGCAGTCTGGCCTTCCCAGATGGCACTAATAGTAAAGATCCCACCTGTCAATGCAGGAGATGTAAGACACTTTTGATCCCTGGGTCAGGAAGATCCCCTGGAGGAAGGCATGACAACCCACTCCAGCATTCTTGCCTGAAGAATCTGATGCACAGAGGAGCCTAGAGGGCTACAGTCCTCTGTGGCCATGGGGCCATGGGGCCGTGTAAAGCCACGGGGCCACAAAGAGTCAGACATGACTGAGGTGACTTAGCATGCACACAGGCAAAGTGCATCCTGTGTGCAAACATCCTTTGCAAAGGTCAGGGCCCAAAGTTGTAGCCTTGGAGGCCCAGTTCTCACAACGATCTTGCTAAGTCAGTTCAGCTGTAATTTCTCACCCTTGCGATCTGACCAAATTCCTTACCCCTCAGGTTCCCCAGGTGGTTCTGATCACCCTAACCTGCGTTCAGGTTCAAGAATGCTGTTAGGTTAGTTTGACCAGAATTCTCCCTTTACCCCTGATTTTTCTGTTAGTAGCTTTGCATCCACTTACTACTCTTACCTTGTTCCTTGGCTATAAATTGGCATTTTTCCTTCTGTGTTCAGAGTTGAACGCAATCTCTCCCCCCTACTGAAATATCCAATGCAGTGGTCCTTATACCTATCACAATGGTCCTGAATAGAGTCTGCTTTACAGTTTAACAAGTGTCATGGATAAATTTTTTATACCAGAGGCGAACCCTGGGCTTATAGTGGTGTTCCAGTCCTTTCTTTCCATATATTCAACATCAAGTTTTGAAAAACAGAATAACTTGTATTTGCAATTCATCCAATGAACTGCCATTCTAAACACCTAAGAGTGATGGCAAAAGGAAATGGCACCTTCCTCCACTACTTCCTCCTACCATTCTGGTGGGACAGGGACAGAAGATCCAAGCAGGGCCAGGAGGTCGGGCTATACAAGATGTTCCTGCTCTGGTACTTCTGATATTTCCTTAGGATTCGTTGTAAGTCATCTTCCTTATTAGGAGTCTCTTTAGAACAGTCACGGTCTTTTTAGCAGGGGAAGGGAGATCCTTTTATTTTGCAAATGAGACAATGAGACTCAAAGAAGTTGAATGACTTATTTATGGTCATTAAGGGATTAACTACAGAGAATTACTAGTTCTGGTGGAACAGAGTGATTAACTCATTGTACCTTGAGTAAAGTAGCCATGGCTCTTTCTTCCCTGGAAAAGTTACATATTAACCCCTCTAAACTTCAGTTTTATCATATGCAAAATGTTGACAATAACACCTTGCAAGAATCAAGAGAGATGATTTCTATAACGTGAACACAGAGCTTTGTCCATAGGAAGAAACAAAGGGTAGTGACAGTGATGGGGATGGTGAAGGTGGTGGGTGGTGATGCTGGTGGCAATGACAGTGATGGTGGTCCTAAAAACCAGGAATATGAAAGACAAGGAGTAGCAACAGTAACTGGTACTTTTATTTCTATTATTGGGATAGTTTGAGGAGAATAGTGAACAAAAGTAGGATTCCATTTGAAAAATCTGGGGAGACAGCACTGATATGCACTATAATTACAAAATAGTCAACCCTCTATATCCACAGTTTCTGCATCTGTGAGACAACCAACTGAGGACTGAAGTTATTTGGAAAAAAAATTCCAGAACATTCCAAAAGAGTAAAACTTGATTTTGCACAGGCAACTAGTTACACAGCATTTACATTATATTTGATATTATAAGCAATCCATAGATGACTATGTGTGTAAATTATATGCAAATTCCACACTATTTTATTGAAGGGATTTGAGCATCCACAAATGTTGATATCCTTGTGGGTACTGGGAAGGGTCTTAAAACTAATACCCTGCAGATATACCAGATGACAATATTTGCTTTCTGCTCAGTGAAATTCAATCTCTTTGACTGATTTTACTAGAGTTCTTTAATGTTAGAATTTCACAACTGCAATTTAATTAATTACCCTAATGTGTGAAAAGAGACCTCATACTTTCGATTATATACCTGGTCAAAGACTGAATCCCACAGTCATGTAATTCTGTTAAATGCTAAACTGAAGAAAGCGGTTTGTATCACTAATAAGTCTCAATGCCCATGGACCTTGTTGGCCCTTCTGTGCTGGTTTGGTAAATGCTCCAGGAATCTGCACAAACTAGTGTGTCTACCAAAGTTCAAGGCACAAAATGAATGACTTGAAGAATGTACCACAAAACCCAGAATGTACAGGAGTCAAACTGTCCAACTTGGCAATGAACGAGGGAGCACGCCATGGCAATGAGCATCACGTCAGGTGGGAAGAACCAGGAACAACAGGGCTAGGTCTGAGGGAACACTCACCTGGTTGCAATAATGTTTGATGAGGTTAAACACAAAGCCACGATCCATGAGTGAGAGGAGGTCATACAAGAAGAAAGCCAGGCTAATGTTGATTTTTTCTGCCTGTTCAGTTTCCTTAAAAACAAACATATTGATACAAACACCCCCATCATTTGCTAGTAAACCTTGCACCCCTGGGGGGAAAGTTGGGAGAGGCAAGTCGTATCTTTTCAGCCAGTGTCCCTCTGGAAGACACTGAGCAAAGCAGGTAACCCTGCAAAACTATAGCGATATACTTTAGAAACTAATTGATGCCATGAGTGTTGAAAGAAGTAATTCTTTATCTACTGTTAGTATTTAGGTATATCTGCTTCTAGGTGTTTTTTTCCTATGTGCATATTTATCTGTATATAATTGAGTTTATTCTCTGGGTCCTGAATTTATTAAATAGGGTCCTGAATTTATTCATTCAACATTATATTATGAATATTTTCCTACACTCTGGTTTCTCATATTTTCTTAAATTTCTTTATATTGCTTTACTATAATTTGTTTGATTTTGCTAATGACTGTTTTAGCAAAAGTAATTCGAAATGTATTCACTATTTCAGTGAGACAGATTCTTAATTTGAAAGGATTGTTGCAGAAAATGTAATCAGGATTAAAAAAATCAGTTTTTACTTTAGGAATTTTTTTCTCCAATTAGACAGCATTCCTAGCCTAAGAGAGGGCAGAGTCATACACAGTAGAGTGAACTCTTGCATGAATTGAGGTCAGGGTTTAGTTTTTACTACTTTTCAGTGCTCATATTTATGAGGGATTTTATAGCACTTCAGAGCAATCGGGGATTCACTTTTTCATGTTTATGTCCTTTATTCTCAGAATGATAAATCAATTTGCTCTAACTATTGAAAATATGATTTGAAATGTTTTCCTCTTGTTATGATAAGCAGTTTGAAAATTCAGGCCAAGCTGACCAGCCAGTGGCATGGGTGGAGACCTGGTAAAGAAGTTTCCACAGTTACCATGGAGTGGCAAGTCCTCATGCTCTTGGCGTCCTCCACTTGGACCAGTACTTAAGTATCTGTCTGAATATGCTGGGCTTGGAATCTTCAGTCTTGACTTTGCTGCTAGCTGTGTTGACTTTTGGAAAATTTATCAACCTCACTGTGCCTCATTTTTCATGCCTGCCAAAATGAGACACCATTGCCACTCTCCTAAAGTCTGCCATGAGAAATGACCAAGTGGAAGTTTCTTCTCCTAAGTACAGAGTAGCATACAAATTCTTCATAATGATAAAGGTATTAATAATGATCATTGCTGCTTCAAATTTTATAGAATTTTTAATTTGGCTTCAAATTTTAGAATTTTATTTCTTTTTTTTTTTTTTCTTTCTACTTTGAAATAATTTCGAATTTACAGAAAAGGTGCAAGAATAGTCAAAAGAACTCCTCTAATTAGACTCATCAGTGCTGGGTATTTTGCTATATTTGCTTTATCATTCTCTCTTCATGTTCAGTTGTTTTTTTTTTTTTTTCCTAAACCATTTGAAAGTAGGTTACAAATATCATAAAACTTCAGGGTATATTTGCTAAGAACAAAAATATTCCCTCTCATAGTGTGTTGATACAATAATTTAAACTGCTCTAATTCCGCATTATAATTTCATTTTGTACAAGCTCCATTCAGTTTGTGGGATCTTAGTTCCCCAACCAGGGATTGAACCCTGGCCCTTGACAATGAAAGCCAAGAGTCCTAACCACTGGACCACCAGGGAATTCCCCACATTGTAATTTTTGATAGCAATGCCCCAGCCCCACCACAGGGTGCTGTCTATTATAACAAAGTGAGTTTAGTTGTCATGTACAGTTAGTTACATTTTAATTACTGTCTTATTATGCTTTGATTATGATGCCCAGCGTAAAAAATTTCAGACAGTGAACAGTAAAATGACACAGTTACCTTCTGAGGTTTTAGTAAAAGGGCTGCAATCTCCGAGGTGACTACATTAACAATAGTAGTTATGTCATCTTTGAAACGGTCAGAAAAACGAGTCCTCCGAAAATTGTCCCGCTTGTCCATGTTATGTACATACTGGGCCATGCTTTTCACCTACAGAGAAGATGGGGGAAATGTCAACACAGAAACTGGTGACCTGCTTGTACACTATGGAAAAAGGGAAAAGCCTGGAAGAAAAGCTCATTAACAACGGACTTTCTAACACTTTATCTGTGCTGGTGGTTGGTTGCCCATGCAGGCTCCAGTCTGAAAATTGCTCCTGACACCCTGATGGTTACCATGGCAGCAGGAGGTGGGAAGGGTGCCCTCTTCCTGACCCCAAGTCAGGGGGCTCCCTTCTTGATGCTGTCAAAGCCAGGGAGCTTAATTCTTCAGCTGCAGTGTCACAAGACTCCCCTTCTCTCAGCTGGGAAGGCAGGCCTGGACTGCACCCCACCTCCCATGACCACTGCAGCACCGTCCTATCAAGGCACACAACTTTACCAGAGAAGGAACTGTTTATGAGACAGTTTTTGATGTAAACTGAAGTCATTTCTGTCTCTGAAACTACAGTGAGAAGAGAGAAATGTCCCTCTTATGTCAGCTTCAAGTAGAACGGAAGAAGAATTTTTCCAAACACAATTCTATAGTATGCAGGCTGGAAACTTAACCACTATTTGGAACTTTGTCTCCAGGAGAAATTATGTTGTGAGTTTTATAAAACTTGCTTGCTAAATATACACATATACATATGTAAATATGTATATAATTCTCTATTTAAAATACATATTTAATGTATATGTAGTTTAAATAAAAACCTATTTATCAATCAGTGATAGCCTACATTATGACCAGGACAACAGCAGCTCAATGCCTATCACAATTTTAAATCAACATCATGCTTATTTTTTTGGACTTCTTCCTGGGTCAATACAGTTTCTTTGATAGAATCTGAGGTTGTATCCTGTCCTTGCTGGAAACTCTTCAGAGCTATCAGAAACAGTTGGATGGGAAAGGCTCTGAGATGGTATGGTTGGGTGTCTACCCCTTCTATAAATGTGTCCATGATAGTCAGAGAGACATTGCAAAAAGAAATGGCCCCGGAATGTTAAACTGCCCACACTTGCCTCAAGGTGACCCCCTAGGTCAGGACTGGAAGGAGAGGGGACAAAGACAGTGTATGGGAAAATGACTTTCACTCCTAAGAGTGCTGGCCTTCCCCGGTGGCTCAGATGGTAAAGAATCTGCCTGCAGTGCAGGATACCTGGATATGAACCTTGGCTTGGGAAGATCTTTTGGAGAAAGGAATGGCTAACCCACTCCAGTATTCTCGTCTAGAGAATTCCATGGACGGAGAAGCCTGGTAGGCCACAATCTATGGGACTGCAAAGAGTTGGACATGACTGAATGATTAACACTTTCACTCTTCTAAGAGCTCTAATAGCAGATTTCTAAGAAGCCAGGGCTGGCAATTTTCTTTAGTACTGAGATAAATAGAGATTTAAGAAAAAGAAACAAACAATCAAAAAACAAAAACAAAGAAAAGGTAAACTACGAAGCAAAAGCAGACAGATAGGTAAATATGTTTTAAAACAATGCCACAGCCAGCTTGGGGAAGACCTAAAAATCTAAACTCCTAAAGCCCGGGTTAAGAACCCCAGTTTCTTTTCACAGTAGAGTCCTTTTTGGCTTAGGACACAGGGACATGTCTGTACCGCATATAGTCACAAATCCTCAGTGGAGGACCTGAATGAGACATAGGAACTGGACCTGATTTTTGTCCCACAAAGTACCTCTCTTGCTACAATCCTAACTAAGAACTGAGGAAGACAAGCCCGTTTGTTTGGGGCTACCTGCTCCTGATTCCCCACTGCCTAACCCACCCCAGTACTGGGTTTTTAGCACTCACTGCTGTGTTTGGCTCCTGCCTGCTGAGTTTGGCCATTCTACAACCAAACAGATAATCCTCACAATACCATACTTCCAACTAACAGCCTCCTGCCAGACTGTCAACTACTTGCCAACTACTGTGTCATCTGCATCTCCAGAGAGAAACACACATTAGAAATAGTAGTGGATTCTTGGTCATTATCTGTGGTATGGGTTAAGGTAGGAAAATATTTTCCTCCATATGGGCCTCTGTGACCCATTCAAAGCAGGGATACTAAGAAACCCTTGGTGTAGACTTTGGGGTAAAGCAGTCACCATTTACCTCTGTGTCCCCAAAGTCTGGCTCAGTAGTTTCTAGAAGCATGGGGATTTATTCATTAGCAACTGTGAAATCTGCCCAAGGACTGTTTTCAACAGCTCTGATGATGCCAAAGTGGTTATTCATTAGCACGTGGGCATTAATATAACTAAAGGGTGTTAAACCACCTAGGTAGTTGGCTAAACCCAAGGAGGTTGTAGTTCCTTTCTCTTTAAGCTTCTTGGGAAAACAGCTGTTTTGGTGTTGAAACACTTTTTCATGCATCTGTAAGGCAACTGCATAAGCAATGTATGGAGGACTGGGCACCTAGTCTGAATCCAAGATCAGTTTCCTTGCAAAGTCTGGCTGGGGCTGCGACTTTTCCAGCTGCCTCCACCCTAGCTTCCAGCTCCTTTTCTTGCCCTTCTCTGTCTACCTCCGAGCCCCAGGAAGCTGATCTCTACAGACTATATCATTCAGGACTCCTTGAAGCTGGGCTTCTGGTTGGAGCTGGCCAATAGAAGGCACCGTCAGGGGACCAGTGGGCAGGAGAAGAGAATGGTCCAGGTACACACCCACCCCACTGTCCTTATCCCTGGGCAGCGTGCTTCTGGCAGTGGCAGTGTTTCTCTTTGATGTCAGCTCCTGTCATGGGGACTCTGTTCTCTGCCTCGGCTTTCTCTTGGCCTTGATTGTACTGCTCTTTACCCCAGCTTCCAGCACCTCCTGCTTCCTGGGTGTCTCACCAACCCTCCTCTACTCCTGTAACCCTGCACATACCCTGGGCAAAGTCCCTTAATAAATGCTTTTCGGTTAACCCTTTTGAGCAATGCTATACTGCCAGGACCCTGACAGACTTAGTTATAACGTACAGAGCCCCAGATAACTGGTGCCCTGGGAGATCTACATGCTGACAAACCCCCTCCAAGTGCTCATCTCAGCAGGACTTTCTTTCCAGCTTCTAATCTGTTTACCATAAGGGACTCCTAGAGGAAGGAATCCTATCAGCTTTAACTTTTGCTTTCTTTCCTGAGCCTACTGAGTCCTAGTAAATAAATATGCAAGATCAAAAGCAATTTTCAGCTTTTCCACAGTTCTCAGCTCCCTGCACTTAGGGGGTTAGGGGCACTGAAGTGGGACTGACAAGGTTTGGTGGACCCACAAACTTCTTCTTACGGCCTTCAAACTTCCTCCAACCCCATCTGTAACTGGGGACAATGAAAAGCTCCTGGCGGGAGGTTGTCTGAGGATTCAACAAGATAATGCTCACAATGGTGCCTGGCATGTACGTAGTTAGGTGCTCAACACATTTTAGATGTTATTATTTTTCCTCCCTTGGGGACGCCAGCTGTTACTGGGACTATATGAAGGACAGAGTCATCATCACATCTTCAGAGAATGCAAACTCGCTTCATAAAGAGAGCTCTAAGACGTCACAAGGAGCCACTCAGGCCTAGCAAAGCTGAGTTCATTGCCACTGGGAATGGGATAGTAATTGTGGCATTGCATTAAAGCTGACTTCAGAATACAAAGTTCTCACATGTTACTAACACAATAAGCTAAGGAAATGTTTTGTAACTTTAAGCTTCCAAGGAGAAGCAAAATTGCAGATGAACAGATGGTGAATTAGAGCACTGTGGAACTGAGGCTCTGTCCCTCTCTGGCTGAGAGGGCTGGGCAAACCCCTGCTTAGCCTTGGGGCCCTGTGTGCACACTGAGGATAACTGCTCATGATGAGCTTATAATTTACAACTATTAAATGAGATCTAAGAATGATTAAGTGACGTGTGCATATGTGTGAGTAAATAACATGAAACCTTTTTTTTGGCTTCACCATGAAGCTTGCAGGATCTTAATTCCCCAACTAGGCATTTAACCCAGGGCCACAACAGTGAAAGCTCGGAGTCCTGACCATTGGACAGCCAGGGAATTCCCAACATGAAACATCTTTGAATCGAGATATTGCTTTCCTTTGGGACTTTCTTTTAAATGAAAAATCTGTTGGTCGCTCAGCTGTGTCTGACTCTTTGTTACCCCCATGGACTGTAGCCTGCCAGGCTCCTCTGTCCATGGAATTCTCAGGCAAGAATACTGGAGTGGTAGTCATTCCCTTCTCCAGGTGATCTTCCCTTCTCCCAGGGATTCAACCTGGGCCTCCTGCATTGCACGCAGATTCTTTACCATCTGAGCCATCAGGGAGATTCTATAATATCAATATGAGCTTTTGCTTCATGTCTTTCAAAATTTGCAGTATGGAAGATCAACTCAATTGAAGATTATTTGTATGAATTATCTATAGATGGATTATGAGCTGAGTAAATCTTTATGGAGAAACTTGATGGTGGTTGGGATGGGTACAAAGAAGCATGGAGTGGTGGTTTTGATTCTTTTCTTCCCTCAAGAGTTTATGGCCAGCCTTTTCCTGCCAAAGCACAAAGCTCATGTCTCACTGCTAATGCTGCTGCTCCAAGACTTGTGAGCTGCAGCCATCCACCTGAATCAGCTTGGCTTTTAGAATGCAAACTCCTGGTGCTAGCTGCACATAAAGACCCTTAGCTCTGTTCCGGCCTCACAGAGCAGAGGCAGTGTGGACTAGTGGATCTTCAGTGTGCTTGGAAGGCACTTGGGCAGACTCCCTGCTTGGAAGGCACTCGCACCATCAGGTCCCTGTTCCTCACCACACTCAGTATTCGAGGGAGGGGTCCAGATCTGCGTGATTCTCATTAAGCACCCACAGGTGATTCTGCTGCAGGCATCTGGCACTGTGCTCTGAAAAGACATCTCTAGCAATACTTTTCTCCAGTGAGAGGTGGGAAATTGGTGGAACTCTAAGGCAGGGCAGGGCTCCCACCTCTGGGACCTAATGCCTGATGATCTGAGGTGGAGCTGATGAATAACAATAGAAGTAATGTGCACAGAAAGTGTAATGCACTTGCATCATCCTGAAACCACCTCCCCTCACCTCTGGTCCGTGGAAAAACTGTCTTCCACAAAACTGGTCCCTGGTGCCAAAAAGCCTGGGGACTGCTGCTCTAGCGGATTTGAACCCTTGATGTGCTTCTGCTGCAGGGGCCTGACTTCTTTTCAACTCTACTGCACATTACTTCCCATTTCCTCAACAATGTGTGCTTTATTTTTGTTTCCTTTGACCTTCTTGTTCTCTATGTCCTGTTCCATGTTCACAGAGAACATGTCTTATTCTCTATGTTCAGTATTGTCCTCTTTCACCTGGGCTTGAACTTACATAGATAAATTAGAGCTCAGGTGAAAATCCTACCATCATTCTCTTAAAACAAATTATCCACTTAAAAACAGTGTCACAGAGGAAAAACATCCAGTCAGTGTGAACTAACACTATTACTAAATTTCAATCCACTCTTTATCCTCTGGATTGTCTGTGTGTGTATCTTTGTGTAGTTAGTGTCCGTGTTTTCATACTTTTTCGTTTAAGCTAATTTCACAATGCATCTCTATTTATAAACGTTGATAAAATGCTTATTCTTTTGGCTTTATGGTAAAATCCTTTCCCTTCCAGTATAAAATAGGTATTACTATTATTCTCTTCATTTTTAAATTAAAGAGTATGTTATACCATTTGATTTTCTGCTAAAGAACAGATAGAAGTTGCAGGTAAACATAGCTACAAGTTTCATTTTTCCCCTCAATGAGTATTAGTCCGTGTTTGTATGATGTCAAGCCATGTTCTGCATCTAAAGGTAGAATAATGAAGAAGATAGACCCAAATCCTAGAAATCCAATAGGCAAGAGAGAAAAACAATTGTGATAAGCACTAAGAAGGAAATAAAGAGGGTGTTTTAAAAGAGAGGAATAGAGTGGTAGACATATTAAGGTATGAGGAAGTTAGCAAAGGCCTCTAAGAGGTGGTAACATTAAAGCTGAGACCTAAAGAGAAGACCTCCCCCTCACCTCCAAAGTGTGTATGTGTGCAGGAGATGGGGGAAATGAAAGGTAGGGAGTGGGGAGAGCATCTTAAAAAGGCTCTGAGACTGAAAAAACCTCAGCATCTTCAAAGGACCAAACTGGAAACAATGTGGCTGAATGAGGGGGGAGTGGTCTTAAGACAAGGTTAGAGATGAAGGGAAGCAGAATCATACAAGGGCTTTTTAGGCCATGAGAAAAATGTGTGCTTTATTTCCAGTACTCTAAAAATCACTGAAAGGTTTTAAAGAGGAAAGTGTCGTTTTCTGGTAACATTGAGTTGCCCTATACAGACTGGATGGGCAGAGGGCAAAAATGAGTATATGTGGGCAAAGAGGATGTGATTGCAAGCATGGTGGCAGCTTGATCAGACGGAGGAGTGGTAAAGATGGGGAGATATGGCGGGGGCAGGTACATTTTCAAGGCAGAATCAGTAAAATTTGGCGGAAAGTGGATGAAGGGGTAAGGGAGAGTTAACACTGAGAGAATGAGCCCAGGTTTTCTGCAGGAGCAACTCAGTAGAGAAGATGTCAGTTCCTACTACAGGGGACCTCAATGTCTGTCTAAATGCGCTGTTCGTGCCCTCCTGAGCACAGATATACACGTGCAAGAATCTCACCAGAAGCTCAAAGAAGAACCAGGAGTACTTGAAGACTGTTTCTTTCACCATTCCAGTGCTGACCACCATCTGTAGGGCAAGCTCCTCATGGAAATGCTGGACAACAAACACAAAAACGTTACATGTATGTAATGACAGTCTGTATTAGGTGTTTTATTTGCCAACTTTTCTTTTTTCCCAATTGTAATAGTCTGTCAGTATTGATGCATTTGTTCCAGATGTCTTAGACCACAGTGGATGGTCTGATTTTAAGTCCTGAAGTAATCTGAGACTGGAGGGCATTTTAAGCAGGCAGAAGGCTTGTGGTGCTACTGTACTGGAGAGCTAGACTGGAAGGAATGGCCTCATCAGGGAAACGAAGCTTCTACAGGGGAAGCATTCATGGGCAGCAGTTGGAACTGGGACTATCTGTTATCTTCCTCCAGGTTCCACTGTAAACCCTCTGTGTGACCACGTGTAAAGCATTCCTCTCCTAACCCTGAGTTTTCTCATATATAAACTCGATTGGTAGCAATGGTTCTCGGGCTTGAACGTGCAATCAGAATCCCTTGGAGGGCTTGCTAAGAACCAGACTGTTGAGCCCACCTCCAGCATTTCAGATTCAGCAGGTCTGGAATGGGGCCTAAGGTTATGTGCTGGGAACCTCGATTAGAGAAACACTGTCAAGACGGTAACTCCACTCCTTCCAGAGAGAACAATTTTTGTTTTTATAATCTGTCTATGGCTTTGTGGGAGATGAGATGAGTTCAGTTTATGAGTAGTGTTGGTTAAGCCATTAAGTCATGTCCGATTTGTGACCCCATGGACTGTAGCCCACCAGGCTCCTCTGTCCATGAGATTCTCCAGGCAAGAACAGATGTGTATAAGAGACAGNATTCCTCTCCTAACCCTGAGTTTTCTCATATATAAACTCGATTGGTAGCAATGGTTCTCGGGCTTGAACGTGCAATCAGAATCCCTTGGAGGGCTTGCTAAGAACCAGACTGTTGAGCCCACCTCCAGCATTTCAGATTCAGCAGGTCTGGAATGGGGCCTAAGGTTATGTGCTGGGAACCTCGATTAGAGAAACACTGTCAAGACGGTAACTCCACTCCTTCCAGAGAGAACAATTTTTGTTTTTATAATCTGTCTATGGCTTTGTGGGAGATGAGATGAGTTCAGTTTATGAGTAGTGTTGGTTAAGCCATTAAGTCATGTCCGATTTGTGACCCCATGGACTGTAGCCCACCAGGCTCCTCTGTCCATGAGATTCTCCAGGCAAGAACACTGGAGTGGGTTGCCATTTCCTTCTCCAGGGGATCTTCCTGACTCAGGAATTGAACCTGGGTCTCCTGCACTGTAGGCAGAGATACAAGGGAAGTCTTATTAGTAGATTATCTGTGTTAAAAGGCATAGAGGTAGCAGCTTGAACTCTCTCAGTTTCTAAACTTCTGTGTCCCAGGGTCTGATGCTCCACTTTCTGTCTACACTTCTCACCAAGTCATGAGACTGCTCATCTGACTGCAAACGTAGCAGTGATTTTTTACACCTTTTGCATCTTCCCTACTTCCTAGTTTATCTGGATACTTGTTAATACTCTTGACAACAGCTTTGATGTCGAACAAGGTTAACAATAAAGGTGAGACAACCAACCCATGTCAGTTTGCCTGTCATTTCACTAAGCCACAAATGTTTCCAGGCTGTCAAGCCATCAGTCACTATGACGGAGCAGACAGTGCACCCTGAGGGGAACTCAGGATGGAGAAAGACAGGATACTGACTCTAGACAGTCAAGGTGCATATCTAAGGAATAATTTCAATGAGCCCAGATTCTCGTATCTTCCCATTTATAGAAAAACACTAAAATCATTAACTCAAGATGTCTGTTTTTTGTGAACATCTTTTGATGTGCAACTACATGTTTTTGGTTTTATTTCCAGTAAAACCTCCTATATATCCTGGCTCTTTCCTTGACTCTTTGAAATAGTCCCTCAGAGATAACTGAGAGACTGCTTTCCAGGGTACAGTCCTCAATAACGTCCCCCAATGAAACATAACTCTCAATTTTTAGGTTGTACATTTTTTTACCGGTCAACACTGTCCTGGCCTTAAAATGGAAAGCCCTGCATCTCAAGGACCCCCTAAGACCCAGGAAAACTGGGATACCTGGTTGCTCTAACTGATGGCAAAAATGACATCTGAGCACTTTCTGTGGATTTCATTTATCTTACAATCATAAAATGTACAATAAATACAGATTAACTCATTTTTTTTTATTGCTCAGTGGGTAAGAAAGCTGAAACTACTTGAATACCCTAATATCACATCCTAGGGTAATGGCATATGTGAAAATAAAGTTTTACAGTCAACACTCAAAGTAAAAAATTGATTAGAGCAAAGCTTACCCTTGATAAACCTTTAAATTACCCACACTGTAGGGTAGATATGCAACACAATTTACTGATTCTTAAGTACAGTAAAATTGAAGAGTTACTCAGATAAACTAAAAGGAGACAAACAGAAAGTTCTCTGTGCAGATGTCTGGGTATTTGAAGTAGTGACATCCCTGGGTGATTAACGGGGACAAACGGAGAATGCTAAAGTGTTTCCGCTTGTCATTGGTCCCACTTCATTCTGTTGAGTCAAACCTTTACAATTTTAATACATATGAAAACATGTGAGACTTCAGGGAAGTTCCTCCTCTTGGGAGAGGTACAGGGCTGCATGTTAATCTAGCAGGTGGTCTAAGCTCGCCTGTGATGTAACTCGGCTATACCGGATCTTCCCATTGTAAGAAAGAGACGCTCCACAAGCTTCAGAGGTAACCGCTGGAAAATAGGTCAGTTTGACTGCCAGAGTCTTATGGCAAGAGGAGATTAGAGGACGATAAGCTGCTTCTTAAAGTAATTTATGTTGCTTACCAGGCAACATTATTACAAGAACACCTTGCTCTGGAGGTTACAGAAAATAGCCAAGCAGCTAAACCCTGTTTGCTGAGCAACTAAGGAGACACACTGGCTAGACCTCCCCATGAAATGAAATGATTCTCTTCCTGGTCATTGAAATGACCAGAAACAAAATCAAAACAAATTAATTGCTCCCAAAAGAAATCAGGCCCTGCCTGAAGAAAACAGGCATAGGCAAATCATGGTCCTTAAGAAGGAAAATAGTGCTTGTAACCCGTCCCCGCAAAGCCCAAAGCTAAGATTTAGAGTAAGGGACATATTTATTTTCAACACTTCATACATCTTCTTTCACTTCTCCTCTTAGAATTAACTCCTGGTACCTCCTTCCAGTCAAGCGGGGCCCAGATTTGTGCTAAGTCTGCAGCACCAGACCTTCCAGGGCCTCCCGATGCCTGATCTTTCCCCTACCTAGGCCAAAGTGAGCTGTGCTGAGGCTCATTCCCTTGGGGCCTGTTGAATACACATATTTCCCTGTTAGCTTCTGCAAAGAGTTTCCTATATTAACCTTCCAATCAGCATATTTACATTTTTATAAGGGTCTTGAAAGACACTCAAGACATTAACTTAAGTAGTTGACCCTTGGATACCAGGCAGAGGTGAAAACCTGGGGCAGAGAGGTTTTTGTTTTTCTTTATTCCCCACCCTTAGATCACACATGTGACAACTGAAGAATTCTATTAATATAAAGAGACCTGGTGAGCGGTTTCACAGCTTGTCAAGTCTCTGAATTCATAGGTAAGGCTGATTAAAAGAATCACAAGGAAGCTTTTCATGTCTGATACAGTATTGAAATGCTCATGCTCAGTTGTGTCTCATTCTTTGTGACTCTAAGGACTATAGCCTGCCAGACTCCTCTGTCCATGGGATTTTCCCAGGAAAAATACTGGAGTGGGTTGCCAATGAAATAAATGATACCTAGTTACTGCCTTCACTGTGTTGAGGATGAACTGTCCCCAGTCCTCCTTTTACTAAAAAAGAATCTAACACAGTATGGTTCCTGGACTAACATCAGCTGGGAACTTGTCAGAAATGTAAACCCTTGGACCCTACATTCAGTTCAGTTCAGTTGCTCAGTTGTGTCCGACTCTTTGTGACCCTACAAATTGTAGTACACCAGGCCTCCCTGTCCATCACCAACTCCCGGAGTTCACATGAACTCATGTCCATCAAGTTGGTGATGCCATCCAGCCATCTCATCTTCTGTTGTCCCCTTCTCCTCCTGCCCCCAATCCCTCCCAGCATCAGAGTCTTTTCCAATGAGTCAATTCTTCACATGAGGTGGCCAAAGTATTGGCAGTTTCAGCTTTAGCATCAGTCCTTCCAAAGAACACCCAGAACTGATCTCCTTTAGAATGGACTGGTTGGATCTTCTTGCAGTCCAAGGGACTCTCAAGAGTCTTCTCCAACACCACAGTTCAAAAGCATCAATTCTTTGGCACTCAGCTTTCCTCACTGTCCAATTCTCACATCCATACATGACCACAGGAAAAACCATAGCCTTGACTAGACGGACCTATGTTGCCAAAGTAATGTCTCTGCTTTTGAATATGCTATCTAGGTTGGTCATAACTTTCCTTCCAAGGAGTAAGTGTCTTTTAATTTCATGGCTGCAGTCACCATCTGCAGTGATTTTGGACCCTACTTTAGATCTACTGAATCAGAAACTCTAGGGGCCAGCAGTCAGTTTTAACAAATCACCCAAGTACTTCTGATGCACAGTAAGCTGCAGAACCACTGAGTTAGGAGGTAACTGGGTGGTCAAAAAATGGGGGATCTGGAACAGGGCTGCCATAGAGTGTGTGTGTGTATGTGTGTTTGGTGTGTACATTAGAAGGGCAAGAACAAGGAAGGAGAGTACTATTTTTATAACAGTGAGAAGGTGGGCAATGTATCCTGACACGGCCCTGTTTGGTACCTTTTTGCTGACTGGCCTGGGGGCTGTTGTTGAACTTGGAGCATCACTATTGCTGGAACAATAGTAAGACATCCGGTTGCAGCTGCGATCAGCAATCTGAAATACACAAACCATGACTCCACAGTCAACCCACAATGGTCCCCAGAAAGATGAGCCAATGGCCTGGAAATCAGCTTAGAATTCACTGTTAATGTATTTTTTTTTTCTGGTTACAAAGGTGAAACAATTGCCAAAAATACACATAAAACAAAGCAAATAAGGTAAAATACACCTAATTCTACTTGCTCCTGAGATATTCTCTGTTAGCTGGTATGGAGCCACCTAGAGTCACATCCTAGTTAAGAAACAGTCTCTTCCACTAAGTCTCTGACTTAACTGACAGAGAAGGGGAAAAATATGTGTGGGAACAGTGCCTCTCTGTGGGTTAACATGGTACTGTTCCCAGTCTCCTCAACACTAATAATTTGTCAAAAAACAAACAAACAAACAAACAAAAAAAAACACTCCTGAAAGGAAGATGAGGCTTGATTCTTCTAGACAAAATTTTATCCCCTCAAAATTGTTAACCCAGTCCACAGAGAAATTAAAAATCTTCACTTTCATTAAAGGAAACTGTAAAAATCAAAGCTGTCAGTAATAGCTGCTATCCACTTCTCTCCTAGGCAATCTGAAATGATGTTGCCTAAAGGGGACTTAGATGTAAAACTGAACCATGGTGTGCTGGCAAATGCTTAACAACCAGCTCGCAGAGGGGAAGGGCTGATCTGTAGAATTTGCCAATTTCTGTGCTGTGAATGCTTCTGTCATGCCTGATTTCAAGTTAACATGACATTACTGAATATGGTGTTGGGAAGAGATGTGCAGTAGCAAACCAACCACATAGTATTTCCACTGCACGGAAACAACAGACATAAATAACCTTGAAAATACAGACAGCAATAAAATATAGTAAAATGCTTACGAAGGGAGGAGATTTGCATACTCCCTTGTAAAAATGGAATAATTTCAGATTTATGGACAAGCTGCAGATGTTGCACAGAAAGTTCCTGGATACTCTTCGTCAAACTCCTCTTATGTCATATCTTACATAACTATGGTATGTTTGTCAAAATTAAGAGATCAGCACTGCACATTAACTGTTAACTAAACCATAGGCTTTATTCAAATTTCACCGGTTTTCCACTTGTGTCCTATTCTGTTCCAGGAGACCACAGTGCATTTAGATTACATTTGTTTTTCATAGAACTTGTGCGTTAATTGATATAATTTAATTTTTAATAACGTCTGTATTTAACAACTGGTTCAGAAAATTCCTGGAAATTTAACAATTAGTTCTCAGAAACTGATATGAACCAGCTCCAGCACATCCTTGGATTTATTCGGTAAATCAAAAAGGGTATTTCACATGATTTCATGAGATATATATATATCATCAGAATCTCTAGGAGTGGATCTATAGATGATTCTTACATTCGCCCAGGGTTCAGAACCTCTGCAGAAACAAGGAAAACCAGGCTCAGGGCAGGAACAGACTTGCCCATGACCATAGGCCAGAGTACAATCAGATCAGGCCCCAATCCTGGTCTCCAGATTTTCTGTCTCACAACATACTGTCTCAAGTGGGTGTCTCAAGGGAAATGATGTCAAACCCTAAAGAGTCTGACATATCTTCATCAGAGAAAA
Source organism: Neotragus moschatus (assembly GCA_006410615.1). NCBI lineage: Eukaryota > Metazoa > Chordata > Mammalia > Artiodactyla > Bovidae > Neotragus > Neotragus moschatus. Next base: position 612,356 of record SJYA01001205.1, read on the forward strand.
TGACTTTATTCTCAAAGATTAGCCACCCTGAGGTCACAGATAACTGGAAAGAAAATTGGACTAAGAATTCATGGTAGTTTTGTACATATATGAAAAACCACTGAATTATACATTTTAACGGGGTGAATTTTTTAATATGTGAATTGTATCACAATTAAAACAAATTTCAAATGAGAGGCATTCTACAAAATACCTGACCAGTATGCCTTGAAACTGTCAAAGTCCTCAAAAACAAGGAAAATCTAAGAAAGTGTCATAACCTAAAGGAGCTAAGAAGGTATCACTACAAAATATAATGTGGTATCCTGGGTGGGATAGAATAGAATAGAAACAATACATTCAGGAAAAACTGAGAATATCTGAATAAAATATAAATTTTAGTTAATAATATGTTACATTTGGTTCATTAGTTGTGACAAACGTGCTATTTTAATGTAAAATATTAATAACCGGAAAGCTGTTGAGCACACAAAAATTTTCAGTTATATACAGATGTAATTCTATACATCCAAAACTTTTATAAAATAAAATGTTTATAAAAAAATAAAGAATTTATGAAAGGAAAACAATCTAGGGCAAGTCACCAACCCTCTCAGGATCTCAATTTTTGCTTACAAAACTTGGCTTTGATCTTTGGGGTTCTTACATGGGATAATCAATCTATGGATGTTGAAAATCTAAAAGGCAGGTATTAAAAATTAACACAAAACAAAATGAAAAAAAAAAAACCCTTTCTAGGCATCAAAAACAGTTAAAGCTAATTTTTCCCCTGAAAATAAAACTCAAGGTATTCACAGATGCCATGGGGCTAAACCAGCTATGCTCAAGAAACTTCCCTCCAAAGTCCACTAACTCTACTCAGACCCCCAAATGCCAGTCTTGCCTCTACATCTTTCAGAGTGGTCTCAGTAATTTCAAAATAAAAGAATTTTAATAACTTGAAAGTTGCGCATTTGACCGAGACAGTAGGCAGCAGGAGTGGTTGATTTTGTGTTGTCTCTCCAAGTGTTAGTCAGAAGTTAAATAGCCCATGTCTCAGTTCAGGGCTTGACACCTGCCTTACCTTTGAAGACATGATGCTCTTAACTTCCTCATCCGCTGCACAGTGTGGCCCTGCAAGGTCTGGGTTACTGCTGCTCATCACCCGGGCCTGCAGCAGCTTCGAACTCACAGCTGCAGCGGATGTGCGTCCATACGTGTGGTAGCGAGGGTCTGGGAGGGCAGCGGGGCCACCTGCAACCCACCAGGTACAGACATGTCAACAGAAAGGGATCAGTCACTTACTGGATTTGAGAAGGAACCAGGGAGGGATGGGGTAGATAGTAGAGCAGACACGCAGCAGATTAGGTCTTGGAATTAGGGTCTTATTAGCAAATGCCTGAGGGAGACAATTTTGGGGGGAAAGATAGGGTGTAAGGCAATAGGGAGAGGTAAGGACTGTGGTAAACTGCAAGCACATGTCTCATCCAAAGACAAGGGCTGCTCCTCAGCTCTAGCTTATTATTTCTCAAGACAAGCTGGAAATGTGGCTATTTTTATTTATTAATATTTAAACGATAACAGATTTATAAGTCTTGCATTTCTGAGATTTGAGAATCCAAGGAACCCTCTGAGCCTTATAAGAATATGAATACACTATATATAGCAAGGTGTTTCACCTTTAAGTATTTACATATGTTCAAAGGTGATTAGTTAAGTCTGTAAATATTACAAGTATTTTTAAAAACATTTGAAATTATAGGTTTACTTGAAATGAGGCTACATGGACTAATAAACATGCCAAGTTCCTTTGCTAGGGCCTGGAATTTTGTTAACTGATTGATGCTACTTTTTATATCATGCTGACCAGATGTTCTGGTTGAGTGGAGAAATGAATTGTTATTTCAGTTTAGTTTGGGAGGAAATGAGAAAAAGGATTTATTTTTTCATAATGTAAAGTTTAGGAGCCACTGCTTACCACTGCTATCAAAGAGATATTTTTTCCTCATCATTATTCTCCTAGAATCTGTTGTTACTTCCCCAGCTCTTACAAAAAGAGATTCTCAGCTGAATTAGAAATTACCAACTGGGTAAAGATCGGTGAAGGATTATCAAACAAGCAGAAAAAAATAAGTGCTCAGAGTACAAAAAAAGAGACAGAAGGCTGATAGAAAGCAAGACAGAAAAATCTAGAAATAACCTTTCAATTTCAACAGTCACGTAAGTTTTTCTCACTCTGAAAAATAAAATTTAACTTCCGGGCTTTTACTTTTATTTTGAATTCTGTAGCAGTGGGGTGGGGATGAGGGTGCCCTGCCCACCAGACTCCCGCGCTCGGGGGTGACAGTACCTGACTTGGGCATGTCTCTCTGCGGCTCCGGCAGGCGGAAGACGTAGTGCACGTAAGAGGCCAGCAGGCAGTTTCTCCCGTGCTGGTCCTTGCCCAGGCCCTTGCTGTTGTGCAGACTGTTGGCGGTGACCACCACGGACTCGAAGGCAAACTGAGAAAAGTTGGCTGAGGAACCAAGAGAAAAATGGGTGGCCCCACAGTGGGTCCTTAATGAACGTGAGGTGGAACATTCTTTGAGGGCAGTGACAAGGAGTCTTGGCCACTAACCAGCTGAACCAGGCCAGTCAAGATGGTGGCCTGGGGCAGGGTGAGTTGTTTTAGTAAATTCCAGTGTGCGGCTCTGCTACTGCAAAGGACTTCACATCCCTCCTTCTGCCAGTGCTGTGGTTTTTCAGGACAAAGATGTGAGTATGTCCAGATAGCCTCCCCTCTGGAAGCCATGCTGTAAATGGGCGCTACTCAGTGGAGACTGCTCTGACATCACCAGTATCATCTAGGATCCTGTTAGAAGTGTAGAATCTCAGGCCCCACCTCAGACCTACTGAGTCAGAATCTGCATTTTAACAAGATCCCCAGGTCGTTCTTATGCACACTCTGGTCTGAGATGGGCTGTTGCACAACACAGATTCTTGGTGCACAGATTAACCTAAAAACTTCTGTGTATTATGTCAGTCCCTGGTCCTGTACAAACAATGCTTCACCGTATAGGCTCTGTGTTTAGGAGCTCAACCCCTCCACAATTTGGCTCCACCCTACTTATTCCACCTGGTACCCTCTCCTGTTCAAATTCAACTTCCTTAAAATAAGGCAGTCTTTATACTGTTCCCATTGCGTCTGCGTCTCACTTCTGCAATTCTGCTCATGTTGTTGTCCTCACTTAGAAAGCCCACGCTGCTCCCACCAACTAAATCATGCCTATTCTTCAATGCCTGGCACACTCCCATCTCCTCAAGGAAGCCTCTGACTCCACTCAGTCCTGGGATTAATTGACACCATATCACAAGGTTCTTAGACTATGTCCAGTGGTAAACTCTGTCTCTCCGATAGGCTGGAAGCCTTTCTAGGGCCAAGTGCATTTCTCATACTTTGTTGTCTCCCCACTATGCTTTCTGTTATGCCTGACACAGATAAGTCCTGAATAACTACTTTGAGAATAAGTGCCTCCAACAATTCTGCCTGTTCCAACAGCCCAGAGTCCAAAATGTGTGTATGAATGTTTTGTCTAGCAGCTGGGGATGGCCTACAAAGTAGTATACCAAACACGTGGGGGAGGAAAGTAGAAAGAAATCCAGGGAAGAAAGAAATGGCCACTCCACAGGAATCTAGCTGGAGAGGCGCCAGCTACATGTATGAGAAGTTACCTGAGAACACAGGATGCCTTGTCTGTGCAGGTACAGAAGATGCCCTCCAGGATACAATACACCCAGGGATTCAGAGGTCATGCTCCTCCCTAGCTCTGAAAGTTCCCCACTATGTCCCAGGCTACACATTCATTACTCTCTCCCCACCAACCTTCTCCTCTTACATGGCCCAGTAGTGTTATTTCCTTCTTTAATGACACTCCCAGAAAAGTGTATTTTGACACTTTTTTCTGAACCACTTGTTTTCGTGAACCAGACACTCTGGTTCTCTGCTTTTGCCAATCTCATCTCATCTCACTGTTTTCATTTTGGCTTCTTTCCTTTTATCCCTCCTTTAAAGCCATCCTAAACACAGTCTTCTTGGGGGCTCTTTCTTCCTCCCAAATGGATCTTCACCATCCTTCCAAAAATATTTAGCTGTGTTCCTTTGAGGACTTGCGTCCTGTGCTGCTGCTCTTTGCTATATTTTATTGTAAGTCCTATTGATTATTATTGCAAAACCTACAACTCTAAGCACAGTACTGGCAGCATGGGGGATATCCAAAGGTAACTGCTAAGCTGGAAAACACAAAATAATACAAGCCCTGCTGAAAACAGTGGCAAACAAAGATGCCTACAGAAGCCAGTCTATTTCTGAAGCAGTTAGAAAAGCCACTGGACCCAGGCACTACATCATGTTATTTCCTAAGGAAGTCTTACACATTGTATTTAGGGCTCATTTGTTAAAAGTAAACATTTAAGATGAGCAGTTGCCATGGCTGAGGGGAGGGGAGAATGAGGTGACAGCTCAGGAGTATGGGGTTTCATTTGAGGCTGATGAAAATGGTCTGGAACTAGGTAGTGGTGATAGTTGCATTACCTAGTGAATAGACGAAAAACCACTGAATTTTGCACGGTAGTGAATTTTATGGTATGACATATCATCTCAATAAAAAATGGATCACACCACACTGAATTTCAATTTACAGTGTTCCTTTACTTCCATTTAATCTATGTTATCTTATTTCTTTAAAACACTGGATTCCCTTGTTGTCAAATCAGCAAAAATATTTCAGAGATAAAAGGACTCCATCAATTACTGTGGGTGTGCTCAGCTGTGTCTGATTCTTTGTGACCCCATGGACTATAGCCTGCCAGGCTCCTCTGTCCAGGGGATTTCCCAGGCAAGAATACTGGAGTGAGTAGCCATTCCCTCCTTCAGGGGATCTTCCCAAACCAGGGACTGGGCCTGAGTCTCCTGCATCTCCTGCACTACAGGCAAGTTCTTCACTGATGAGCCATCAGGGAAGCCCCCATCAATTACTAAGAACGGAATTTAAAGGACTGCCTTCAGTCACTCAACACATTTACTTTTTTAAAAAAAATCTATAACTTTAAGCATCCTATATTAATGTTTCTTTTTTCAAACACCCAGGAAGTCTCAAAAAAAATCAGTAGTGGACTTGGTCTCCTCATGACTCACAGCCTCGATAGATGCCATTGGCCCTGCTCCCAAGTTTCTAAAATAAGGCACTGCCTGTACCTTCCCAGCCCCCCAAGGCCTCCTACCTGGCTGACCAGCGATGACCATGGGCTGCACAAACAGCTGGAAGAGCTTGTCCAGCACCAGATGCAGGAAGAGCACAAGGGGCTCTAGGCGGGAGGAGTTTAGGCAGATGATGCTGAGCTTCAGCTCGTGTTCCAGCGCCGACTCGCTGATCTTCTGGTCCAGCACACGGATGGGGAAGGTCACCTGGCTCTCCAGGGAGTGGCAGAGGGTGAAGAACTTCTCCAGATGGTTGTCCTGGGAAGGCAGATGGCAGGCCTCATGGGTCTCATCCCATCAACCCTCCCCAGTGGATTCATAAACACAATCAAATAGTGACTTCTAGGAAGAACCGCTTATCTAGTGTTTCAGGGCAGAGGGTCTAAGACATGGATGTTTCAGACCCAGGTTATGACTTTCTTCGCAGAGTGGTGTGCACAACATACATCCTCTCAGTAATTATTAACTGAAGAAACATTAATTTGTACTCTGACCTGTTTATAGGCAAGGGCAAATACACCGGGCAAACACAATGCCAAAATAAGGGCCTAAGCCGATGCAAAACTCAGTCAGTGGCAGGAAAAGAAGGGAAAGTAGAACTGAAAAAAATGCTGCAGGAAAAATGGCAGAGTTACAGACAGAAACATCTGACAGTGCAGGCACCAGGCTGCTTCAACATTTTTATAAGGTCTTTATTTCTTTCAACATTAAATAAAACCTAACAGGTTTTCAATTTCCCACACAGAACTAAAGGGTCTTTTTTTTTGGTTTTATCCGTGCACAAAGCTTTTCATTGATCTTTCATTGACCTGTCCTTAGGAGTCTCTCTGCTGCACCCCATCTTCATTATTAGCCTTTTGCTCTGATTTAAATTTGACCTTGATGTTCCTTACCTGGGTGTGAACAGAAGAAACAGCTTGCACTTCAATATTGAATACTCCCTTATGTCCTTCAGCCCATTTAATGGGAGGATTCTGTGAAGGGACTTTCTGTATTAAAAGGGAAAAATAAAAGCAATTCAATTCCCTTTTCTCATTACTAACAAGGAGAGTAAAGTGACTTGGCAGTAGATATCGGGGTTATACAAATAGAAAAATCCCTGGAAAACACAACTTGGTCTTAGAGTTAGGAGCCCTGGATTCAAGTTCAGTTTTATACCAAACTAATTATTTTTATTTTGACAGGTCAGTGAGACTCTCTGGGACTTTGTTTTCTCATGCTGAAAGGAGGGGTTTGAAGTGAGTGATCTGTCAAATTTAAGCTTCCATCCAGCAGATGGTAATCCTGATTCTAAGAATTAAAGTAATATCTTAATGATTTCTCCATTAATCAAGACAATGTCAGAACAAAGTGCAGAATATCTTTAAAACGCATGAAATTTTAATGCTTTTGAGTGACAGCAGTTTTGTTCCCTTTTAACAAAATGTATCTGAGTAGCAGTCCTTCTAGGCTTCTGCTTTACTCAAAATGACTTTTTATACCATTTATATGTCAATAGTCCTGAAGTCCTCAGAGACCATTTCTTGCCTTAAAATCCTGAGGGAACTGTGATCTCACATCACTGAGGGAAGAGGGCCTATGCTCACCCAGCCATGTGAGTGTGGGTTTTGTGTCTCTTGCATTTTAACAAAAGGGTGTGTGCCGTACTTGCAAGGGTAGGATGTATACATGGGTTGGGGACCTGTGGACTCATCTCAGAGTTACAAACTGGGCCCCAAAGCTTGATCCAGCCCACAGACAAGTGCTGTTTGGCTCAGTGTTTAGTTGCCAAACATTTGAAAATCAGACAAATTCACATGAAAGCCTGCTTTTCTAACATCTTTTGAGAACTGGAAGATATGAAGACATTGGTCTTGCATCCCAGCATGGCACTGATCTGAAGAACAGAGGGACCTTGAAAAGGAAGACAGTCTCCAGCGTGAACAAATTCCACCAGGAACTGGCATTCATTAAAGAGTCTGACTCCTGCGGACACTGGAGTTTGCAGTAAGCTAAAGCAATACAGGGGCTTCTCAGGCGGCTCAGTGGTAAAGAATCTGCCAATGCAGGAGACATGGGATCAATCCCTGTAAAAGGAAATGGCAACCCACTCTGGTATTCTTGCCTGGGAAATCCCATGGACAGAGGAGATTGGTGGGCTACAGTTCACAGGGTCGCAAAAGAGTAAGACATGACTTGGTGACTAAACAACAAAAACAAAAAGCACTAGTGACCATTAAAAATATAATATGAGCCATCTATGGCACTTAAAATTTTCTAGTAGCCATATTTTTAAATATACTTAATGTGATTATAATTTTAATACTAGTGTCACTGAACCCAGTACAGCCTAAAGATTACGGTTTCAACATGTAATCAATATACAGAATGATGGATGAGACCTTATACATTCTTTTTCTGTTACTAAGTCTTTGAAACCTAGTTTGCATTTTTATATTTATAGCACATCTCAATTTGGACAAATCACATTTTGAAATGCCTCACGTAGCTAGTAGCAACTATACTGAACTGCTGCTGCTGCTGCTAAGTCGCTTCAGTCGTGTCCGACTCTGTGTGACCCCATAGACTGCAGCCCACCAGGCTCCCCTGTCCCTGGGATTCTCCAGGCAAGAACACTGGAGTGGGTTGCCATTTCCTATTCCAACGCATGAAAGTGAAAAGTGAAAGTGAAGTCGCTCAGTCGTGTCCGACCCTCAGCAACCCCATGGACTGCAGCCTACTCCGTCCATGGGATTTTCCAGGCAAGAGTACTGGAGTGGGGTGCCATTGCCTTCTCTGATACTGGACAGTGCAGGTCTAAAGGATATTAGGAGACGCTAAGGGCATATTGATAAAGATAGCTTAGGGCAAGTAGGGAAAAGAACTAATATTCACTTAAGCATTGCTTGATATCCATGATCTCATTTAACGTTCAGAGCAACTCTGTAGGCAGATATGGGCTAGATTTCATCTTTGAACCTCAGAGAGAGTACGCAATTCACCCATGTTCACACTAGGGCATGGCAGAATCTGAGTTTTGGACAGAGATTTACCTGTCTCCAAATCCAGGTTTGTTTGGCATCATTAAAAAGATAATTGGGCATTCTAGGAAGTTAGAATGTGCAGCTTGATGTTGAGAAGACGGTTTTGAGGACTTCAACAAGGGGCTGTATGTCCAAATTATAAAAAGCAATTAGGAAATGCCTGTGAATACATTCAGGTTGATCTTAGGTGGTTTGAGACCAGTTTTGATCTAAAGCCGGAATATGCCTGTGGCCCAGAGCAAAGGAAGCTTCTCTTCCAGGGGGAAAAAAGGAAACATAAAATGGGGGGCTGGGTTCTGTGTAGTCAGAGTAGGGAAGAAAGTTGACTCTAAAATTTGGAACAAAATCCAAATTCCTGGGAAATTCTTCAACTTGAAATATGCAAGGGAAACAAAAGAGATGAAGTGGAACCTATAGATTAAGAGTCTTAAAAGACATATATGTCAACCAATAGCAATGTATGGAGTTTATTTGGATCCTGATACATAAACAAACAAACAACTGTAAAAAAAAATGACATTAATGAGATAATTGGAAATTTGATCACTGACTGGATATTTGAGGATATTAATGAAATACTGTTAATTTTTAAGGTATGACAATGGTACTGTGATGGTTAAAAATAATCCCTTATCTTTTAAGGTAAAATACTGAAATATTTATACATGAAAGGAAATGATGTCTGGTATTTGCTTCAGAATAATTCTTACTGATGTAAGCCCACACCAACCAGACTGAGAAGCATGAGAGCTGGCGCTGGTGCAGGCAGAACAGAGCATTCACTGGGCTCCGTTACACTAGTGGACGGCAGCAGAGTGTGTGGGCAAAAAAAGGCAGCACAGGAAACAGGGGAGAAAGACTGCTGACGTTGGTATCTTTAGAGGAATAAGAGCCCCAGTACCCACCTGAGGACTGTGACAACTGACCCAGAGGAGAAACTGATAGAATCTGGCATGGGAACCTTTTATAAGGAAGGGAGCTGAGAGCAACTGCTAGCAAAGTGGGCTGTATTTGCTTCCCTTTTAAAATACACGATTCTGAAAATCCCTGTTATAGATAATACAAGGTACGATGCTGCCTTGAATTTATCAAACATTCTGAACTGGTTATAATCTAAATGAATGAGGGTGTAAAGTCAGTTATTTCTCCCATCCTATCAGAACAATGTGCTCTCTGAAAACCTCCTGTGCTGACAGATGACAGCTGCCCAAAATGCACTGAGCATCCTTGGTCACGTATAAAGAAATGGGAAGGGGGTCTGGAAAGGTGGGCCGAGACCAGGGCTAGACAGGAAACAGCTGATGGCCAGCTTGCTGGTTACCTCTGCAGAATGCATCGAGTAGTTGGGTGGCAGCTTTTCCAAGGCAACTGGAAGACAGTAGGATCCAGTTTGAAGACGTTCATTTAAGAGAATTGGCAGCCACTGAAACAGACGATGTAAAGAATAAAATGGTATTTATTACAGCATATAATTCTGGCAATTTATCTAGCTCACAATAATCAAATGCAACTAAATGATGATTAGATATTGACCAGGGCTCTTTTGGGCAGTAATTTCTGTCAAGTTCTTTGCATTTTAAATTCCTTGAGAACTCCTGAGATGGTATTATCAATGATTCACTGCTTTCAGAGCCAAACTAGTAGCATTTTTTTCTTTATAGCCAATGTTTGTGTGTGTCTAAACATCAAGGTTCAGTTTACCTTTTATATATATTAAAGAAATAACTCTTTTTCCTTGGAGGAAAAAGTTATTTTTATATGTGAAGCATACACAGACACACACACTTTGGAAATAATGCACATTGTAATGCTTTTTTATAAATGAGTATTCTTTCAGTATTGATCACCCACTACCTTTCATTCCTGAAATTGTCATTTGCTAAGTCAAGTCATTTCCGCTGTGCCACTTCTGACAAGAAAAAAGCAAGTGAAGAGAATGTAGTTGCTTATCTCTGTAGGTACCCTGGACGCACCAGCAACAGCAGTGTGAATTTGCAAGTTGAAAACAACTCACTGAATATCCCAGGAGACTTTCTACTGAGTTTCCTTGCTTCTGCTGACAGCTGATGTGATAGAAGGTGAACAGGAGGTGGTGATTTACTGTAAGCTTAGCAGGGAGCTTAATTTTCACTTCTTCATAGAAGTCAGGAGACCTGTTTAGAAAGCACATTATACACGAATAATTTTTAGCAAGAATGATGGCTTCTTTGACTATAAATTGTAACCCCATGGACCCTCTGCCCCTCAGGATTTGCCTGCTTGGTGTTTCATGCTTCATTTTACATCCGCCGGCTCCTAGCTGAAAGTCCTTGAGATCAAGCTTATGTCACTGAATACACTTCACTTACACAAGGCTGCTCACAAGCTAAAAGCTTTGTCAGGAAAAAAAAAAAAATCCCTGCACACAATAGAAAAACCCAACAACTTAATTTGGACAAGGGATGAGGTGTAGAGTCCTGCTCTGACCACCTTTTCATTTCTACCTCAAGAACTGGGTATGACACTTGGCTGGCACTCAAAAATTTGGGGAAAACAGATGAAGGATGCAGGAAGCAAAGGGGACCTGATTTTACTGAATTATGAAGTCTGGAAGTTTACTAACAGCTTCCTGTACTTTACTCATTTAACCCTCATCTCAGTCCAAGAGGGTAGGTTCAGAAAAGTACTTAAATGGGCCAAGGTTACCAGGCTGGGGTCAAATCCAAGTCCGTCTGATCCTAAAAATGTGAATAACAGTTTAAACATTCTGTGACTCAATTTATCCACATAAGAATGAGTGTTCCATTTCTCCTTGGTCAACTTAAATCTTAAAGTAAGTAGCAGCATAGGTGTGGAGTGGTGTATAGAAAACAAGGAGACAGAGCAAGGAGGACTGGATTTTGCTTCTGGCCCCTCGAGTATCTCAAAGCTAAGCAGGACACTTTTTTCTTTATGTAACAGCATAAAATCTCTCAGTATCACACTAGGGTAGAAGATTCCAGAAAAGTCAAAACAGTATTAGGTTCTTTTGTTGTTGTTGTTCTTAAAATTTTTTTTTATATTTTTTATTTTTTTCCATCTCAGGTGTACATGAGTTCCCAAATCTTGAAATCCCCCCACCACCTCCCACCCCACATCAACTCTCTGGATCATCCCCGTGCACCAGTCCCAAGCATCCTTCTTACATTTTTTTTATTTTTTATTTTAAAACAGTATTAGGTTCTTGAAGACACATTCACCTGATCACAGTTACTGGCAAAAACTATCCGTCTGCAACATAGCATCAGGGAACTGGCATGGGCTATCTCTGTCCCTTAGTCCCTGAATTTTAAAAACTGGTAGGAGGAATCACCTAGAAGATTCAGAAAATCAAGGAGATAATGCAACAAGCTTGGCATATGTTTAGAACTAGGAAATACGCTTACTTGTTATGGTATGTAACGGCTGTGTACACTTCCTGCAGAAATTCAGGGCCATTGGATTTTCCAAAGATGACCTGTTTGCCAGTATAGAAAGGATCAAATTAACTGTGATATTTGTGTAAATCAAATCAACAGTCATCCCAGTGGGATGCTCTGGTCTCATAGAGCTGTATTTTTATAAATTAAGAGCGCTGAGTTCTACATGTGACCCAACTGATGCAGAAAAAACTGGCTACAAAAATAAACTGAGACCCCAGGGCGCTACATCAGTGACCGAGGGCCACAGGCTTGTGAGACTAGAAAGCCAGTGCTCTCTCCATTTGCCTCTCCACCTAGAGGTCTGTACTACAGGGCAATGTCAAAGGGTTGCATCCTCAGTGAGATCCCTTTTCCAGCCTCTTTTCCCTGGTTGCTTTGGTCATTAGGATCTTCACTGGCCACATATTTATGCTCTTTAAAGACTCTTCTTCGGACACACATTAGCCCAAAAGGCCCATGACTTCACAAGTGAGCTCACCTTTCGAAGAGCCTTCCGTTCCAGATGCAATAATGCCCATGCCAGGCCCCAGAGCTTGATAAGTGGTGAACAGGCTGGAGTCTGGCCCCTACCTGTCCCTGGCTGGGCACCTTGGCTACCATCAGGATCTGCAGAGTTGTACCTGGCAGCCCTGATGGACTTGCCAGAGGTGAGAGCAGTGAGAACTAGGGGAGTCTTCCTCCTAGGGTTTCTTCCCCACAACCATTCCAAGAAGATGTTGTGTTGGGAAGGTAGGTGGGACATTAAAAAAATATGGTTTACTGAATCACTTTACTGTGTATATTGCAGACATTGGTGAGTGAGTGAGTGAAGTTGCTCAGTCGTGTCCGACTCTTTGTGACCCCATGGACTGTAGCCTAACCAGGTTCCTCCGTCCATGGGATTTTCCAGGTAATAATACTGGAGTGGGCTGCCATTTCCTTCTCCATGGAATCTTCCCAACCCAGGGACTGAACCCAGGTCTCCCGCATTGTAGGCAGACACTTTACCGTCTGAGCCAGCAGGGAAGATCCACTGCAGACATTGGTACAATGCTGTAAATCAATTATACTTCAATTTAAAACAATTTGGTCATTAAAAATTAATTAATTAAAATATGGTTTTATCAAAAGTGAATATTTGAAGAATGGGAGCACTGGAAAAAACGTCTTCAACAGAATTCTATGACTTAAAACAGTAATAGCTAACCACCATCTCATTTATAGGCAGCTGGTTAAGAAAACACAAATTCTGGGGTTTGGGGCTCCTCAGGGGACACTGCATTACATATTATTATTTGATTTATCTTTTACCTCAGGATGAAGATCCATTCCTAGAAGGTGTTGAGATGGTGTATGTTTATTGTTACTAGGCATCACTATTTTTTTAAATCTCTAGATGTGGACTGGGGCTTGAGTAGATGTGTACCACAGCATACAACTGAAAGTACAGCAAACACGGCTGACCACCTGGGCCTGTCTCTACACTTCTTATGCTGTAAGGATGGTTGGAACAACTTCATGATATTTTTCAGTCCTCTAAAATGATACGCATTTCCGAATGTCACAGCTCACCGTGGAATAGGTCTGGACTTAGGCTGACCCGGATTCCCCATCAGTATCTGGGACCAATAATGGACCAGCCACAAAGTGCTCTGCGCATGCTCAGTGGTGCTGGCCTGAATCAACACACGCTGTAGACCGATCGGCCCTGGACTTCGTCCCTGTGAACTGACAAGGAAGTTCAGCCCACCCTGCTTAGAGGCAAATGTTTATTCCCCTCCTTACTGGCATAGCACTGCTGGCATCCTCTCCACACATAAACTGGATTTTGATTGTGATGTTCCGGGCAGACGCTAGTTTGTTAGCAAAGTTCAGCCTCTGTGGGTAGACATAGAGAAGGTTTCTGGAAAAGAAGAGATGAGGAACCAATCAGTAAGATCTAGAGTCTATTTTAACCAAGTTGTGTTCAGGGGATGCTGAAGTCTGCACGCACAAGGTGACTGTTGTGAAGGAGATTTTCCTCTCAGAAGTGAATTACTTTTGGAGAATAAATGCATTATTGTTGATTCTTCCTCTTCCACTGCAGTGATCTGATAATAACCAACACTGTTCTCTGTTTTGCTACACAGAGAGAGGTGTCTGCTGTAGCTGAGAAAGTCCTGGAATGTGGAAATCTGCCCAGAGGTAACTATATCTGATACAAAGATAAGAAAAACAAAGGTTCTGCGCATTTTAAAAAGAAATCATGGCCACAGACGATGGCGTAATTTCATTTCTCCTTTCTAATCCCATGTAGCACTTTTCTAAAAAAAAAATCTTAACTCTCCTGCACCATGCTACATGCAGGATCTTAGTTTCCAGACCAGGGATTGAACCTGTGCCCCCTGGTTGAAGTGGAAGAACAGAGTCTTAACCACTGGACCACAAGGGAAGTCCCCATAGTTTCAATTTTTTTTTTATTGTCGTGACATATTACACTGGTTTAACTTTCTTTTCTGATATGACTGTTCATCTAAGTCCAATTACCTATGTAACATAATGCAACACTATGAATAACATACCTATCCATTCAACAACTATAGGACAAATACTAGGCTGACTATAACTGTATATTTTTTCTATTTGCATTACTACTATTATAATCCACTAAAAAGTAAGCTCCATGAGGGCAGAGATTTTTATCTGATGTTTCTGATTCACTGATGTATTCCCAGCACTGCACTGGTGCCTGGGACATAGTAGGTGCTAAAAATATTATTTGTTGAATAAAAGAATGAATGTATATACATTCAATTAATCATATTCCTGACTTTAAGAAACAACAGTGATACTAATATTTATAAGTATCATTAATATTTATCCACAGACTGGTTCCAAAGAGGAAAAGGAGTATGTCAAGGCTGTATATTGTCACCCTGCTTATTTAACTTCTATGCAGAGTACATCATGAGAAATGCTGGGCTGGAAGAAGCACAAGCTGGAGTCAAGATTGCTGGGAGAAATATCAATCACCTCAGATATGTAGATGGNATGAGTTTGAGTGAACTCTGGGAGTTGGTGATGGACAGGGATGCCTGGAGTGCTGTGATTCATGGGGTCTCAAAGAGTCGGACACGACTAAGCAACTGAACTGAACTGAACTGAATATTTACCCTAAGCTGGGTACTTTCTTTAATTTTCAAACTTATCCTATAGATAGATATTATTTTCATGGCATCACCCCCACAACACACACACACACGCACACACGCGCACACACACACACACACACACACACAAGATATAGTTAGGAAATGGCAATCAAGAGCTGAAGTCAGGCACTCTGGCTACAGAGTCACTCTGTTAACCTTTTCCGAGCTCTATTCTCGTCAGATAAGGCTCCCATTAAATAAAATGATAATGGCCTTTTCAGACTATTCGTGACATCTCTCAGAGGCAAGTTTGCCTTAACTCTCTGGATCTCATTAACAGCTGAGTGTCAACAGTGCACCAAAGGCTGATTTGACTGTGTCATGTTCTCTGGGAAAGTGTCCTGTCTTCCTCGCTCTTGGTCCACGATTCTAAATCCTAATTACACATTCTTCCCAAAAGGACATATTCTGGTCCCAAAGGCTTTAGATGATAAAACAACCTTTGTGCGAACTAGATTATCAAGAAAACAGTGATCAAGAAGGAGGACCAGGTGACCAGATTTTTCCCTCTGTGAATAAAGGTTCTCATGATACTTTACAAGGGTTTGCATATTAATCCATACCAGAGTTTCTCAGCCTCACCACTACTGACATTTTGGACTGGATCGGGGACTTTCCTGAACACTGTAGGATGTTTAGCAGCATCCCTGGCCTCTACCCACTAGATGTTAGTAGTATCTCTCCTCTACTCAGCTGTGACAAGTAAAAATGTCTCCAGACATTGCCACATGTCCCCAGGAGTGGCAAAGTTGCCCTCACTTGAGAACCACTGACCTATACATGTGAATTTTGCATTACAAATCTATATAACTATGCCTGGCAAATTTCCTATCTTTAATAGATATAATCAGTGCATCTAGTGGGTCCATATTCACATGTAAAGGATTTCCATTGGAAAAGTATAAAGTCAAGACTCAAGAATTAGGCAGAAGAAAATTTTTAATGCTTGATTTATGTCAGAGGTAGTCAAGGACTGAAAAATCAAAAGAAAAAGACTAGACTGACACTGCTCTTGAGTTCCAGCCTCTTCATTGTGATAAGCTCCCCCGTGGGTGTGCATTGCGTGTGTGCATGAATGTAAGCAAACAGTCTTTTTGGACCAATATTTACCTAAATCCATGAATTTACCCCATGGATCTTTCTTGCTACAACAGTATGAACAGTGACAACACTGATAACCACAACCCCGGATAAGTCTCAATGACGAAGCTAGTGAACCTCCGTCTGGTGGACACGCAGATGAGGAACTGAGGCCCTGGGAGGTAAAGTGACATTTGCTCCATGAATTAGCCTCCAAGTGGGCAGAGTCCAGTTCAGCACTGACTCTCCAATAGCTGTCTCAGTGATGCCTTGCAAATCTTGCTCGGTCACACTGAGGGACCCCAATTGTGATGCAGGCAGATGGAGCTGAACTTCAGAGGCCATCAGGAAAGGTCACAGATTAGTAATGATGGCAGAAGGCAGTTCATGGTTGGCAATGCAGATGTCCGTGTGGCTTAGACACTCCTCTCTGCTCGCTCTCGGTCATCTCTGCGGCCACCACACTCACCAGCAGAGCCAATGTTTACTGAGTGGCCGTGTGAGAGTGGTTAAGGGCTCTGAAGTCAGACTTGGGCAAGCTGCTTAGCCTTACCAAAGCCTTTCCTAAGCTAAACCCAGTGGGGTTAGTAATTGCACCCACTTCCTAGGACCATAGGGAATGTTAATGAACAAGAACTTAGTGATAGGGAGGTGATGAGTATTACTTCCACAGAGCTAAAGTGAGATACACACCCCAACCTACACCCTCCACTCCGGATCATCCTCATTTCTCACCTGGATCCCCACAGTGCTTTCTGCACTGCTTTCTCTTCTAGATTTGCCCCATTCACTGGACTCCTTATATGTTGGTTAGAAGGCTCTTTCCAAAGTGTAAAACGGATGGTGTCAGGAGCCTACAAGGGTTCCTCAATGTCTTCTCATGGGCCTACAAGATCTGGCTCTTGGAAGCTGCCTGATGCTACCAGGCATCACTTTCCCACACTGGCCTTCTTCAAAGCCTAGAATATTTCAAACTCATTCTCACCCTGGCGGCTCCTATACCTGCAGTTATCTCTGCCTAGAAGAGCATCTCCTGTTCTCTAACTAACTCATTCCTTCTCATCTCTGGGGTTTTGGCTCACATGTCAGATCCTCAAAAAGGTCTTTCTCCCATCCTACTTAATTGGGCCACTCCATTCACATATTCTCTCTCTTTTATAATTATACGATGATCATATATACATATGCTTACAAAAATAATTGATTATGAGTAATGATTATGAAAACACATGATTATGAAAATAATTTATGTAATAATATATGTATCCATTCTCTTCAATCTTGAATACTTGCAAAGTACAGAAAATTAGAAAGAATAAAACAACCACCATTTGATATCCCAACACAAAATTACTGCCAAGGCTAGCATATGTCCTTCTAGTCTTTTTCCCTCTATATGTTAAATATTTTCATCATATATTTTTATACACAAAACTTTAAAAAAATGTTTATTGTCAGTTAACATTGTTCAGTTATGACCATTTTCTGGTGTCACTAAACATTTGTTTTTTGGCCATACCACGTGGCATGTGGGAGCTTAGTTCTCCAACCAGGCATCAAACCTCACACCTGCACTGGAAGGCAGAGTCTTCACCACTAGACTGCCAGGGAAGTCATTAAATAGTTTCAATAAACATGATTGTAATGGATGTATATTATCGCGTATTATGAATGTGCCATTATTTACACAGTCTCAAAAAATAAGCACTAAGATTATTTCCTTTTTTTTTTTTTTCAATTCCAAAGTTAGAATGAACACTTTCTATACTTGCCTCTCTGCAATTCAGGGTACCTCTGGAAGGATCCCTTTTAATTCTATATAGTTCAGTTTCTTCATCTTTAAATTAATTGAAAAGATACCAATCAACCTTTCTTTATGCTGTGCTATGGAGGAGCCTGGTAGGCTGCAGTCTATAGGGTCGCTAAGAGTCAGTCACGACTGAGCGACTTCACTTTCACTTTTCACTTTCATGCATGGGAGAAGGAAGTGGCAACCCACTCCAGTATTCTTGCCTGGAGAATCCCAGGGACGGGTGAGCCTATTGGGCTACCATCTATGGGGTTGCACAGAGTCGGACACGACTGAAGCGACTTAGCAGCAGCAGCAGAAGAAATAATGAGCCAAAGTTCATAAAAATGCTTTGAATTAAAAGATGAAAGGGTCTGTGTAAATCACAATGGCAGTAGCCCAGCAAGCCTGGATAAGCAAGTCAGCTGTCGGCACACTGGTCTCCTACATCCCAAGCCAGGGCACCACCCACCTGTCCTACACATCTCCCAACACCAGTCGGCAGTTTTGCACGTGGCTTCCAAAGGGGCTGCTGGCCCCTCCGTTCAAACGTCATTACCACGGGCACTCAGTGTTCTGCCCTGTATGCACGTTCTGCAGAATACAGAGCAGGAAAGAAACATCCAGAGAATTTGGTCCACATTCTTTTCTGTGGACCAGAGACTGACTAACCCAGAGAGGTTAAATGATTTTGCCTAAGAATTTTCTTAAGAAGATGCATTTCCCAAGGATCATCATAATTCTTACTGGCAAGAATGCTAAGTGANTGAGCCTATTGGGCTACCATCTATGGGGTTGCACAGAGTCGGACACGACTGAAGCGACTTAGCAGCAGCAGCAGAAGAAATAATGAGCCAAAGTTCATAAAAATGCTTTGAATTAAAAGATGAAAGGGTCTGTGTAAATCACAATGGCAGTAGCCCAGCAAGCCTGGATAAGCAAGTCAGCTGTCGGCACACTGGTCTCCTACATCCCAAGCCAGGGCACCACCCACCTGTCCTACACATCTCCCAACACCAGTCGGCAGTTTTGCACGTGGCTTCCAAAGGGGCTGCTGGCCCCTCCGTTCAAACGTCATTACCACGGGCACTCAGTGTTCTGCCCTGTATGCACGTTCTGCAGAATACAGAGCAGGAAAGAAACATCCAGAGAATTTGGTCCACATTCTTTTCTGTGGACCAGAGACTGACTAACCCAGAGAGGTTAAATGATTTTGCCTAAGAATTTTCTTAAGAAGATGCATTTCCCAAGGATCATCATAATTCTTACTGGCAAGAATGCTAAGTGATATGTTTTGTTAAATCTGCATGATTTCTAAGAAATGAATGTAAGAAAATAATAGTGTTTTCTCTTGGAAGGAAAGATCTACCTACAGGGTCAGTAATCCACAAAGCCTCAACCAGATAAGAATAATTATCAATAAACTGATAAACAGTGGTAAGTATGATAAATTATAAGTATGGGTGTGTGTCAGTCACTTAGTTGTGTCTGACTGTTTGCAACCCCATGGACTGTAGCTTGCCTGGCTCCTTTGTCTATGGAATTCTCCAGGCAAGAATACCACAGTGGGTAGCCATTCCCTTCTCCAGGGGATGTTCCCAACCCAGGGATCAAACCCAGGTCTCCCGCATTGCAGTCAGATTTTTATGGTCTGAGCCACCAGGGAAGACCGAGAATTACATTATCTAATGATTTTTGAGAATGTCAACTATAACTGAACTAGGAATCCCTTGCTAGGAATCCCTTACCCAGAAGTTTCTTTAGTAACTACAGGCCTAATCTAAGTGTAGGCATTTAGTATAATCACATCTTTTTCCAAATGTGGGCCAAAAGGCTTCTCTTCAGTTAGGTGCATCACAACACAGAATGGGACACTTGGTATTCATCAAACAATTTTCTTTCCAAAGCCACTTCAGATGGCTTCTCTTGATTATGAACTATTTTAGTAACTCCAAATTCTTTCCATTGATTCAATAACAGCCCCTCAACTTATTTTTAAACTTTGGCACTGAGCAGCTCCAGGAAGTCAGAAGTTAACTTGTGGAATCTGGCCATTATTAGATCCAATTGTTGACCAAACTCTCTGCTCTCTATGGTTTTGGGATCATCCTCTATTTCTTTTGCTGAAAACAGGTTAACTCAGGGGACCTTGAAGTCTTTGAAAGCCACAATGCCAAAAACATCATTTTGGTTTCTCCTCCGTTTAGCCTATCCTTCATCCAGTGCAAGGAAACAAAGAGAAAAGCTGCCCTACAAAACAGAAAAACAAACTATAGAATGGAAGAAAATATTTACAAATGATACAGCTGACAAGGGAATTATCTCCAAAATATACATACAGCTCCTATAACTCAATGTAAAAAAAAAAAAAAAAAAAAACAACCTAATAAAATAACGGGCAGAAGATCGAAATAGACATTTCTTCAAAAAAGACTTACAGATGGCCAACAGGCACATGAAAAGATGCTACACATTGCTAACTATTAGGGAAACATAAATCAAAACTACAACGAGGCCCCACCTCACACCGGTCAGAATGGTCACCATCAGAAAGTTTACAAATAGCAAATGCTGGAGAGGGTATGGAGCCAAAGGAACCCTTCTACACTGTTGGTGGGAATGTATATTGGTACAGCCACTAGGGAGAACAGCATAGAAGTTTCTTACAAAAAAAAAAAAATAGAGCTACCAGATGATCCTGCAATCCCACTTCTGGGCAAATATATAGAGAAAACCATAATTCAAAAAGATACCATGCACCCCAATGTTCATTGCAGCACTATTTACAACAAGACATGGAAGGAACCTAAATGTCCATTGACAGACAATGAATAATGATATAACCTAAGCTGCTTTTACACCAGGGAAGGTGAGCTTGTATGATTAGTGACCCTCATTAGGTAAGATACTGAGTGAGAATATCCTTTTAAGAAAACTACAAAATGGAGCTGCCCTGGTGGCTCTGTCGTAAAGAATTCACCTCCAATGCAGGAGACACAGGTTTGATTCATGATCTGGGAAGATCCTACATGCCGAGGAGCAACTAAGTCCGTGTGCCACAACTACTGAGCTGTGCTCTAGAGCCCAGGAGCTGCAACTACTGAGCCCACATGGCACAACTACTGAAGCCCGAGTGCCCTAGAGCTTGTGCTCCACAAGCGAAGCCACCATATGAAAAGCCTGCATGCCACAACTAAAGAACAGCCCCCGTTCACTGCATCTCGGGAAGAACCCATGCAGCAGCAAGGACCCAGCACAGCAAAATAAGTAAATATAAATAAAGTTATCTTAAAAAAAAAAAAAAAAAAAAACTACCAAATGTTCTACAAATAGAAGGTGGTCAAGTCAATTTCCTCACCTTTTTATTACATAAAAAGGCTGGAGTTGAGTCTCAAATGCAATGATACTCAAGAACTTAGAAAATTGCAAGATATGATACAAATAAAGACTCTTTTCCTATCAAGACTATAAATGTAAAACAGCTGAGTGGACTTTACAGGGCAACCTTAAACACTCTGCAGGGCAGTGAGATCTTAAAACATGTGACTTCACGAATGGATCAACTTCTCTGGGTCTCTCTCTCCACCTTCCAGTTGATGCCTCTCATCTGTCTCTTGGCGGTGCTCACTTTCTCCCTCTCTCTCCTTCCCTCTCTCCTCTCTCCCTCTCTGTCTTTAATCCATGTGTGTGTCTCTGACTCTCTTTCAGTGTCCCTCAGTTTGTCTCTTTCTGTATCTTTCTGATACACCCTCTCGCATCCTTCTCTCTCCCTCACAATCTCTCAGAAAAGGGAAAAATGTTCCTTCTATAGGGACACTCCTTCAGTTTCACTGAGTCACTAAAATCCGTTTTCTTCTGAGTTTGCAAGCGTTTGATGGTTTCTTCCCTGGGCTGGGCCTCGGTTGTGGGTAGGATGAGAGACACAGGGCCTAAGATCTATGAACATCTCAGAATTCTACAAAAATGTCTGAGACCCTCAAAAATGATTAACTCCAAAATATAAAAAGTAAAACCTCAAAACAAAAATTTATGAATTTAAAATTAAAATTAAATGCTTACCAAATGCAACATTTTATCAGTTGACAGTAACTCTACTGAGTTTAACAATAAGCAAAAAAATCCCCCTCCCCTATTTTTGCAGGCTGTTATAAAATTACACATTGGGTATATGTAATTAATATGGAAATGGATACATCTTAATATGTTTTAATTGCCAACAAAGGTCTGTATAGTCAAAGTTATGATTATTCCAGTAGTCATGTATGGATGTGAGAATTGGACCATAAAGAAGGTTAGGTGCTAAAGAATTGATACTTTCAAAGTGTGGTGCTGGAGAAGACTCTTGAGAATCCCTTGGACTGTGAGGAGATCAAACCAGTCAATCCTAAAGGAAATCAACCCTGAATATCCATTGGAAGGACTGCTGCTAAAGCTGAAGCTAAATTACTCTGGCCGCCTGATGTGAGCAGCCAACTCATTGGAAAAGACCCTGATGCTGGGAAAGACTGAAGGTAGAAGGAGACAGGGGTGGCAGAGGATGAGATGGTTAGATAGCATCACCAACTCAAGGAACATGAATTTGAGCAAACTCCAGGAGATAGTGGAGGACAGAGAAGTCAGGCATGCTGAACTCCATGGGTCACAAAGAGCCAGACACGACTTAGTGACTGAAAAACAACAGCAGCACGGGTGCTTTGAGAAGTCTTAAAAGGAACATGGCTGTTGAAATGGGAGAAAGGATGAATAAAATATCAGATAAATTGGTTTTTCTGTTTTATTAGTTTCCTTATAGCTAGAGACACAAGTGTTGGTTTAATAGCAGGCCGTTAGCAATATGCACTGGATTGAAGTAGATGGGATAGTAAATTGGAACCCACCTCTTCTGATGCAACACTACAGAAACAGCTTTCGATATAAAAAGCTCTCCAGGTTTCTAAATAAACACTTTCAACCTAACTACTTTGGCAATTTCAAAGTAATTTCTTTTTCTTTCCCTGGTGTTTTAAAAGTCTCCCTCTCTAACCATTTTTGCAAAGACAGAGCCAAAGAATTGATAAACTATTTGCTGAAGTGGAAATGGAGCAAACCAATTACATGAATAAGATACCCTCATTCAAAAACTCTAGAAAAAGGCTAGTGGCTCTTACTTCTTTTAAGCAACAGACTCTGAGTTGAGCAGAATGAAATTCAAATGCCTACTAATGTAAGTAATATTTTATAGTTATCTGATGTCTTTTATTCAAGCATTCCAAAGAAAAAGCAAATGTAGAGATACTACTTTGAGCTATCTATGCAAAGTGAGAAGCCAGAGAGGTGGTTTTGTATATCATTCACATTTCACTGCCAGAAAAATGTATTTTAGATGTACTAGCAAAAGTAGCTAACAGCATGTATTTCTTACTACGTGCAGGCACCATTCTAACGGTGGCTAACAGTACCAATGATAGAACTGCTATTTAGCCTCATTAGGCAGATGATCTTGCCTGGAAAATTCCATGGATGGAGGAGCCTGGCAGGCTGCAGTCCATGGGGTCTCTAAGAGTCTGACACCACTGAGTGACTTCACTTTCACTTTCACGCACTGGAGAAGGAAATAGCAACCCACTCCAGTGTTCTTGCCTGGAAAATTCCAGGGACGGGGGAGCCTGGCGGGCTGGCGTCTATGGGGTCGCACAGAGCCGGACACGACTGAAGTGACTTAGCAGCAGCAGCAGCAGCAGGCAGATGATAACACTGAGGCCCACAGAGGCTGTATAACCTGCACAAAGTGACACAGCTGCCAAAAGGCACAGAGCAACTCAAATCCAGGCGCCCTGAAGCTCATACTAGATCCAGTGCCCATAACCACTGCTGCTTCTAAGAACAACAGTAAACGGTTTCTTTGGTCAACAATGAGGCTTACTAGAACTTTATCATAAGGTGGTCTCTTATTAAATTGTTTACAGGCACTAAAGGATGCTTTCCCAAGAGAATCATAAGAGTTTTTTTTAAGTTTAAAATAAAAGTTTAAAATAACTTAAAGCTGAGAGTGAGTACTGTCCCTGAAGGTGTTAGATAGAGGTTTTGGTGTTTTAAATACACTGAATGCAAATGAAGTTAGAAATCTCAGAGTTTAGCACCTGGTATATTCTCCAAATTTTCCTTTCACCCAGAAATTTTATACCTTGTTATATAATCTCCATAATCTGCCTCACATACTTTTTTTTAGCATGAGAATGTTTATAGCAAATAAAATATTTGCTATGTCCTGTCTTGTCATTCCATGGTCTCGTGCCATTAATTTATGTTTATTCCTATTTCTAATACTCTATAGTTTAGATGAAAGCACAAACTCACAAAGGAGTCAGTGAAAAATGGAAAGGTGAAGAAAACCCCTAATGTGTAGGGTGGAGGGAACATTCCACCGTCAGAAATCAGAGCAACAGAAATGGAATGTATAACTTGTTGTAGGACACCAGCCAGAGCCCACACAAGGCTGCCTGCCTCAGCACAAGAATGGAAGGGGACTCTGGGAATGAGTCACAATAGCGGCTTGTGCCTCAGTTAACTCTGTGCTCCATGGGCTAGGCTGCAAAGTCTTGTATAAATGCTGGTATTGTATTCTGAACACTGGGGACCTCTACCCCTCATCTCCACAACAAGCAAATGCAGTTAAGCCAGAGACAAAACATTACCATATTGTTTAGAAACACTACAATGATCCAACATGGTCTCTCCACACTCGGCATGTTAAATTAGTACACTCAAAAACACAAATCAAATGAGAGAGAGAGAAACAAAAAACAACAGCAAACTCTAGGACTTGTCATTATACCACTTTTAAAGACTTACGGGGAGTGGGGGAGGAACTGTCGACACTTTCTCATTGATGGACTACAATTTGAACATCAAATATGAGGTCTTTGTATAGAATACCTATTATAACTACAAAGAATCCGTCTTTGAACTTGAACTAACTAAATGTTCACAGCTCCTGTATTTCAGACTACCTTTTCTATTACATCAATCCCCATCCCTTCTTTTTTTCCCCATCCCTTCTTTTAGGAGATAGATTAAAAGTTGCTCTTTAGTGAGAGCTTGGTAAGCCAGTGTTCTTATAAAATAAAGCAGGATCTCAAGCTGGGACAAAGAAAATGAAAAACCTTTTAGAAAGAGTTAAAAGCATCTGAGCTCTTCATAAAACCCAATTACTTGTTGAGGAAAAGTTCAGTTAGTTTTCAATCACAAAAGACTTAAAGGGAAAGTTGGGATATTTATGGTCTTAGGTTTTATCTAGATGAGGTTCCCAATAAAAAGAATCACAAATACCCAAGCATTTGAAACGTGATGGGGAAAACTGACTGCTTTAAGAACAAAATAAACCTCTCTCCAGCTTTGCTTGAAACTTTTTTTTAAAGATACTTTGCTTAGCTGGAATTTTACCAGTTAAGATATCCATGTTACCAAATACTTTTTTTAAACTCTGCTTAGCAGATTGAACATATTAAGTGGTCTATATATCATTCACTCCCACTTTAGTGTGAATTAGTTTACTCAGTTCCGGCTCTTCTTACAAAAAGGTTAGATTTATGGACTGTAGTGTGAGTGGAGAAAGGACATAAAAAGGATGACAGAAGATTTCCCTGGTGGTCCGGTTAAGGCTCCTTGCTACTGATGCAGAGGGCATGAGTTTGATCCCTGGCTGGGGAGCTATAACCCCATATGTCACACACACACACACACAGAAGGATTGTGGGGTAATTATTAACCATGATACACTGCTTTAGGGAAGATCCTCAGTTGCTTTGGGTGTGAAGAAGAGTGACAAAGTAAGGGGAACCTGGGCAAGTTCTCAAATCCAGATTTTTTATTCTAAAATTTGTTCTATAACCGCCTTGAACTTGACACTGACAATATGGTCAAAATGTTCACTGGATAACTGCAGCTCTTCCCACTCCCAGCTAACACCATAGAACCCATGATGTGGTTTTAAGGTCTAAGTTATTTGTATATTCTTTGTAAGTCTCCCTTAGGGAGGGCTCAGGAATTTGTTAAATAGGTCAAGCTTCAGTTGGTTCTAACACTGTTTTCAGTGGGTTTCTTTTTGGATGAAAGAAAATACATTACATCATTTATTTATTTATTTAAATTAATGTAATGTAATATATTACATTAATTCAGCACAAGCAGAGATCGGAACTACTTTAGCAATATACATTTCAGATATCTTAAAAAACTCTCCCTTCCACAGCTATATTTTGCATTTCACTCAGAAAATTTATATAAATTATACATATATATATATATACACACACATACATATAAATACTTCAGAGGTGAGTCGGTGGTGGGGTGTAAGGGGGTGTGGGGTAGGTAACTGAACTGAACAGATATATATATACATATAAATAGATGCTTCAGAGGTGAGTTGGTGGTGGGGTGTAAGGTGGTGTGGGATGGGTAAGGTGCTACATGATGGGAAACAGGATAAATGACCTCATTCCTTAAAATTGGGTTGGCCAAAAAATTTGGGTTCTCTCCATAACATCTTATAGAACAATCAGAATGAAATTTTTGGCTAACCCAAAATATACAGCTTAGGGTTTTTTCCCCACTACTCTGAATCACAACTTGGGAAATCTGCTTTAACCTGGGTGAAAACAAAAAACAAAACATGTTGTCCCACGTAATAGGCTTGTTTCTTTGGAGGGTGTGTTAGTGAGGGCTGGGGATGGGGACTCCTCTCCCGTTAGAGGACGTGTGAAGAAGCAGTTAGTTTTCTGTAGGGAGAATGGACTGCAGATGTCCTAGAAACATACCAGGCTGACGGGAACACTCTTCACAGGGAGCCTGGTTCTCAGCACTGGGGAAAGTAAACCACTTTCCCTCACCCACCTTCCCACCTCCCCACACTCCTTCAAACTCATACAACGGGAGTACCTCAACTTTCAGTAGCTTGGTTAAGAACTGTGGTTCAGTTCAGTTCAGTTCAGTTCAGTCGCTTAATCCTGTCCGACTCTTTGTGACCCCATGAATCGCAGCACGCCAGGCCTCCCTGTCCATTGCCAACTCCTGGAGTTCACTCAAAATAATGCCCATCGAGTCAGTGATGCCATCCAGCCATCTCATCCTCTGTCGTCCCCTTCTCCTCCTGCCCCCAATCCCTTCCAGCATCAGAGTCTTTTCNCTGCTGCTCTTACCCTCCAAAGTTCCCTCCCCTTGAGTGTGGGCTGGACCTTAGTGACTCAGTTCATTCTAAGTAACTTTTCTAATCTACTAATCTAAGCGAGATTACTTACAAAAAGACTCTAGCTATATATTCTTACTCTCTCTTGCTTATTCTGAAGCCATCAATGTTGTGAACTGCTCTATTGAGACACCAATATAGCAAGGAATTCTAGGGGATCTCTTGCCAACAGCTAGTGAGGACGTTAAGGCCCTTAGCTTAACAAACCAAGAGGAACTGAACACTGTTGTCAACTACAAACTGGCACTTGCCAAGACGGTTGCCAACGACTGAACAACAAGAGCATTTGCCATCTGCCTCTGCGGAGACTAAACCCTGCACTGCTGAAGCTGTTGACCTTCAACACTTGCTGAGTGAGTTCAGGGTGGAGTAAGGCACTCTGTGCTCCAGGCAGTCTGGTGGGACAGGTCTTTGGATAGATGTTTCAGGAACAGATTTTATGATCCCAATCCTTGCATCTTCTCATATCTAGAAAAGCACTAAATCCCTTCATGGTGACATCAGACCCTAGCAACAAACTTTTTGTAAAATGAATGCTTAACGGTATTCACTCCCCCTTCACCGAAACCTTATCCATTGACTTTCCCCAACTGCCACTTTGGAGCAGTCTCTCAGAGCTATCTGAGGTGCTGCCTCCAGGGCTGCAGTCCTCATTTTTCCCCGAATAAAAATTAACTCACAACTCTCAAGTTGTTCATCGTTTTTTTAGTGCACACTGTCAACAACCTCATGAGTGAGTTCAGAAGTGAATTCTCCCCTTGCTGACCCCTGGGGTGATCCCAACCTTGAGTAACATCTTGACCATGGCCTTTTGAGAGCCCTGAGTCAGAGGCACTCAGCTAAAACACATCTGCATAAAACACAGAAGTGGTGAGATAACAACTGTCTGTTGTTTCACGCTGCAAAGTTTCAGTTATGTAGCAACAAGTAACTAGTATGAGTATGTACCTTTTTAAAAAGTATGTTAGGTAGTCACTGATATTTAAACATGGGATTCCTTTAAAAATGCTTTACCTTGTAACATTTCTGTCTCTTAACTGTATCTAAGGGTTATTATTGCTTCTCTATGGGATATAATGTCATGACTACCTTGAGAAAATAATCTTAATAGCAAAGTAGCCTCCATGGAGCCCATCCAATTACTAACTATAGAACCTTGAGCATTTAAAAATATATAAATAATTTTTCTTCAGCTCTCATTTTGATTCTGTTCACTGAATTAATTAATATTTCTTAAAGAGGCTGTGACAGGTCAAATAAAACTGAAGAAGAATGCTAAAAAGTACCTACCACAAATACCTTCCTTTTCCCTTGAAACATAAAAATTTTAATGAAAGATTCCTCCAAATAAAACAAACATTTCAACAATATTTGGCTTTGTAAGAGACTTAAAATTTAAGTTTAAAGATACCATTTTGATGCCAAATCTGGGTTACATTTTTTAAAAGCCCATGAGGCAGAACTGTCATGTGGAGAGCTAACATGAACCAACCTGCATGTTCTTTTGAGAGGCAGAGGGAGCACATTTTTTCCAGGCTTTGCAAATAGTTTCCTAAAACAAATCTGCCAACTGACAAAAATTCATACACATGTGAGAAAACTTTCCAGTTTTGCTGTTGCTGAAACTGAATTTTTTTCTTTTGGTTTGAGGCAGAACCTTTATTAGTTCCCTACTCATTAAAAAAAGAAAGCGAATGAATGAATCAACACCATTGTTTACAATGCCTGATTTTAATATTGGCAGATGTCTTGGTTCATGTTGAAGAAAATATTGGAACTGGAGGAAACAGCAGGACTACTAAGAAATAAATTGTTCAGATACCCCCAACAACTTCTTGAAACATATCCCTGCTTTGGGTACTTAGTGAGGGAGAAGGCTTGTCTGGGTTTTGGAGGTGGGAGAACTTGCAAGATCTCAGGTGACTGCAGGACAAAGTTGCACATGTGTCTTTCTATAGATCAACTCAGCTGTGAGCCATTCTGGTGTCTTTAGGAGGCTGGGGTTTGCCTGCAAGGAGAGGTAGTCATTCCTCCTCTTTGTCTCTCAGCACCAAGAATTGTGCCTGGCATACGGTAGGGACTCAAAAATACTGGTTAGGTGATTGTATCATCTTTACTCATAGGGTGAGAAGTACTGCTTAGGCGGCAAGATTTTCCAAGGACAGGTAGCCTGCTCTATGACAGAGGGTGAGGAAAGAGGAGGAGAAGAGTTCTTGCTCCCATGCTCATACCAGGGTGACAAGTCCATAAGGAGCTGTACCTGTTCCCAGACCATCTGCAGGGTTGAGTAACAGCTGTTGTTATGAACTTCACTTCTCCCTGACTTAGAAACAGAAACAGGCAGTGCTTTGTCAGCTGCTGGCTTGGGATACACAAGGGTTTCATGCTAGAGGTGGTTTCTTTCTTTTTTATTTTATTTAAATTTATTTATTTTAATTGGAGGCTAATTACCTTACAATATTGTATTGGTTTCATTTCAACTAAACTTTGGGAGAAGACATTAGAGAGCTTACCACAGAAGATGTATCCCGCTTGGGACTCTCGTGCTCAGAGCCCGAAATTAATCTAATGTTGTAAGTCACTCCTGCTTCAGTTTAAAAAAGGATGTTCTAAAGTCCAGAAGGGAGAGGATATATGCATACGTATGCCTTTTCATTTTGCCATACATAGAAACTTTATAACAGTGTAAAGCAACTATACTCCAAAAAAAAAATAATAATTTTTAAAAAGCATGTTCCTTTCTTACATAAACAAATAAAAATAAAAATTGTAATTCCAGGAAAAGATGAGAAAGGGTCTTTGAGACGGTCTTATTATTAAATATAAAATTATTATCCTAGGCATGGAAATCTCTTAAAAATAATTAAAATGAGCCATTAAGTTGAGGAACTCAACTTCACTCAACTTTTATCTTCACTAAACTGTAATATTTATATTTTCACACGGTATTTAGTTTACATTTTGAAGGCTGTCAAACAAAGAACATTAAAGAGGCGAGGCGGAACAGCACAGTTTTGAAAGCTTTATAACCTTTCTGGATTTTAGGCCAGTGGAAAAATGAAATTCGTTTTTTAATTATAAAAGGTATATGACATGTGATTGATAAGCCCTGGTTTTTAAAAAAATTACCTTCTTACACTGTCAAAACTCAGCCGCTCCCTACTCACTGTTCTATTTTACTTTGTGCTGTGAGACCAGCCTGAACTGCCCTCACCCAAAACCCCAGGGCATTCTGGCTTCTGCAGAGAGAGGCCAAGGGCAGACTGTCTGAGACCTTAAAACCACAGGACATACATTACTTGAGAGAGGGCCAAACACTTCATGGGAAGAGTGGCTCTATAAAGTACACAGGAAAGTCAGAACAAAGAATTAAAAACTGAACAGTAGAGAAGATTCCTCCCTCCCTCAAATGGAAAAAGAAATAAAATGGAACAATTCCCCGAAGGATGGCTCATCAGAAGACAAGCCACTTCAAAGAGCTAATTTTAAAATAATAATTAAAAAAACTAACAGAAGTAGGGAAATCAAAGAAAGAAGGCCTTTTGAATTTTAGGAAGATGCTTGTAATCTAGGCTAACTCACCATCATCACAAGCAGGCCCAGATTCATTGTCCTTTTACCACCCTTTCTCTGCTGCTGCTGCTCCCACCAACCTTACCCTCCCACCCCATGTAAAAACAGGATGCTTCATGAACCTTCCTGCTGAAAGCTATGTAAAGGATCACTGGGGGAAAAAGAAATGACATACATGCCACGTGCATGAACAGAGCAGGAGTTTTTGTTAGGACAGTTGTTTACAGGCAGTAACACTAAAGCATGATGGACTCAAAGTGAATGAGTATAAACTATAGATTAACAGGGCTTCCCTGCTGGTTCAGTGGTAAAAAAAATCCACCTGCCAAGGCAGGACACACACGTTCGATCCCCGAAAGGGAAGACTGCACGTGTCTCGCGGCAATGAAGTCTGTGCGCCACAACTACGGAGCCTGAGCTCTAGAGTCTATGAGCTGCAACCACTGCAGCCTGCAGGCCCTAGCGCCCGAGCTCTGTGACGAGAGAAGCCACCGCAATGAGAAGCTCTGCAACTAGAGAGTGGCCCCCACTTGCTGCAACCAGAGAAAAGCCTGCTCAGCACAGCAATGAAGACCAAGCACAGCCATAAATAAATACAGTATATAATAAAACGACAGTGAGATAGTTATGGAATCAATGACATCAGTATACACAGAACCTCCTTAACACTATTTCATTACTGATGATGGGCCCACATTCTTTTATTTTTATATTTGAAGTGGGGAGGGGAGGATGTATAAGTATGTGTAATGAACAGTATAACCCCGAAACGAGATTTTACTCTCTCTCTACCACAGGGTATATTTCTGCAGCCTCCTATCCAGCACATCTTTCAACAAAGTGCCAGATTTCTAAGGTATGACTTATGAGGAAAGAAGCTGACAGGGTAAGAGAAAATTCTTTGCAAAAAGTGCCAACAGTGATGTCTTGGGACACGGGAATATTTTCCCAGTCTTTCTTGGCCCTACGCCTCAAGGGCAAAAAACAAAATGCCTGTTTTCCTTTAATAAACCATGACTGCATCTGCTTTGGAATGGAAAAGATACCCAGGTGGGTCTCAATCTAGAAAGTGAGTCAATTCTGCCCTCAAGTGGCTACATGTTGTACTGCAAAGAGACCGCGGCAAAACCTGACATGGTTGCTAAGTAATCTTAGGTAATCATCAGTTCCCTCCGGGGGTGTTTTCATTCTTCTAAAAAGGACGACTGAATTTTAGAGCAAAGCATCAGAAAAGTGGGGGTTGTGCTCCTGACTTATTATTGAGACCAACTTGTCAGAGAAAAGTGTGGGGATTTAATTATCTGGATAATTTTGGCACCAAGAATTCATTTAATTCAAATGATTACATTTTGCCTGGGCTGTCACCACTACTTCTCTAAGAAAGTATTTCTTTATAATAAGCTTCAAGTTCCACAAACAACTGCCTTCTAAGTCTAGAAAAATCAAGGATTCAGTTTTGGGGCTGTCTTACAGCTAAAACGGCGTTAGACATTTCTTTAAAGGGTGAAGGGCTTTCCTGGTGGCTCAGACAACAAAGAATCTGCCTGCACTGTGATATTCCAGGGTTCGATCCTTGGGTTGGGAAGATCCCGTGGAGAAGGCAACGTCAAACCACTCCAGTATCCTTGCCTGGAGAATTCCATGGACAGAGAAGCCATGGGGTCGCAAAGAGTCGCACATAACTAAGTGATCAACACTTCACTTTTAAGGGTGAAAAGTAGGAATATATACAATAACTAAGTGATCAACACTTCACTTTAAAGGGTGAAAAGTAGGAATTTATACAACTTGCACATGTGTGAAAGTTTATATGAGGTTCTTCATTTAACATCATTTATAATGTTAAAAGATCAACAGCAGCTTAGATCCTCATTAGTCTGGGGTTAAATGAATCGTGATACACCCATATGACGAGATTTAGTGCAGGCATAAAAAAAAACCGCAAGGTTATTCTCTATTCATATAGAAGTACTCTCCATAATACAGTGTTCAGTGAGAATCAAAGTGTGAAAATTATGTTATACTTGTGTTCTGAGAGGAAAACTGCAGGGTTGTACTGGCTTGTACATACATAGCTTATTTCTGGAAGGATAAACAACATTTTTTAAATGGCTATTTCCCAAAATAGGATTGAGCTGTGAAATGTACATAATTTTCACCTGTTTTGTTCACTAGTATTTCTCCAGTGTCTAGAAAAGGGCCTGGAACATTGAAGGCATTCAATAATATTTGTGGAAAAAAATGAATAAAATCAAATATATATACATATATACACACACACAGATATACACACAAATAGACTATCGCCAAGAAGGGGAATTGTACAGCTGGAGGTCAAGCATGGTAGAGAGAATTTTCATTGTGCTTTCATGTACTTTTAAAATATTGAGCTATTAGAATAGGTTACCTATTCCAAAGTAAAATTCAAACAACTAAAGAAACAAATAAGGATGGGGAGTTATTCTTTGGAATAGTTATTTAAGTAAGGCATTGTTTTGATGGTGATTTAGACAGGGTCAATCACATCATAAAACTATGAATCACTGATTAGCAATAACCTTGGAATACTGACAGCATCTGAGGAGCATTACACCATAAAGTAAATTGTCCTCACGGGGAGAGGTTTTCTGGGTGTTGCAAACTCCTTACAGACAGGTACTTGCTCTTTGCCAAAACCATCTACCTGGGATCTAGGCATATGCTTTCAAGGTCAGGAGGATTAGGCTGCAAGGAGCCCTCCCTCAGTTCCCAGTGGCTTGATTCACTGGGGGCCTCTGGATGGCTCCAGAGTAGAAGAATTCATTAAGAGTGACCCTGACGGGGAGGGAGGAGAGGCTTTGATTCTCAAAGAAGGGTGTCACACCCCTAAGGCCTTCCCCAGACCTCCTGGATGGGAGTCTCCAGGTACGGCTGGACACCTGCATTTCTACAGAGCTCTATAAACTTACTCTAAGGCACACTATCTTTCTGCCCCCCACCCCCAAGACGGAAAAGATCCACTCCAGACAGAGACACAAGTGGGCTCAGATCGGACAAAATGAAGTTCCTCTCAAGGATGC
This sequence comes from Neotragus moschatus, assembly GCA_006410615.1. Lineage (NCBI taxonomy): Eukaryota > Metazoa > Chordata > Mammalia > Artiodactyla > Bovidae > Neotragus > Neotragus moschatus. The sequence goes on from SJYA01001205.1 coordinate 645,931, forward strand.
CATCCATTCTCCATTCCCTGACTCCTTCCTAGATACCTCACCCACAGTTACTTCTCATTGCTTGCTTTCCTTAGAAATGCTCTTCACTAAATTTTAACTCTAGTTCATCACTCAAGACCAGTGTGCACATTTATCCTATGCTGTTCTATTTTGCCCCATAGGATGGGAGCCTGGGAGCATTCCTCAGAATGCCACTGTGATTCGGGAGGCACCTCCCTGTTAGACCAGAGAGCAGGCGAGCTTTGAGAATGCAGACTTGTAGTCCGAGAATATTCAGCTAAAAAGGAGGCGGCCTGAAAACAGCTAATTATCCATCAAAGAAATCATGTTCTAACGGATATGCTTGTTCTCAGCAAGCACAGTCCTCCACAGCGAGTCTGATAATTGGATAAAAAGACCTCAGAGGCTCTTGGGGGCTGGGATGAGAGATGAAAACACACTTTATGTGGATTTCTCTAATGTAATCACCAGTTACAGAGACGGCAAGGAACTTAACAAGCTCATTACAACCTCAGCGCCTGTGATCTCCCCACAAACCCCTGTAACAGCCAGAGGATAAAACTCCCTTAAAGCCCTCGCGGGGCCTTGGCCTCAGCCCACAGGGTTTTCATCCTGCCCCCATCAGCAGGCAGCTGGCGTCTCCCGTTACCAGCTGCTGGGCCACATGGAAAATAAGTCAGGAGTTGGTTCAGATGTGCTCTTGGCCTAACAACCAGTATTTTTCTTAATCTTGGCATGGAGAAAAGAATGCCAAACTCAGAGCTGGATAATCCTGTTTATCAACCTAATTTTTCCAGCTGTTCTGCTCTGCTTTCAGAATGACTGTCCTTTTTGTGATTTTTGAAAAAGCTCTGGTGAGGGTCTGCCTCGGGACAGGCTTGTCTGACCCACAGAGGCTGCCCACAGCACTGCGGAAGCCCCAGCCCCTAAGATGTTGGCCATTCTTGGAATGGGTACTTTTGGCTCTAGAAGTTCCACCTCTTCCTCAGAGCAAGTGTTTGTTCTATGCGTGATCAACCCTCCTTGGTTCACGGGGATGCTTCCACAGCCGGGCCCAGTTCTTTTATAACTGGTCTATCAGTAGATTATTTCTCAAAGCAATCTGCATAAGGGGGGGAGGGCAGGGCGGCAGCCACAGAAAATACAGCGTGAATGGTGGTGCCCACAGTGGGCAACACTGTGATCCGGATTGAGGGTACCTGGAGGGGCAGGGCTGTTAAAAGAGGCACTTACAGAGGTCGGAGGACAGAGAGACTGAGGGCAGGAAGGCAGCTCAGTCCACCCCAGACCAATTTTGAGGCTCCATGGCAGCTACTCCTTTAAGAGAGGTAAAGAACCTGAGTTCCATTCATATGATATTAAGCAGAAACCCTAACCACCTGAGAATCCCGTAAAATGTGACTGTAGCCACAACTCAGCCTTAAGGCCAGACACCTGCCATGCGTCCACGTAATAGCTCCCTCCCACTCAAGGGAGCCCTGAAGTTCATGCAAAAGGTACACACATTGGAAAGCTGAATCCTGGCTTTGTCACTGTAGGCATTCCTTGCTTGGTCCAATACATATATTCTCCACCAGTGTCAGGTAGATCAAATTTTTATGTGAAGCCGTATTTCAAATTTATGAGGTGAATCCACTATCAAACAAAGAATTATTCCCCAATTGATCTGCTTGGTAAATTTTAATTTTCATTTATTTGATTTCCTTAAAGGGATACAAAAAACGACTAGAATTACAGACATGGAAACAGCAAGATCAACAGGAAGAGCTACCCTACCTACTATACTCTTAGATAACATCCAGGAAAACAGGAATTGCCATCCCTACTGAAATAATTTTGGAAAATTCGTAAAGAGAGAAGAATACTAGACCACTTTACCTGTCTCCTAAGAAATCTGTATGCAGGTCAGGAAGCAACAGTTAGAATCTTACATGGAACCTTATACAGAACCTTACATAGAACAACTGACTAGTTCAAAATCGGGAAAGGAGTATGACAAGGCTGTTTATTGTCACTTTGCTTATTTAACTTATATGTAGAGTACCTTATGTGAAATGCCAGGTGGATGAATCACAAGCTAGAATCAAGATTGCCAGGAGAAATATCAACAACCTCATAAATGCAGATGATACCATCCTAACAGCAGAAAGTGAGGAGTAACCAAAGGGCCTCTTGATGAAGGTGAAAGACGAAAGCGAAAAAAACTGGCTTAAAACTCAACATTCAGAAAACGAAGACCATGGCATCCCGTCCCATCACTTCATGGCAAATAGAAGAGGAAAAAGTGGAAGCAGTGACGGATTTTATTTTCGTGGGCTCCAAAACTACAGTGGATGGTGACTACAGCCGTGAAATTAAACAACGCTTGCTCCTTGGAGGAAAAGCTATGACAAACCTAGACATATTTAAAAGCAGAGACATCACTTTGCTGACAAAGGTCCGTATAGTCAAAGCTATGGTTTTTCCAGTAGTCATGTATGGATGTGAGAGTTGGACTATGAAGAAGGCCAAGTGTCAAAGAATTGATGTTTTTGAATTGTGGTGCTGGAGAAGACTCTTGAGAGTCCCTTGGACAGCAAGATCAAACCAGTCAATCCTAAAGGAAATCAACCCTGAATATTCACTGAATGGACTGATGCTGAAGCTGAAGTTCCATTACTTTGGCCACCTGATGCAAAGAGCTGACTCACTGGAAAAGACCCTGACGCTGGGGAAGATTGAAGGCAAAAGGAGAAGAGGCTGGCAGAGGATGAGATGGTTAGACAGCATCACCAACACAATGGATATGAATTTGAGCAAACTCAGGGAGATAGCAAAAGACAGGGAAGCCTGATGTGCTGCAGTCCATGGAGTCACAGTGTCAGACATGACTTAGCGACTGACTGACCACCACCACCAACTGAAATAACAGTCTTGGGAGAGCTAAGACTTTAGACCACACCTGCTACTGATATCATAACGTAAAGAGGTTTAGAGACCTTTGAAAGGAGACTTTGATTTAAAGAGGAGGGGACAGAAAAGTCATGAGGTTACAGTTTCAACAAAAATGAGAAGATGAGGTCACCAAGGGTAAACTGAGTCAGCTTCCCCATTTGACTTGGTTTCAGATCTGATTTGAGTCTCTCATTTCTATTTTGCGAAATGGGAGTGGTGATGGGAAGAAAGGGAAGAATTATTCTAGGACGAGGTTACTGTCAAGACCAACCTAATCAAAACCACTACAAAGCATATGTAGACTAAAGAAACTCTAAAACTTTAACAACAGCATGAGAAATTCAGACAAGATGCTCTCTCAGTTCTTTAACATTTTCACATAGTAAGATTCTGAGCCAAGTTTACCATAAATTCTCCTTCCTTAAACAAGATATAAAATACGGTGGTGTGGGAGCCAAAAGAAGACCAAAGCTAAAGAGAAGTATTGTGTTGTCACTCCTGAACAGAGACCTGGTTTTTAATGGAGTGGCTTTGGCATTTCCACAGTGCACAGAATAGCTAAAGAATTTTCACTTTGCACTTGTGGGTCTGCTTCTCATGATGCCAAGTTGGGTCCATAGTAATCCGTTCAGACTTGTCCTCCTCGGCACTCCTACATTTCTGAATCAGTAGGTGCACTAATGCATTCTGAGTCCTGCTGTGATGTAATTAAGGATAATGTTTGCAGCAAGGAGGACAGAGAGTTGTAAATGTCTCCCATGGGTGATTAAGTGCTGAGGGAAAGTTGAATAACTATAGAATTCATTTGGTGCAAGTTTATTCCTATGCCAGGAGCATTCTATTTTCCAGTTATAGGATAGGTTTCTACAAAGATACACACAGCATCCATAAGCAAACATCCTCATCTCCCTGTAGGGAATGAAGAACAGAAACTATTGCATCCCAGGAATGCTTATCTATCTAGGAGGGAGACTTGGGAATCAGAACTCTCTTACACTGCTGACATGACTGCTAACTGACACAGCTTTGGAAACAAGTGGTAGTGTAAATAAAACTGAAACTATATATTACTGTGATCCAATAATTTCATTTCTAGGCACATTGCTTAGGGAAGTTTTCATATACGTGCACAGAGACACAAAGCCAAAAATCCTCATTGTACAGTGTTTACAAGAGCCCAATGCTGAAAAAAACATCAATACGAAAATAGGAAATAGATAAAAATATGGCCACTTGACAGAAAGGAATACTATATAGTAGTTTAAAAGAATGACAAAAATACACAAAACTACAAAATGTCATTTCTAGTGGAGAAAATGTACTTATTATAATATTCTTCTCTTCATTAAAAACATCTTCTCAAAATAAAAGTATATGAGCAGCAATACTTTTGGCAGATGGATGCTGACAAGCTGCCTCTGAGCCCCCGCCATGTGAAGGACCTCCGAGAAACTGAAGCAACCTAACCTTCTGGACCTTTACTGCCTTAGCTCCATGCGATCCAATATGGTAGCCACTAGCCACATGTAGCTACTTGAATGTGAGTTCAAATTAATTAAAGTTAAATAAAATGATAATTTTATTTCCTATACTGCATTCTCAAATGCTGAATGGCCACATGTGGCTAGTGGCTACCATATAGAACATGTCTATCGTTCCTCTAAATTCTATTGACAGAGCATATCTTGAGCTAAAAACCTGTCTTTCAGATAACCTAAACTCTTTTAGTCATTGCACTTTCCCCAATATGGCCTTCCACCCATAGGAAAACCAAGGTAATGACTTAGGAGGATTTTTTTTGTTTCTAGAAGGAATGCTGCTGCTGCTGCTGCTAAGTCGCTTCAGTCGTGTCCAACTCAGCGCGACCCCATAGACGGCAGCGCGACCCCATAGACGGTAGCCCACCAGGCTCCCCCGTCCCTGGGATCCTCCAGGCAAGAACACTGGAGTGGGTTGCCATCTCCTTCTCCAATGCATGAAAGTGAAAAGTGAAAGTGAAGTCACTCAGTCGTGTCCGACTCTTCATGACCACATGGACTGCAGCCTACGAGGTATGTCCACTATAATTCTATATTTTAATTATGACTGAAGTAACATTTTCTTGTGGAAAAAAAAAAACCTGAGATAAATCATCTTTAGAAAGTGATCCAGCCATATCTATAATTTTGTAAGCATCATATTTCATTTCCCCCAAATCTTAGCCAGTAGGAAAACAGATCAAAGAATGATGAAAGTGTTACCAAACAAGACTCAAAATTTTAGTTCCATGGATTTCCAAGAGCCTTTATTTCTTACCTGTACACAGTATGAGGGACATATACTTCTCGGATTGGAAATTCCAGTATCTCTTTGTGTGGGCGTCCCCGGTTTTCAGGCAAGGGCCTCACTGGCAGCATTTCAGGAGTCAGACAGTAATTGATGGACTCTGGAGCCAGAGCTATCTCCAGTTTGAGCAAGCCTAAATCAGGGAAGAAAATACGCCTGTCTTAGTGAAGACGCCATATACAGAGGATCAAGACAGACTGCAATACTGTATTTCTTTCATGAAAATCAAGGTAAGTTGTACAAGTATGAGAATTTTGGAATGCTCAGATAATTTCCTATAGTTTGAGAAAAAGCATGTCATGACGATTTTTGAGATTTGGTTTCTAGAACTTAAAAAAAAAAGCAAGAAATTGTAAAAATGAGTAGGAACACTGGAGGATCTTTAAAGTCCCTTCTAGAACTACCACACCATAAGTGTGTAGTTCAGTAATTTCTCTTTATCACAAGCATTAAAAATTGGTGATTTTCACAGTGGGTTCCCTGGTACCACCAGGAAGCTGCAGAAGTGCCTCAGGGGCTGTCAGGCTGAGAATAAAGAGGGTACACCCTCACCTTCCATCAAAGCATCTCACTGTTTTCTTACGCTAAGAGTTCCATACAATATGGTAAAAGGCTTCTCTGTTCACACAATTATGAGTAAGCAATCAAATATAAAGCATGAGGTTTATTTATGGAAACAACCCTTTAATAAAATAGAAAGCATTAACAGATTTGCCCCCAGAACTAGACCTTAACTCCTAATGCAAAATCCTATATTTCCCTTGACAAAAAAAACCTGCAGCATTACATGAATGAAGTGCCTAGTCCTAAATAGCTTTGGCATCAGAAAGAATAAAGACAGCCATTCACACCTGGAATTGACTTGACTCTTCTCTGTAGGGATGAAGATCTTTTGTAGTCAGCTAAAAACTTGAATAAGTCTTCATCACTGAGGCGATCTCCCTCCTGCCGAGAGAGAAGTCAGGCTTAGCATAGATGCATCATGGACTCCTGGGGTTGGGACCAAGGATTTCTCAGAAAATGTTTAAGTTTTATTCTAACATGCCTTTCATAGATATGAGGCAACTCTGAAACCATTAGTCATCCTCTTGTCAAATATTATTTCGCTACCACTCCCAACTCACTCTGGCTCTTCAGTCCTCCTGGGGACTGGTCTTTTACTGTATTTCTGAGGACCATTGAGGATCTAGGCCAAAAGCTCCTCCTCATATACCTCAACCCACTGATACTTGTTTACTCCCTGGAACAAAACAGAATAAGTTTATATCTTTCCTCAAAGATCTGAAGATGGGGAGAGCATCTTTCTATCTTTTTCCTCATGTTTTTCATATATCAAATATCCTCATATTTTTCACATTTGTTTTGGCTAAGAAAGCTAAGCATAAACACTACCCTCCATGTGCCTGCACAGGACAGGCATGCTGCCAAGGGATATATGTGAGCAAGTTCCTACCCTTACAGTAAGGAAGGTAGGTAGGAGGTGTGTCCTATTCCTAAGTACAAATGAGAAAACTCTGACTTAGTTATGTCAAGTACCTTGACCCCTAAGACAACACAATTGTGAATGTTCCCCCAATAGAGATCTTTTCAGTTCCCTGTGAGCTCTGTCATGAGGCATGGCATACAGAAACCTCAATATTTCTTCTGAATTTCTGTTAACATAACCCCTTGTTTACATAACCCCTTGACATGTCCCATGAGAGCTGCTTGAGCTTTGGAACATTTCCCAAAACAGAGTCAAACTAAGTATAAATTAAGTTGTGTTTTGGGTACTAAAATATGTATCACGTAAAATTTACCATTTTTGAGTGCAAACAATCTCCAGAATACTTGGAGTTTGCAAAACTGAAACTCTATCCCCATTAAACAACCCCCCATTTCCCCTTTCCTGTAGCCCTTAGTCACCCTCGCTCTACTTTCTGTGATTCCACTTTCTGTCTCTATGAATTTGATGACACTAGGAAGTTCTTCATTCTGTAAGCAGTCTCAAAAGTTTCTGAGCCAACAAAGAACATCATCTATAATGGTCATACTCAGTGAGGAAGTAGCACGTGGAGAAAGCCTGCACTTGGAAAAGGGGTGAGATGGATAACTTCCAGGCCAAGAAACCCAGAACCAAAAGGGAAATGGATATTTTAGGCAGATTATTTTCATAGCCTAATAAATGAATTGACCATGACAGTTCAAATAGGATAGTTTGTATTAACGGGAGCCAATCTTTCTCTTAATTAAAAGAGCTAACATTCACTTCGCACATGTTATAGCCCAGGCACCCTGGGAAGCACTTTCCACGTCTCGTCCTCTCAACCCCCAATAGCCACAAGAACCAAGTGCCATCAGCCCTGTCTTGTAGATAGTTAGTGAGGATGACTAACTCGTCCTCCTAGTCACTATATGTACTATTGCTTTGGGCTCCTGCCCTCATGCCATTATAGGGAGACCATTCCAGACACACTGTAACATGAAGAGATACCTGCTTGAAAAAGCTGTTAATGGTGAAAGTCTTGAGGTTGGATCCAACCCCATTTTCCTCCAAGGAGAAGGCTCTTTCAGAAAGTCTTCGAGATTGGGACAAAGTTCTCCGCTCACCCGCAGAGCCTTTCCCTTTAAGGAAAACACTTGTCATTCAAAAGTTTGCCTTCCTGTTTGAATACATAACAGTTATTAACTTTACCATATCTAAGGTATGCTGACGCTCACTGAATGACAACACTGAAGTGGCCATTCTTGCTTTGAATAATGGTTTCCCTCTCCTTGTCCTGGTTCTTAGACCCTACCCCCCCACCTCCTCTGTCCAGCCTCTAGTCTTCCTCTGATCATAGTGAGAGCCCAGGAGCTATTGCAGTGCCCTCCCAGGTGATCAGGGTAGCTGGAGTCCAGAACTGCAGCCAGAACAGAGTCTGGCTAAATAGTAAGCTTTATTTAGTCAACAATCTTTAGTTTTGTTTTATTAGTATATTTACATTCCATTTGGGAGAGGTGTGTACCCCAATGCTCCTGAAGGCATGTGGGATTGTGGCCCAAACACACTGTGTAAGCCTAGCATTCTGGATCTGAGCTTTCTTCTGCTCTTGCAGTGCGGGCCTGGCCACAGAACTGAGTTTCTGCCTAGACTGACCTGCCCATCGGCAACTAGAATGGAGTCACACCCAAATCGGAACTCTTTCCCAGTCTGCTTGAGTATTTTTTACCCACTTTGGAGATTTAGGTGAAGATCTTGTTGCTTTTGCATTCCACAACTCCGGGGTTCTGTGTGAATGGTCAAAGTGCCTAGAACTCTAATGGTCCAATCCTGTCTTTGCACATTCTCTTACCCTTAATTCTGGTCGTGATGCTGAATTGGAGCTTCCTGCTACCACTGAGCCCCCTAAACTTGCCACACTGCTCAGGATAACACACAGCATCTTTGGTTGCTTCTTAAGAATCAGTCTCTGTAGTCAGGTTAATTTCTCCTTGCTTGGAAATGACTGAGGATCCAGCAAGCTCTGTGCCTTACCTATCTAGTTGAAAGGTGTCCTTTTCTATGAAGAACTCTTTTGAATAAGGCTACCTGGGTCTACATAGAAAGTGGCATTAAAAAAATATATATATATATATTGTGCTGTGAAGATCAGGATGGATGAAAATGGAGCTTGTTTTTGAAATAACCCAGGAGTTTGACTGGTAATTATGCATTAACAACTCCAGGAGAGCAGCAATACAATACATTTTCCTCCACTCCTCTGCTAAAGGCAACATTTTAGAAGCGGCAGCACTAAGGGATGCATGAGAAATGTCCCAAGAAATGTGACTGGAGACATAAGTATTTGCTAGATACAAAGACTTTTAAAAAACAGGAACTCTGCCATAGGTGAGGGGAGATATTCTTGAGAACTCTGTAACCCTTTTCAACAGTTCCAAACCCAAACTGTTGAAGAAGCTCATAGTTCAGATGAAGGGTTAGGTAATGAAAGAGAAATATGCTAAATGAATCAGAACAGTAACTAAATATTATTTTGGCATTCACTTTTTTTCATTGCTCTTAGCAAAACAAACTTTAAGGAACTAAAATTTTACTGAAAAAACAGAGTTTTACTTTTAGAAGCCCTTGCTCTTCGTATATTTAGGAGCCAACTACAGTACTTTTGTTTAACACATTATAGACTATATTATTATATTTTCTTGTTATTTTCAAGGATTTGCTTTTAAGAAGTAAATTAACTTTTTAAAGCATTTAACTGTACAGAAAATTCCAACCAAAAATCTTACTATATTTCAACTCCACAAAGTTATGATAATTGTCTTGGGGATCACTGCCCAATCAAGCATTTGCATTCCGGTTCCAATTGTGTTTCATCCTATTCACCTGCTTCTCCCTCCCCACTCGCCCACCTTACTGCACCCCCTACTCCCACCAATCAGCAGCTGACCTCAGTGCTGGTACACTGGGGAGCCCTTCCCTTCACACACAGTTGAAAAGCTTACCAACCGTGGACTCCACATCAGTTACCTCCCTGTCCAGGGTAGAGACATTGAAGAAACTTGCTAAGCTTATGGGAGCCCAAGCAAAGGGCATCCGGTATTTCCCCAAACGTTGGCAGAAGGATTCCGCTTGAAGTTTTAGTTTTTCAATCTTTTCTTTACTCTAGCAAAAAATGGAAAGAGACAGAAACAGACAATAAGACACGAGCATCAGGTCAACTGCCTCTGCCATGGATTGACAGCCATCTCCAAAGTCCCCCATTCTACTGATTAAAAAGAGCGAATAGGCAGAAAAGTGACACAGCTGAGGCCAGAAGTGCAACCTATAAGGAAACACATAATAGAAAAGAAGGAATTTAGAGAAAGGTAAAGAAAGGCTGTGTTAACTATTAAATATGCCTTCAGCTAAACAAACAAAAAACTCCCCAAAGTCTTGGGCTTGTTATACCAGCTAATCAATAAGTACTTCTTTTTGGGGATTAGCTACATTGGATTCATATAAGGGAATTAGGGGATGAAAAGTTCTGTACATCACCTCTCAAGCCCTTAAGAGAGCCTTGTTTTCCAAAGATGCCTTGGAAGATTCCAGAGACATCTATAATGGTTTCTCACAACTTCCTTACTAGGTTGACAACACCTTTAAGGTATTCATTCTAATTTCAGATTTAAAAAAAGTATCTTGAGTTCAATAAATCTTAATTTGAATCTTACTTATGAGTCTGCAGTAGGATACTATTGGAAGTGAAAACAAAGTGAAATTGTTAGTCACTCAGTCATGACCAACTCTTTGCAACCCTATGAACTATAACCTGCCAGGCTCTTCTGTTCATGGGATTCTCCATGCAAGAATACTGGAGTGGGCGGCTATTCCTTTTCCCAGGGGATCTTCCCGATCCAGGGATCGAATCTGGGTCTCTTGCAATGCAGATGGGTTCTTTACTGTCTGAGCAGGGATGCTGTCAGGCAAGCGATATTTCCCAAAAGGCTATGTTTTAAAAATTATATCAGAAACTTTTGGAAATGGGTCCTGAGAAGAGATATCCTTTTCATAGGCTCAGTACCTATGTTCTACTAATAAATTTCTGATGTATGGTAGTCTCAGATAATTTTTAAATACCAGAAAGGGCAATGGCCCATGCTGTAATGAGGCTAAGAGAGTTCTGGCAGTGTACAGTTTTGGGGTGTCTGTGGCCCTCTCAACCAACTGAGTTGGAGCCTCAAAACGAAGGCAACAGGAAGCGTCTTTGCCCTGGCCAAGTTCTGTAATTAGACATTGGTGTGTACATCATCACATGTTGACTTTGTTGACTTTAATAATTTATTCCTTTAAAAAGTTATCATCATCGATCATTTTCCCTTCCTTATTTTGTTTTAATATAATTGATTAGTGCTTCATATAGGGACACATTATGGACTAGACTCCGTTAACTATTTTGTGGAAGACTTTTGAAAGAGATCTGCTTATTCTGAAATGTTACCAATTAGCAACAGTCAAAATAGCATACCTTTCCACCATCACTTTCTTTGATAACCATGTAGGGTTCTGCACAGTCTCCAATCTCTCCCTGCTGAAGGACTTTTTCAATCTGCCAACAAATGATATTAAAATAAAGGATATGAATTAATCAACATAATGGAATCAATGCAGCCATCAAAACAGTGCTTTATGACAGTATCTAATGACATTAAAAGATGTCCACAGTATGTATTTTATTTTAAAAATTAGTATGAAGAGTATTATACAGTTTTATAAAAAAGAAAATCATAAAAGCGTATAAAAGGGATGAGAGTAGACACAAAGCAATTGTTAACAGTAGCTATCTTTGTATGGTAGGATTATGTACTATATTTTCTTCCTATTGCTTATGTGTATTCTGTTTTTAAACAATAAACAAGTATTATGCCTACAATAAAAAATGCAATAAAAGTTATTTTATAATACAAACTCCACAAGACATATGTAGGAAGTGAATAGCTCGTTTTCTTTATTATTGCTTACAGTGTAAAAAAGAGATATGACCTCTGTAAAAGTCAGGTTGGGGACTAAAACCTTCCACAAAATGAATAAATGAACAGAATAAATTATCTGTAATCATTTCCTTTGTATTTCCTATTATGGCTGCGTCTCTGCATTTAACAGACTTGGAGAGGAACTCGAAAGCAGGAGGATGGCACAGCTTTTCACTTTGTTAACTGGCTGGTAACATGAATGGATGCTACTACCCTCAAGCACTTTCTTCCAACTACCTTAAGATGGGGAGGGAAAAAGGAGGGAGGTTCAGGATGGGGAACACATGTACACCCGTGGCGGATTCTTGTCAATGTATGGCAAAACCAACACAATACTGTAAAGTAATTAGCCTCCAATTTAAATAAATAAATTTACATTTAAAAAAAGAAAGAAAGAAAAGCAGGAATTTAAAATTGCCTAACTCTTTGCTCAAAAAAATTTAACTTAGACGTGGAAGTAAAAAACAAGTAGATTTAGTCCCATTTGTCTGTATCTTTAGTTGAGACAATCCTTGAAGAAGAAATTTAGGTCAATATATCCTAAAAGGCACACATTCTTTTCAGGCATTGTCAGTTAGGTACAAAGTATTTAAATCAGAAATACCCTGGTGATGGAGGGGTGTTTTGTGGAGTTTCAAAGGAAGTGGCATTGGGCTGCTTAGTGAACATCTGTATCAGGAAGGCTACAAGCAGGAAGTCTCCCTTCTCAAAGAAGAACATAAAATCCCCTTCCCATTGCCAAAGCCTGAAGACAAGGCTGATCCTCCTGAGAGACGTGCCAGGCTGAGACCATGGACATTTAACACGTGAAGTAAAGACTGACCCGTGTTCCTATTAGTCAGTGATCATTCATCTATCATTCAAATAAATATTTGCTGAGTCCCTTCTACAGGGTAACTGTTAGGGAGACAAGGTGGTGAACATGATAGACCTAAGCCCTATTTTCCTGAAGTTCATGGTCAGGAGCTTATAAAGAAAATTAGAAAGCATGAAGTTAATTTTTCCATGAGGTCAAGGAATTAAAATGTGGTCTTTAAAATGAACTGTGAACAGAGATAAAGAATCTTTTAACTAGGACACTGAAGCAAAAATTTGGAATGCTATGACTTCACATGTATAGTGTGGCACAAGAGAGGGGTCTCCAGAATATGGAAGCAGGACAATTCACATTTGACCAGACCAGCTGACACTATTCCCCTCACCGAGTTGGGCAAGGCTAACTCCAGGTACTTTGTGAGTCAAAGCTGCATGCTGATATGACAAGTTACTATATGGTCCTTCACGATTGATGTGTAAAAGAGATGCATGAGTCCACATAACCATGGCAGGTAGGCTATGGGGCATATCAGAATTGCCTGGGGAGTTACTGGGGGTAAAGAGGCTACACTCAGGCCTATTTAGAGGGAAAGAAGCAACAACTGTGGTTTACTGTAAAGAAAAACAAATCAGAAGAAAACCAGGGACTCTTACTGGACAGATTTAAATTTCTTAACTCTACCCAGACAATTTTGAGAATGCATGTCATTGCCAAATGAATACATTTATGCACTGGAAAATTTTGGAATTCATTCAGTTAAGTAATAGTAAGTCACAGGTAACCACTGATATTTAGTTTACTACCTACCATGGGTTAGCCAAAATAAAGTCATCCACTGAGAAGTGGAGTTGTTGGATCTATAGAACTAGTGTTGGCTTTTTGATTTCTCAGGCTGGAGAGAATTTACAAATTAACTCCAAGTTGAAAGGCTGCTAGAATGCACTTTAAGCTAATTTTCCTGTCTGTCTAAGTAATACTGCAATGAAAAGTATACAGATTAAGTTTAATAACAACATATGTGTCTTTTCAGCAACAGAATTTTTACTGTACTTTCCAAAAACTTACACAAGTTCCCTTCAAACTATAATGACCTTCAGAATCTTTGCAAAATGGTGTAAAGGGAACAAGAAGGGAAATACATCTGTCACTTAAGTGACTTCCATATCACCTGAACTTTTGGGAATCTGTATGCTACTCCCATGGGATCAAGGAGGAATCAATGAGATTATGTACACAAAATAGTATGCTAACTAGAAAAATGTCCCAAACCTAGAATGCTGGGTGTACATGAAATCAAAACATCTGAACTTTTTTTTAAATTTGAGGGTAAAGAGTCAATGAGACTAATTATTTGGCTTAAGGCAGGTAAAATACTCAGTGTTTGCTATTAACTTCTAACCAGCCATTTTGGAGTGTAGACAAAGTCTCTGGTTTTCTTACACTGGTAAAGAGTACAGCTTAGAATGAAAGGTCCTTCCACTTAAAACTGCCTACAATGGTGATTAAAAAAAAAAGGAAGAGTGAAGCCTGGAAGCTAAAACCTACATCTCAAACTGTCAGAGCCTAGATATTTGCAGACATTTAACTCTGGGTCTTTAGAAAATCATGAACATGATAAGGAGACTCTATCCAAGATTTTCTCCACAGCAGGCTCCCAGAGCTGGATAGCCCAGGGGACTTGCCTTGTTAGGAGGAAGGGTGCTCATCCATACCAGGCTTTATTCCGAAGTCACATTTACTCATTGAGGGAGGTGTTATTATCCCCACTTAACAGATGAGGAAACAAAGTCTCAGAAAGGTTAGGTGATTGCCCAAAGTCATATAGGTGCTAAGTTGCAAAGCCAGGACTGAAACCTAGGACTGTATGACTTCAAAACTCATTCTAGTATCCAACACAATATGCTCGAAAAGGAAAAGGAGGACAGTTGAGAGGGAAACAAAGTGAATCTCACAGAGGACAGGTAGTACTTTCTGACACCTCTTTCACCCTAAACAGGCACTGGGACTAACGCAACAATGAGAACATCAGACTGTGCAAATCAGACTGTATCGAACCACCTTGGCTACTAGGTAGATGTCCGAGGATGGGTAGGTGACCGAGAACACCGCGGATCTTGCCTGACTGGATGTGGCAACAGAGGGCGTGTGAGCACGCAGAAATCCTTTAAACTGGTCAGAGTTCAGGTCACAGTGAAAATTTTCTGAGATCTGTAAATGAGCAGCAAAATGAAAAAATGAATCACAGTTGTTCTCATGGTCTAAACATGTTAAGGGCTTCCCTTGTAGCTCAGTCAGTAAAGAATCTGCCTGCAGTGCAGGAGACCCAGGTTTGATCCCTGGGTTGGGAAGATCCCCTGGAGAAGGAAATGGCAACCTACTCCAGTATCCTTACCTGGAAAATCTCATGGACACAGGAGCCTGGTGGGCTGCAGTCCATGGGGTCGCAAAGAGTTGGGCACGACTGAGCAACTAACACTTACAAACATGTTAAAAAAAAAAAAAAAAAAGAGTGAAAAAGCCCCACCAAATTTCACGAGAGAAGTGTAATCATAGATGTGGTTTATGATCAGTGGTTGCTGGAAAACCTGATACATATTTTGTCATAGTCTCTAGGTATTTTTGAGTCATTTGAGAGATGTTCTTTGAAACATTAAAATTTTTATTATCCCACCAATATCTCCTGAATACAGTGATGTGCCAGGTACTGCACTGAAGAAAAACAGGGCATTACTTGGGCTCCCAATTAGCTTACAATCAAGAAGGAGGGAGAAGGCAAATATGTACTAACTACATTGATCACACTCAGAGGAAAAAGCATTGTGCAAGTTCCTGAGGGTGAGAGGTCATATCCAGTGCGGCAGATGGGGAATGCTTTCCAAGGAGGAGGTGAGTGAGATGGACAGGCTTTGGAAGAAGATTCCACCAGGTAGAGCTGGAGGGTGACAAGTACCAGGGAGAGAGCACAGCACAGATGTCTCAGCAGCTGGAAAATCTGCAGTGACTTTAGTTAATATTGCGAAATCCAGCTTGACTCTGCCTAGGCTCTCGAGGGAAAGAAAGCAGATGAGAGCCATACTGAAGAAAGCCAGGTGTGGAAGGTGAAGAGATTGTTTTTAATGTATCAGCTTGTGAGGATCTATTAAAGATTTTGAGCAAGAGTGTGACATGATGAGAGCTCCATGGATGGAGCACTCATGTTGGACGAGTAGTCCAAATAGTGCAGTGTTACTTAAGAACCCTTGTAGAGTTGGTTCTCCCTTCACCACTAACAGATTTACAGCCAAGAAGAGGCTCCCAGGCAGAGACTGCATTTACCAGCTCCCTTGTGGTTAGGAGTAAGCTTGTGTGTGTGTGTGTGTGTGTGTGTATGTGTGTGTGCACTCACTTGTGTCTGACTCTTTGTGACCCCATGGACTGTAACCCATCAGGTTCCTCTGTCCATGAGATTTTCCAGGCAAGACTACTGGAGCAGGCTGTCATTTCCTACTCCAGGGGATCTTCTTGACCGAGGGATTAAACCCACATCTCTTGTATCTCCAGCACTGGCAGGTGGATTCTTTACCACTGCACCACCTGGGAAGCCTGTAATTAGATTCTCTCCAGTGAACTGTGAGCAGGAGCAGTCATGGGTCAAACTTCCAGGCTCCAACTCTACCCACCTCCACCCTCTGCTATCTTTTCCCCTTTTCTGGGAGCTGCAGTGGCAGTAACAAGAATGATTTGGGAGAACACATACCAAAGATGCCAGCTTGGGTTCCTGAATGACTGAGTGGAGCAAACCACTGTTGACCCTGCGCCCCTGCCCCTACCCTGGGCTGTTAGTTATTTCTTTGGCACCTTTGGGTCTTAGATGCAGTATGCTGGATCTTTGTTGCATCAAGCGAGATCTTCCCTCATGATGCATTAGTTGCTCTGGGGCAAGTGAGACCTTAGTTCCCCAACCAGGAATCAAACCTGAGTCCCCTGTACTGCAAGGTGGATTCTTAACTACTAGACCACTAGGAAAATCCCTGGATTGTTAAGAAACAAACAATAAAAATTTCTCCTTCCTTAAGCCACAAGTTCTCCATATGTGGCCCCCTGACCAACAGCTTCAGCATCACCTGGGGACCTGTTAGAAATGCAAGTTCTCAGGCCCCACCAGATTTACTGCATCAGAAACTCTGGCATTGGGCCCAGCAACTGTTTTAACAAGCCCTCCAGGGGATTCTGATGCCTGTGCCAATTTGAGAACTACAGTTTTAAACCACTGAATATGTGTGTGTGTTCATGGTGGGGTCTCCTGTTTTAGCAGTTAACCTAACCTGACTAATACAAATCTTCATAATTATTAATATTTATTTTAAAAATACACAATACACTTCTTAAACACTGAGTGGTTATAGTATTTGAGCAAGGGGGCAGAAGTGTCTCCCCTTCTTTAGGAGTTACAAAATGACTAAACATTAAAACACTCATGGAAAAGTCTTTTCAATTAAAAGCACGTTATACTTGGTGAGGACTCTACCCAATGGCAAATTTAGACTTTTATTGCAAAAGATGCCTTCCATTCACAATAAAATGCAAAAGCTCTGAAACTCAGGAAACATTATATGCACTGAGCTTGTCACAGCCATGCTTAAATTGCTTTACATGTAACCCCATATGTCACTATATCAGGTCTCTGTCTCAGCCAGGCTATCAACTTTTCCTTCAAGATTCTTCAAAGAACATAAATGACAAACATTCCCAGGTCACATCTTTAAAAACTGCAAAGGCAACAGAACTGGACATATCAGAGGTCATTTGCTTTCAAATCTAATGTGCTTGTACTGCATAGAAATGATATTTAGAGAAATGAACCCAAAGATTCCATGAACAATATATGATGCCCTCAGGGCTGAGTTATTTTTGCTTACTTACCTTTTTCCTTTCTTTAACATCATAGAGGGCAATACTGGCAAACAGAGGCTCAATTTCTATCTCAAATCTGTCAGAGAAAGAGAGAAAAATCTATATGGATTTAACTTTGATAATTTTGAAATTTCTGAAAATGCCAAGATACATAGTCTGGCTTAAAATGTAAGTAGTTTCCAGAAGTATTTGGGTAGCTCCGCGCATATGAGAATCATATGAGAATATTAATAGAGGAATATGAGAGGTTCATAGAAAAATAATCATTTGAGATCATGGAAGTGCTTGCTGGTGGTCCTGCAACAGAGAGCGTGTGGAACAGATCCTCCATCTGATCCCACAGGGCACTTCTTACTGTTGTAGCTGCTGGGTTTTCAGAGGATTGAGTCTGTCTTAGCTAAAGGTCTTGTTTACAGTTTACATTGTACTGCCAGAATAGGTAGCTCTTATTATTCAGTTTTAAGGGCTGTGGCTTTCAGCTCGTACAAAAAGAAAAGTTAAGTTGCCTTTCTTTAGATTTCTAGTGGGACCCCCAGAAGGAAATAAGGTTACAATGTGTGTGAATGTCTGGTCCTTCCACTGCCAGGGGAGCTTCTGAACTGAGGTGGAGGGAGGGAAGTGAGCACAGCTGATCCACACTGAGGTGTGAAGATCCAACGAGAGCTAGAAAAAGCAGCTCTCATACTGGCCCCAATGACCAGTTACCCCCGAAATGGTGGGCTGAAGACAGGAGAAGGCAACCCCAAGCACAGTCCTGCTTGCTCTAGGATGCACATGGAACAGACATGCACTTTCTAAATGTTTCAGGTTAACACACAGGGCTTCCCTGGTGGCTCAGACGGTAAAGCATCTGCCTGCAATGCAGGAAACCCAAGTTCGATCCCTGGGTCGGGAAGATCCCCTAGAGAAGGAAATGACACCCCACTCCAGTACTCTTGCCTAGAAAATCCCATGGACGGAAGAGCCTGGTGGGCTACAGTCCATAGGGTCGCAAAGAGTCGGACACGACTGAGGAACTTCAATTCACTAACAACCTATGACACTGCCAGCTAAGAGCCCTGATAATCAGGCCCTGGACCACCACCACCGCACAAGTCATGCAAATTAGGTCAAATTCTGTTTTCAACTGTATGTGAGAGAATGGATTTATCATAGCTTTGTCTAAAAAGAGAATTTTTAAAAGGGTATGTGGACAGAGGTAACCAGACAAAAGAGTTGGTCAAATGACACCTTTGGAAATGAGACAGTGGGCACGATGGAAGAGTCACAGACACTGAGTCAGAGAGACCTGGGCTCTGTTCCCTCTCCCAGTCTGGCTAATTCTGGAATCTTCATTGGGTTACTGACTTTCCCCAGTTCCACTTATTTGTAAAATGAGGAAAGGATACTTACTCTTCCCATTTCCTAGGACTGTTGTAAGGACTGTGAAAGACAGTATGTGTGAACGTACTTTATAAACGGTGTCAAGGAACATCATTATTCATAGTAGCCAAAAGGTGGAAGCAAACTCAGGTGTCCATCAAAGATGAGTGAGCTAATAGAATATGGTATATGTATACAACAGAACATTATTCAGCCTTAGAAAGAAAGGAAATTCTGACACATCCTACCATATGGGCAAACACTGAAGAAACTATAAGTGAGATATACCAGTCACTAAAGGACAAACACTGTATCATTCCACTTTCATAAGGGAATGGTGGAAGATACAAATGGTAGTTATTGTTTAGTGGGTATAAAATTCCAGTTTGGGTAAGTAGATAGATGGTGGCAATAGCTGTACAACAATGTGAATGTATTTACTGCCACTGAAATACTAGTGAAAAATGGATATGACAGCAAATTTTATCTATATTTTACCACAAATAAAATTTAACATTATCATTAACATAATTTTTACTATTCATATTTAAACATTCCAGCTTTACCTATAAGAACTTGCTTTCTTTTGTACAGTTTATTTAAAGTAGTGAAAGCTACATCTCCCCTCTTGAAGGTATATGTTGGTATGAATACGATTTAAGACACTGAAGCAGCTCAAAGACTGAGCAAACACTACAGTTCTCTTTCATTTCTGCTTTGGCAGTTTTGGGAAAAAAATCATTAGAAACTACACTTCACAAATTTCGGCAGGTGAAATCGAAGTGACATGATTATTTTTTTAAAAATAGTCTTAGTGGCCATGTCTTCCCATCTGTGAGAAGAGCTGCCATTTACTTATAGAAAACATCCAGGAGGCTGAGTGTCAAGCATCAGAGGGTAGAATTCCTCCAGTCCCGAAAAGCAGAGTTACTGCAGCCAACAGTGGCTTGATGCACTTCCTGTGGGAGTGGGTGAGAAGCCTCAGACAATAGGGTGGATTTCCTGAATGATGAATCCAGAGGGGGATGGAAGAGCCACTTCCACTTAGTCCTCCTGCTGAAGGGCTAAGAGTTTTCCCCAGCTGGGTCAGATCCCAGGGACCAGCGTTTGCCCTTATGTACCCATTGCTCAACACAAAGCTGGCTTATTGGCTGCTCATCTCTGTGTACAAGACAAAAAGTCCTAACTCCCCCACCAACTGGTAGCATTGACTTGAGGAGAGTGCTACAACACCAAGAGAGCCCCACAGCTGTGTAAGCAGTCATGCTGGCTTGCGTTCTGAGGAGAGGAAATGGGGAGGCTCCACATTAGAACCAGAAATTTACAGCACGTAGGAACTTTGGGATGATCTGGTCTAACTACTTTATTTATAAGAACTCAAAATTCCAGAGAAGCCCCCAGGGCTGAAATACAGTCTTGAATCCAAAATCCAAGTGCCCTAATGGTAAACCAGGTGCTGCCTAAGATGTTCATGAATTGACTTCAACAGATGGATGACTTTCTTAATAGGGTATGAAAGTTTTTTATGCCTACATAGTTTTGCCTAGGTAGAGCATCATGTAAAAAGCAAGAGAGTTCCAGGAAAACATCCACTTCTGCTTTACTGACTATGCCAAAGCCTTTGACTACGTGAATCACAACAAACAGTGGAAAATTCTTCAAGAGATGGGAATACCAGACCATCTGACCTGTCTCCTGAGAAATCTGTATGCAGGTCAAGAAGCAACAGTTAGAAATGGACATGGAACAACAGACTGGTTCCAAATAGGAAAAGGAGTACGTCAAAGCTGTATATTGTCACCATGCTTATTTAACTTACATGCAGAGTACATCAGGAGAAATGCTGGGCTGGAGGAAGCACAAGCTGGAATCAAGACTGCTGGGAAAAATATCAATAACCTCAGATATGCAGATGACACCACCCTTATGGCCGAAAGAGAGGAAGAACTAAAGAGCCTCTGGATGAAAATGAAAGAAGAGAGTGAAAAAGTTGGAGAGTGAAAAAGTTGGCTTAAAACTCAACATTCAGAAAACTAAGATCATGGCATCTGGTCCCATTGTTTCATGTCAGATGGGGAAACAATGGAAACAGTGAGAGACTTTATATTTTTGGACTCCAAAATCACTGCAGATGGTGACTGCAACCATGAAATTAAAAGATGCTTGCTCCTTGAAAGGAAAGCTATGACCAACGTAGACAGCATATTAAAAAGCAAAGACATTACTTTGTCAACAAAGGTCTGTCTAGTCAAAGCTATGGTTTTTCCAGTGGTCATGTACAGACGTGAGAGTTGGACTATAAAGAAAGCTGAGTCCCAGAGAAATGATGCTTTTGAACTGTGATGTTGGAAAAGACTCTTTAGAGTCCCTTGGACTGCAAGGAGATCTAACCAGTCCCTCCTAAAGGAAATCATTCCTGAATATTCATTGGAAGGATTAATGTTGAAGCTGCAACTCAAATACTTTGGCCACCTGATGCGAACAACTGACTTGTTTGAAAAGACCATAATGCTGGGACAGATTGAAGGCAGGAGGAGAAGAGGACGATAGGATGAGATGGCCGGATGGCAACACCGACTCTATGGACATGAGTCTGGGTAACTCAAGGAGCTGGCAATGGATAGGGAAGCCTGGAGTGCTGTAATCCACAGGGTTGCAAAGAGTCAGACACAATGGAGCAACAGAACTGAACTGAGAGCAGTTACAACTCAATATTTTCAAAAGTGCCTGTCATTTGAAAAAGTGGAAGAACTAATTCTCTAAAGCAATTGTCTGTAAAGAGGAAAGAGAGGCATGCAAGCACTCCAGGATTAGGCAAGACAATCCACTGGAATTCAGGAAGAAAATACTATAATTTATTTTAATTGATTGAGTTCATCCTTCAAAATGTTTCACTTATGCTTGTTTTGTAATACATATAATATTTAATACACAAGTACAAAATTAATACACATGTAGAAGATGTGTGGCTTTCAAACACAATTAAAAAGTTAAAAAAGAATTGCTTCCAAGCAAACGTGACCCATGAGGTGAATCCAGATTTCAGACATGTTCTCTTTGAAATGTGTATTATTAAAGAAGGAAATGAGAAAATATTTAAGAAGTCAGGAAATCATGCAGAAAAATCTGGCTTTTTAGTTTCTCTTTAAAAAAAAATCAGACAACTGATCAAAATGGGTCAGTTCATTTGGATGGCAAGAGTTGGCCCAAGCTAGTAGTGAGCGCCCCCGTAGGATAGTTTGGTACAGTCCCACTATACTTTGATGTCCTCTTGCACTGTAACTGAGTTTTAGTTGCATTTTTCAATGTGTTTTAATAGTGGTATGTTGGGAAATGCATATACATCTCTAAAAATAAAAAGGATCTAACTTGTAGCATTTTTTGATTTCAATATTGTAAATATTTCTACCATTACACCATGGGTAATTTCAAACTACCAACGTGACTTCACTGAATAAAGAGTTGGGAAGAGAAGCATATACCAAGCTCTCATGAGTTAGAGTGGACTCCAGCACACTACTGGCTTTTACTGCTAATTTTCTTAACGCAGGGCATTTTGCTCAACTACCTAGACATCTAACCTTAGTGTTCATATTCCTTTTCATAGTGGAATGACTGTCAAAGGCCTGGCAGGAATAGAATCTGGGGCTACCTGATTCTGAACTCTGGTCTTTCTACTACTTCACAGCTGCCCACTGTTAAAAGTGTGTTAGGGTTCTCCCCGATTCAAGCTCTGATGAGAAAGACAGTCTGTATCTGAAAGGCAAGACAGATCCCAATTGAGTAGGTAGTGTTTGCTGATACTTACTTCAGGGTCAGCAACCTGACCAATATTCTGTTTCCCAGATGTTCCTTGGGACATTCTGGTACCGGACGTATTTCCACAGCATCCTCCTATTATTAATCACATTGTAAAAGAAATCAGTAGTGAATTAATCAGCAGTTAACCAAGGGAAGAGAAGACTGCTATCTACCATGCAAGACAAGCTGCATTTGCTTTATTTCTAATCACAGAATAATACATCAACTTTTATAAGAGTTTATTATCCAACCCCCATGCTTCAAAGTCAGCATTTACAGCAAAGATTTTTCTCCTTTCAGACAACCAAACATTTAAGACAAAGAGACCAAAAGAGGAAGGAAGGAAATGTGAACATAGATAAGGCTTAGTAACATCCACCAGATGGCATTGCAAAATCTTATACCTATTGTTGATTTTTTTTTTGCTGGCTCTAAGGACACAATCAGACTGTTTCTCCTGCCGAGGGCTTTACCAGTAAATATGTGAGTTTCAGACTTGCGATCTGAGTCAGAAATTTTCACCTAAAGCTGTAAACCATTAATACTGTAATACAGTGGCTTTCTTGGTTCACAGTTTCCTTAAGCAGATGATAGAGATTTGGGGCTGAATTTATAGGTTCTAAATAGACATGTCCAGCTAGAACTTGCTAAAGTTCTAAGAATTAAAAAGCTTAGTAATGACCCGGTAAGAAATATGTTTGTCTATTTCACAACATAGGGACTGAAGAGTTAAAGGGAAGTATCAAGTATACATGCAGCTGATTCACTTTGCTATATAGCAAAAACTAATGCAACAGTGTGAAGCACCTATACTCCAAGGAAAATTAATTTTAAAATTCAAATGTGAACTATCACAGTATCTTAATTAGAGTCATGGATGCAAAGACTGACAGTGCAAGTCATCCTGAGAACTTTAATTCCTGCTCTTGTAGTAGGCACACAAACTCTGATGAATGGTCTGCAGCTCACAAGTGTCCGACGAATAGGGCCATGCCTAATTATATTTTTTAAATTTATTCTTAATTGGAGGATAATTGTTTTACAATGGTGTGTAGGTTTCTGCCTTACGACATGAAGCAGCTACAGTATACACACGTCCGCTCCCTCTGGAACCTCCCTCCCACCCCGCCACCCCAACCCTCTAGTCCATCACAGAGCACCGAGTTGAGCGCCCTGTGTTATACAGCAACTTCCCACTGGCTAGCTATTGTACATATGGTAATGTATATGTTTCAGTGCTACTCTCTCTCAGTTCCTGGGCTATAAATGACATCCCAAATATCCAATAGCAACCAGAAGAATTTTTCAAAATAGCAACACAGTCATTTTCTTATTAAATCTGTGCCCAGTTTGGTGGAATAGTCCCAGGTGTAAACTCACCACCATTCTAACTTTCAATTCCCCTTTGTGTTAAACAGTTTGGTGGGTAGAACTGCTGAATTGTTTCAGAGGAGGTGCTGTTCTGATGCCCACACTGAGGTGAAGGCCCTCAGAGCAAGCTGGAACTTTCAGGGTGATCAGGACAGACACATCTGAAAGGAAAGGGGCCCCTTATTGGAAAACACCCTCACTGTAAAAACACTCTGCTTTGGTCTGGATCCAAAACTTTGGTATACTTTTAAAAGGCTCTTCATTTGGAAAATTGTAAGCATATACAAAAGTAGAGAAAATACTGTAGGGGAGCATATGTAACCATCACCTGGCTTCAACAATTTTGACTTATGGGCAATTTGGTCTCATCCCTGGGTCAGGAAGATCCCCCAAAGTGGAGTATGGCAGCCCACTCCAGTGTTCTTGCCTGGAGAATCCCACAGATGGAGGAGCCTGGTAAGCTACAGTTCATGGGGTCTCAAAGAGTCAGACAGGACTGAAGCAGCTTAACACAGCACACAGCATGTACTCTCACTTACTACTCCCCCACTCAGTGTTGGGTCGCTCAGAACAAGGCCCCGGAGATCATATAATTTCATCAGTGAGTATTTCCGTAGAGACCTCTAAAAGATAAGGGCTTTTAAAAACATATACTATAATGCTACTATTAATTTTACTTCCTATTTTCATGAAATATGTAGTCAGCTTCAAACTTCCCCAACTGTCTGGTTTTTTTATAGTTAGTTTCTTAATTCAGCTTCCAAACAAGGTCTATATATTCATATGTTTCCCAAGTCTCCTCTAAACTATGTGAATTTCTTGCACTTTTACAGTTATCTGAAATAAAAATGAATTGCCAATGAAGCAGAAGAGGAAATATGAAGTCGTGGACACCTCTTGTTTTCCTCTTCCTGGGAGAAAACAGATAGATATTTACAGTGAGAAAGAGAGAGGCTAACAAGAGAGAAAGGGATAATATGAGAGATGAGGTTCTTCTGTCAGCAGACCCAGTGGAACCTGAGGCCAATTCCACATCTCCCTGCTTGAGATTTCATTACAAGCCAATAAGGCTACACTTTAGAAAAAAACTTAGTTGTTTTTAGTTGGGTTCTATCACTTGCAACCCAGAGGAGTCCTAGTGCAAACTCCCCTATGATCTGGAGAATAGTGCACCCTTCTTAGGGGCCAGCACATGCCTTTCTACAGAATCAGAGTGAATCAGGGAAAGAACTCGCCTCATAGAAGCTTGGTGGTTGAATTCTAATTTTGCCTCCCCTGAACACTCAGTCATAATTTGGATATAACAGTTCACCTCTCTTCTAATTTTCTTCACCAGGACATAAAGTAATAATAATATAAAATAATTTCATGAATGTGTTGTCCAAAAAAAAAATCAGCATTTGTAGTCATTTCATAGTAGGTAAGGAAGTTACCCCTTTTTTCTACAGGACTTTCTTTGGAGAAAGTACAAGTTATAGGAGCAAATGTAATTTTTGTGTGTATAACTTCAACACATTCAAGGGCCAGTATAGAAGCCTTCAAGTATTTTAGACTTTCCAATTTCCAGATATCCTATACACTAATCACAAAGAATCTTCTCTGGTTAGTAAAGCAGGCCGCATTAGTATATCTGCTAGATCATAACTTTTAGTCTCAACTGAGTTTCTGCACCATTTAAAGACCATAAAACACAATTCCTTCAAAATGGTCTATGATTCATCCTTGTAATCAAGCCTGGATATCCTCCCATTTAATCTAGTGAAGGAGCTTTTAATGAGCTGATGTCTCACTGTAAGTCTCCTCCTCACCCTTTAACTGTTTCTTCTCTTCTGGTATCAATTCTGGGTCATTATTACCTATTGGCACTTCCATCAGGGAACCGGGAGGAAGAGGAATGTGAAGGTCGTATCAGTCAGATATAATATTTCTTGACAAATTAGGTAAAAAGTTCTAAATCTATAGGTGGAAGCTGAAAAGTTACAAGATGTGATTGTTTATGTCATCTTTGGATTTCCGTTAGGTATAGTCATATGTGGATAAACAGTTAAACATAAAACTTGGAGTTAATGTGTTATGATCCCCTTCTATAATTCAATCTGCCTGCTGAATCTTGAACAAGTTATTTAACCTCTCTGATTCTTACTTTGCAATATGAAGGATGGAGATGATAATACTGTCCATATTATTCATATTTAATCCTCCTCATTCAGAAGAGGAGGTGAGTCCTCTGACAATTAAAAATGAGGATTTGAGGCCACTGCAAAAATAATAAATAGATGAGAAAACCAAGGTGGTTGGAAAATATAGATGAGAAAAAAATAAAGCTGAAGCAAACTCAGGACACTAGTAAGTAAGCCACCAGACTTGGTAGTGNGGTGAGTCCTCTGACAATTAAAAATGAGGATTTGAGGCCACTGCAAAAATAATAAATAGATGAGAAAACCAAGGTGGTTGGAAAATATAGATGAGAAAAAAATAAAGCTGAAGCAAACTCAGGACACTAGTAAGTAAGCCACCAGACTTGGTAGTGTGCGCGCTCAGCTGCGAAGTTGTATCTGACTCTTTGCTACCCCAATGACTGTAGCCCACCAGGTTCCTCTGTCCATTGGAATCTCCAGGCAAGAATATTGGAGTGGACTGCCATGCCCTCCTCCAGGGGATCTTCCTGACTCACAGACCAAACCTGTGCCTCCTGAATTGCAGGTAGATTTTTACCACTGAGCCACCAGGGTATGACTGATCAGTAATTTGCTGTTGTTACACAGGCTTGCCTTACTGAAAAACACAGCCCGGAAATCATACAATTAAGCATCCTGACATTACTATACAATAATGACAAGCAATAATATTTTCCTGGGAGGCTCTCTGTGTCTTCATCGAAATTCTCCAGTGTGGAGACAGTCGTACCCACCTCGTCCACTGACGGATAAAGGGCAAAGAGCTCGGCCTGCCGATTGGTCCTCCGGGCCTCCTCATTCTGCTTCTCGAAGTCCTCAGCGCTCACTTGTTGTACAAGATTTTCCAGCCTCGGGTCAGGCTGCAGGCTGCGGAGGTCGAAGTCACAGGCAGTGCTGGAACCTTTCCCAGAAACATCACACAGCACATTCAGGTGGCGGGGACCTGCCTGTAAGAAAAAGACACGGCTTCATGAGAGAGATCATGGGCTTCAAATGAGAACTAAAGGGTCTGGGATGTCTCAAGATGGCTCCAACGGGGGACTGCAGAATCAGGCCTCAAGGAGTCTCTGACAAGAATCACATCATAGCTTCCTGGACTGAATATCCTAAATTTAGACGTCTCTCTCCTGCCTGGAAGCAGGTGATTAACTCATCAGATGTAGATACACCCGTTCTTGAGGAAAAGCTTGACAATAGTCCTGTAGTGCTATTAGTTTGAGGGGGTGCTCTTTTCTGGAGATTGGGAGCCAAGCCTCCTATGAACCATACACACATCTTGTGCTTAAGCAGAACAGAGCTGGAATAAGGTGTTAAAAAAGGGGCAGGGGGGTGCGGGAGACTGGACTGGGGAATAAAGAGACCTCATGCTAATCTCAGCTCCAGAACTTGGCTTTCAAAACTGGAAAATAAGATGATCTGTGAGGAGCTTTCCAAATTAAACTTTAAATATAAACTCCAAAGCATGTTTCCAAAGACAGAAATGTGGGCATGGGAACACTTTCCTACAGGACTTTAGTAACAGTTACAGGAATAAGTACCAGAGGGGGAATAAAAAGCACTTGCTATTTCAGCAGTATTCAGTCAGCTGCAGCATGCTTGAAAAAATTTCAGTTAAAAAGAGGATGCTTTATTCCATTAGAAATGTCTTGGAAATTGCGAACTGGATACCTAACTTGAGACCTGGCAAAAAATATGTTGTAAGAATACAGACAGATCCATTACAAATATCTGTAAAATATATGGTAAAACGTTATTCTCAAAGTACTATTAAATGGACATACTACTGTGCAATAACTCTATAAAACAGTTTGGGTCTTGTGCAGCAACGAAGACCCCATACAGCCAAAAATAAACAAATAAAATTATTAAAAAAATTTTTTTGGTGATATCTGTCTACCTCATAAAAGTCCTGCTCTCCTAGGTCATAAATTTTATCTAAACTGAATGTGTTAATAATCACATTCACACACAATATTAACCAATATTAAAATTTAAGTTATTAAAAATTTTGTTCATCTTAGAATTTATAAGATTCTTGGGAAAATTAATTGGGTTACCCAAGACTCTGAATCAACATCTGTATCTGTCTCCAGAATTTATTTAAAGGCCACAACTGGACAAGTAAACAAAAGTATGAGGACAAGAGTATCCTGGAACCCTGCTTGTAGTAACAAAATAATAAAAACAACCTAAGCATCCCCCCAAAAAAGNAGACTCTGAATCAACATCTGTATCTGTCTCCAGAATTTATTTAAAGGCCACAACTGGACAAGTAAACAAAAGTATGAGGACAAGAGTATCCTGGAACCCTGCTTGTAGTAACAAAATAATAAAAACAACCTAAGCATCCCCCCAAAAAAGAAAGTTTTAAGATTAAGAGATTTTGGAACTTCCATACAATAGAATGAGGCTGTTTATTCAGCCTTTAAACAAAAAGAACATGCTGTCATTAGAAGAGAAAGATGATCATAGTATATTTTCTTTTCTAATAAGAAAAAAGAAGTTAAATATTATATCATCAAATTTTTATGAAATGTGTTTTTGCTATGGAGTCATATCATATGTGTGTGTGTGTGTGTGTGTGTGTGTGTGTGTGTGTATTGGAATTATGTAAATTCAGGCATTTGACTTCACAATTCCACTCAAAAAGGTTCCTAAGAATGACTGAAAGGGAAGATGCTGCCTGTCTGACCATCTCTCCGTGATGAGTATTAGTTTACTACTTAAAAGCACACACCTCTGTATAACTTGCCTCTGAAACCCAGCCAATGACTTGGTGTGCTGGAGGAGTGAGGAATGGGTGTGCTGCTCACGCACCTTTTGAAGCCACTCTGTATACTCTGCTCTGTGATGCTGGCTCTGCGTTTAGCAAATCCTGTTTCTGCTTTGCTACTTCTCCCTTTAGGATCTGCATGGCTGGGGGAGGGAGAAGGGCCTGGCTGCTTCCTCTCTGCCTGCAGGTCTTCTCATCTTGGTAATGGCAGTTGCTTCTAGTTTTCTGTTTCTTCCAGCACTTTGAGAATAACCCTCATCTTACCTTCCTTGGAGATACCAGCATCAACTGGGCAATTCTTTCTCCCAGGAGGCCTGAGTCCAGACTCTCAGCCCTTGTGAGGTCTTTCCTCTGATGACACCACTGGCTAGGCTATGCCCCCTCCTCAGGTATTTGAGTCCCAGCTCTGAGGCCTCTCTTCTGAGTTTGCAGGTTCTGATAACTCCAAGCTCCTTCCACTAGACCCATGGTTCTCAAACAGTCCTGGGACCAGCAGTATCAGTATTTCCTAGAGAATGCTCATGAGAAATGCAAATTCTCAAGTCCCCACTCCAGCTGCAGTAAAACAGAAACTCTGGAGGGTGGCCAGCAATCTGTGTTCAAACAAGCCCTTCAGGGGGATTCCAATGACACTTAGGTTTGAGACTCACTGCCACTGACCCCAGCCCTAGAGTGGTGTGCTATTTCTTGTAGTTACAATTTCTGTAAGACTTCAATTTTCCTTTTTGGTTCTCTCAGTCCTCAAAAATACATTTGACTAATTCCCTATGTAAAATTTCTTCAGAGGAAATATTTAGTGTGGTTTCTGTCTGATTGAAACAAGGGAACAATTTAGTTGGTCATCTACATGAGGAAAGCAGAATTCAGTCAAAATTACCAATGAAAATCCCCCTGAAATTTCCCATAGAGGATGGCATACAGATATTCCACGTTTCAGTAAGCCCACCAGATTCAGCTCCAGAAATGATGCCTGATTTCTCTGCAGAGATAAGTAGTCAGCCTGGCTGTAGTTTGAAATAGGTATTATCTAAAACCTCTACTCATATTCAGCATGGTGAGATGCTTGTGTTATGAGGGTACCTGAAAGCCGAAAACTATACTGGTTTAGAAGTCCTGTGCAAACTTATACACATTTCTTCCTTTATTTTTTTTTTTAACCTATAGAATGGACAGACTGGACCAGAGCACTGGCTTTTAAAATCTTTTGTAAATTGTGGTAAGTATACATGTAATATAAAATTTTCATCATTTTTTAGTGTACAGCTCAGTAATGTTAAGTACATTTATACTGTTGTACAACCAGTCTCCAGAACTCTTCGTTTTGTAAAACAGAAACTCTATACCCATTAAACAAGAACTCCTCATTCCTACCTCTCCGTAGCCTCTGGCAACTATCATTTTAACTTTATACATCTATGAATCTGATTATTCCAGGTATCTCATATAAATGGAATCATACAGTATTGATTCTTTTGTAACTGGTTTATTTCACTTAGTGTAAAATCTTCAAGGTTCATCCATGTCGTAAAATATGTGCCAGAATTTCCCCCTTTTTAAGGCTGAATAACTACTCCACTGTGACTTCCCAAGTGGTGCTAGGGGTAAAGAACTTGCCTGCCAATGCAGGAGACCTAAGTAGTGGGGGTTCAATCCCTGGATCGGGAAGATCTCCCGGAAGAGGGCATGGCACCCACTCCAGTGTTCTTGCCTGGAAAATCCCATGGACAGAGGAGCCTGGTGGGCTACAGTCCACAGAGTCACAGAGTTAAGCATGACTGAAGCCACTTAGCACAGACACGCAATAATCCATTGTATGGCTATGTCACGTTTAGTTTATCTCTTCATCTGTCCATGGACACTTGGTTGTTTCCACCTTTTGGATGCTGAGAATGCTGCTATGAAAGCAGGTGTATAGAGTACTGACCTTTTAAATTGTAACTACTTTGTAATAGTAATAATAATAATAACCGCATTCATTGGACACAAAGTGTGAGCTGGCACTGTCTTAAATGCTTCACACATATCAACTCATTTATACTCAAACAACTTTACTAGTTGTGTACTTGTATCATCCTCGTTTTCCAGGGGAAGAAATTGAAGATCAGAGAGTTGAGTTATCCTGTCTGAGGTTATAGAGTAGGTATATGGTAGAATCACAGAGAGCCAGGCAGTCTGCCCCAGGGTGGAGCTTTCAATCACACCTCAGGCTGCCTGAAGCGTGGGGGCACCCCTGAGTATCTGCCAGAATCATTACAGGGATGGGCCCAAATCTCGCCCCTCTCAAGTTAGAGCCCCTCCACTTTTATCTATTTTTATTTGAACAACAATTTATATACCTACAAATAATTGTGAAAAAAATATTGCTAACTAAATGGTAGAGCTCCTTCTATTCTAATATTCTATGAGTCTAGCCTTTTTATTAGTTTTTAAAAAAATCAACAGCATGCCATGGCAGAACAGTCCAGTAACCTGGCAACCATGTTTGTTGATAGGAAATACCTGAGCGCTGGGTTCACTGCTCTCCAAGGTTTCTGACTCAAACGTCTGTTTCTGAAGCGTCTTGTGAAAATCTTTTCGGGATCCAGTCTTTTTAAAGCTGCAAATCTCTGAACTTCCTTGGTTCCTTTCATTGTTGTTATTAAATAAGAGACAGAAGGAGGAAGAGAGAGGCAAAATCATTAGTCTAAAAATAAAAGTAATGGCTTAAGTGCAGACATGGTTCTGGAAGATCTTGCAAAGAGAGGACCAATTGTAATTCTTCACATCTAATTGTGGACCAGGCCTAACACAAAGCACTGTTGTAAAGAGATACAAATTTGCCTCTTCGCTGGCTCATTATTAAAGGCAGGGGTGGCCTGGGAAAATGCAGCTTCAGAGGTGTGGTCATTTCAGCTGTGGGGCATTTGGCTCCAAGCTGAAGCTGAACTATGACCCCAGTGGAAGAGGCAGGAATAAATCTAGCAAAGTGCAGAAGCAGGGAATAAAGGTCATTTGAAGATAAAAATAGAGGAAAACATTTAATCTTCAAATCAATGTTCTCAGTAAAGAATAAAAAAGGCAGGATGTGGTTAAGAAAAATAGAATTAAATGATCTATGTACCGAAAATCTTTGCTACCATCCTCAACTGCTACTCCATGCATGTCATTAAAGTTGTTTTAATAAGTGTTACAAATATTATACGATATCACTTATATATGGAATGTAAAATATAATACAAATGAATCTATATACAAAACAAAAACAGATTCACAGGCACAGAAAAACAAACATAGTTACTAAAGGGGAAAGGAGGAAGGAATAAATTAGGAGTATGGGATTAACAAACTACTACATATAAAATCGATAAGTAACAAGGATTTACTGCATAGCACAGGATATTGTACTTAGCATCTATTAATCACCTATAACGAAAAATATTCTGAATCATACATATATAAATAGATATACATATATAACTAAATTACTTTGCTATACACTTGAAGCTAACACACTATTATAAATCAACTACACTTCAATTTTTTTAAAAATGTGTTGCTATGGAAAGGGTTTAATGTAATGTCTAGCACTGTCATTGGAGAAAGAAGTTAGACAAAAGGGCAGTTAGACAAAAGAAGTTAGGAGAAAGGGCAACAGATATAAGTTGTCAAATAATAACTATAGAAACCAACATGTGCATTCTCTATGTTTACGACTCAAAGCCCTCTTGGAAAACATGCTGCAAACTCAACCACACAAACATGCACCCGTTTTGTTTGATTTCCCACACTATTAGAAAACCATCGAGGAAGCTGGTAAAAGGATGTAAAACGAGGTTAGGATTTATTACGAAGATCAAACAGAAGACAGACAAAGCAGGAAATGTAAGAGAGCTACTAGCAATAATCCAAATACAGTTTATAACTCTTTGGGAGGGGTGAAATGTTGGGTTATGCACAGGGGCACAGAGCAAGTATTCAATACTAAGTGAAAGGAGTCAGGAAAAAAAAGGATAACTGCATGATTCCATTTACATGACATTCTGGAAAAGGAAAAGTTATGGTGACAGAAAAGAGATCAGTGGCTGCCAGAATCTGGGGGCTAAGACAGTGACCGCAAGAGGCCTGGGGCAACTTAGGGGGGGCGGGTACTGGGACTGTTCTGTGTCTTGATTTTAATAATGGTTATACAACTGTATGCATTTGTCAAAACTCACAGAACTGTAATCTAAAAAGCATGAATTACAATTACCTCAAAATCAATGGATAGATCAATGGATAGATCAAAATCAGTGGATAGACTGATTAGATTTAGGATTATGCCTGACATAGATTAGGATACTATTTACACTTAATACTCATTAAACATAAGGTCTGATACTTTGCTATGGTTTATTATATTGTTTTACAGAATGATGGGTTTTGTTGAGCAGGAGTAAATGGATTCAAGTCCTGGCTCCACAGTTTACAGGCTGTATGACCTAGGGTAAATTACTCTATTTTTTTTGTGTCTCAATTTTGTTATGAGAATAATAGGAATTAAACTAATACCTACTTCATCAGTTCTACTGCATGCAATAAACACATTCACATATGTGAAACAGAAAATTGCTTGGCTTATGCCAATAATTCAATAAATATCTGCAACTATTTGATGTTTATTAAATGGTATTAGAGAACATCATTCAATTGTCCCTGTCAACTGACAAAGAATCTAAACTAGACCAATAAATAAGATATTATAAGCAAAGGGAAAAAAGGATACAACTCAGTGTTGCTGAAGATTTCCTTTAACATAATGGTCCATGGTAAATTTTACATGATAGGCAAGGCACTACAATGATATATTCATGGAATAAAGATAAGATTTGAAAAATCCTAAGAATTGTATTTTAGGGCTATTCTAGTTCCAATTCAACCAATCCAAAATATTCCTTTCATTCTGAGGGCTTCAGAAAAAGCACTTATATCAGTATGTCAGAGGAATGAACCCAAAACTTTATCTCATGTTTTAAGGCATCACAGGGAAAAAACTATTTTTCTCTGGAGGACCATACTTAATGAAGCCACTTAGTTTTCTATGGACGTGCCTTTGTTATCCATAACCATACAGTCAAACACTGATTTAGCTGCTATTTTATTCCTCAATTATCTCCTTGCTGATATTACATTTCTCTGTAATATCTAGGGATAGTCGTTTATGCCCTTGCTATCTATGATAATGGCTTTGAATCCCACTTAGGGGGCAGGGGAGTGGAGTAATGGCCATTTGTGTTCCTTCCCACTCTCATAATGCTATAGGACATTTGCCACTCAGGTTCTATAATTGAGACTTTTAAATCAGACAAATAGTGTGTTCATGAAGGAAAGGGGAAAGTTCTAGATTTTTAATGTATTAGGGAAAGATGAAATTGCACAGAAGCACAAAATTCATGGTTTCCTTTTGAGAGAAATAGATTTTCCTACTTGAAATGTTTGTCTGTGTTACTTAGACTGGAAATATGCCTTTAATAATTCCATTCTACCTTTTTACTGTCCATAGCACAACGTTTACTGTCTCCACTCTAAAACTCATGCTTTTTCTCTTCATGACCTTTGAAAATGATCAATAAATCTAATGAATAGACAGTGCCATGGCTGCATGTTTATCTCATCTTATTTCCATATATTTTGATAATTTTATATGGATTGCTGTTTACTGCCATCCTTTGGGTAACAGTAAATATTTTAATCACTATTTCCTCTGTAATTTTCTTTAATGAACTAAAGAAAGAATAACTTAAGAATGTGTTTGGTGTCTTGGTGGAGAGTGGAGCTCTCAAGTAATTAAACTTGTTTACATGCTATTTATTCTTGGTCTATTATCCATAGTGAAACATTTGATGAGTGTTATGAGCAGCACTATAAAAGCCCTTAGACTTTGTCTTTCATCCTGGGTGATTAAGGTAATTCTGAAGGAAGGTCATGTTCAAGGAGAGCTGGGATATCAAGGAATGGGGTATCATCTGTTTTATTACTCCATATTTTACTCCCAGTGAACTGGTAAACAATTATAATTCAAACACATCAGTGCATATAATTCAGTTACTCCCAAAACACCATAAAAATGTCTCCCTGATCAATAATTGCTTATTATGACATGCATTTCTTATGCTGGCTGTCAAGGTGCTTAGCTATTTGCTTTCTAAAAGTATGGAAAGCCATCCAGGCTCATCAGCCTCTACAGTTACAAACAGCAATCCGGCTGTGGAAATCACTGAGCCACTCTTGACCTGTTATGCGCAGATTCCCCATCCCCACAAATCCACTCCCACGAAAGCCCAATTCACAGGCCAGCCCTTGCACCCACCTTCCCTGACCTGGCCAGAATTAACTGCTTCCTTCTGTGAATTTTCAAAGCATGTTGCTTGTACTTCTCGTACAAGCTTTCATCATGCTCTATATTACAGTCTAATTACTTGTCTAAATTTTTACCTCCCCTGCTAAATATGTGCTCTTCCTCACTAGACTATGACTTTGCCAAAGACATAGATTCCTTTGAGCTAGGATTCCTGTGTATTCCTCAGGAGGTATTTTCTGAACCTTTGTTGAATGGGAGAACAAACGAAACTCTAACAAGTCATATCATACTCCTCTCACACAAGAGTTTTCAAATCTCTCAGACTCACCGTCGTCTTTCTCTACAACAAATATTTAATAATGCCACCTTTATAACTCAACTTTCTTATTTTTACAAGTCAATAAAAATGTCCCAGCTGTTATTTATTGAGAAATAAAAGAAACATAATGCATAAAACAGCATGTGTGTAAATATGCAAATGCTTGGACACCACTGCACCACAGACTATAATGAAATAGCTGTTTGCACCTGTGGGAAGAGCTGTTGCCAATATAACACCTACAAAACCAATACAGACATGCTGCATGGGTGACTCAAGACACCACGAAGCAGCACTGCTGGGAGTAACGTGATTTTCTAAAATGGGGGGAAACTCCTGTAGAGCCTTAACCAGCATGAAGCTTAATTTCCCCTATGTTTACATGAAAGCTGTTTCCTTGGAAAATTCAGTTCAAAAGTATTTGTAAAAAGGCATACAGGCTTGGCTCAGATATTTACAGACTGGATTTTCATGGCCCTGAATGTCCAGAAGGACATGTGATTGTTGTGTTGGATGCTGAATTTGGGACAGTCCTTCACTGTGTATGATGTCCAATGCCCTTGGGGGTGTGAAAAGCAGTGGTCTATCCCAGTCACTGAGATGATAAAAAATAGAAACCTTAACTACCCTCACTGACAGTCACTGCTAGTAACACATCAGAAAACTGGAATTTCCAATTCTAATTTAAATCATAAGTTTTAGCAACACACCTGGGAAAGGAAATCCACAAAGACTTCCTGGAAGGGGTGAAATGGAACAAGTTTAACCAGGAAAACAGCTGCATGCAGGTGTTTGTTTCTGGGGAGAAGTCCAGTATTGGAATCCTAAAGTAAATGCTTTTCAGAGTTCTACTTTTGGTTTTGGTAAGAAAGTAAATGTCCCATATAGAAATAACATAGTTTAGCAGAAATAGGGATGTTAGGAGATTTTATATTCAACAGATCCACAAATTAAGGGTACTTAGATCTATAGTTGGAGAAGGCAATGGCACCCCACTCCAGTACTCTTGCCTGGAAAATCCCGTGGATGGAGGAGCCTGGTGGGCTGCAGTCCATGGGGTCGCAAAGAGTCAGACACAACTCAGCAACTTCACTTTCACTTTTCACTTTCATGCATTGGAGAAGGAAATGGCAACCCACTCCAGTGTTCTTGCCTGGGACGGGGGAGCCTGGTGGGCTGTTGTCTCTGGGGTCGCACAGAGTGGACACGACTGAAGCGACTTAGCAGCAGCAGCAGCAGCAGCAGCAGATCTATAGTACGGGCACTGGTATTGCATCTAATGGTATTATCATTGATGCTAATACAGCTATCATTTCTTGGACTAGTGATTGTCTTAGATGAGATTCCTTAGAAACTGAGCCTGAGGCAAGGACTCAAGTGCACATGATTTTTGAGAGAGTGCACTTTCGGAAAAGAAAAGCCTGTAAGAGAGATGGGGAAGCAGAAGGAGTCAACTAAGGAAGCAGGCTCAGATAAATTCTTGGCATTATACACAGGATACTCCGGAATGTTCACATTGCAAAGTTGTCCTACTATCCCACTTTGAGGCAAGAAATGGGACTATGATACCCCTTGTACCAATGCTGTTGTGCCAGTCGGGCACTGCTTCTTACCAACCAACCCAAAGTGGGAGGTTAGGGGCTGAGAGGCAGAGTGAACTGCTCAAATGTCTTTGGGCACAACAGCTCCTATATACTGAAAGCAGCTGTGAAATAAATGCACGGGATGGCAAAGGGGATGTACTAACGGTCTTTATTACAATGCCAGGCACCCAACATATATTAATTTCCTTTTATTTTGAAATAATTTTGAATTTATAGAAAAATTGAAAATGTAGTAGAAAAGCCTTTTCCCTCTCCCAATCCATTTGAGAGTAAGTAGTTGACCTAATTCTCCATTACCCCTGAATACTTTAGTGTGTCATTTCTACAAACAGGGGCTTCCCAGGTGGCACTGAAGACAAAGAGTCCGCTGACCAATACAGGAGATGCAGGAGACTCAAGAGGCTCAGGTTCCATCCCTGGATTGGGAAAATCCCCCTAGAGGATCCAGTATCCAACCTGGTCCAGTATTCTTGTCACCTTGCCATGAATAGGTACTCTTGCCACCTTGCCATGGCAAGAATAGATATTCTTGCCTGGAAAATTCCACGGACAGAAGAGCCTGGCAGACTACAGTCCATGGGGCTGGAAAGAGTCAGAAACTGAGCATGTGCTATAAACAAGGGCATTATGCATCATAATTAGTATGCAACCATCACATTCAGGAAATTAACATTGACACATTCAGTTCAGTTCAGTTCAGTCGCTCAGTCCTGTCCAACTCTTTGCAACCCCATGAATCACAGCATGCCACCACCTAATCTTCAGACCCCATTCAGCTTTTACCAAATGTGAGATGCCTTTTAGAGCAAAAGAATCTTATCCAAAGTCATCCATGTCATATGCCTTTAGTCTAATTTACTGTGGAACAGTTCCTCAGTGTTTCCTTGACTTTTATGACCTTGAAATTTTAGGCCTGTTATATTTTAGAAAGTCCCTCCACTTGGGTTTGATTATTATAAATGCTTCATGCCTTACCAAGCTTTCAGCTTATTTATTTGTTTCATTACAGGTTCATAGTTTCCTATTTTATTCAGCATATTCTACTCTATTTCTATTATTACTTGTTTTGGTGCTCTAATCATCCTTAATTTGACCAGGGTGAATCCCTTCAGCTGCTCTTATGTCTTTTTCACATGTCCCAGGCAGGCACTGATCACATCCTACTTTCCATCTCAAGACATTCCAAGGTGATCTTACTTTTTTTTCCCCCTCAAATCTGGTGTCAGTCATTTCTCCAAGAAGCTGTGATTCGTTTTAGTAATGATTCTTAGGAGCCAAGATGTTGGTGTTGGGTATGCTTATTGCTATGAAAGTACTGATCCTCCTATGTCTTTTCAGTGAACAGAGTTGAGTAGGGAGGGTATATGTGTGTGTGATTACGCATGTGTGAGGTGAAAGCCAGGAATTTATGTTGATCCTTGCAATCTCAATCTGACATCACACTATCCATTCTAGTTTTCTTCCTTTCCGTATTTTTAACTTCTCAGGCAGTAAAAAATCTGCCATCTACTGTCCCTAATACATATCGCTCCCCTTATATGTAACCATTGCCAACATCACCCCCCTGACCCAGCTGCCTCCCTAAAGTTCTGACTCTGACACCCTGCACCAGGGTTGTCCCTGTGATGTGACGTCCGCTCCTGTCTATGCTGACGCTTAGTGCCAGGCGACACTCCCGCCCAACGAGGACATCCTTGACCAGACTCTGACCCCTCAAGGTAGCTTCTCCTCCATGTGTGTGCTCCCCTCATTCCACTCAGAATGTCTGCTCTGTTAGCACATGCCAGGCCACCCCAGGCTCACATACCCTCCTCGCCCGATGTAGGTTCTGATTCTCTGTGCCCGACAGGCCTCCTAAATGTGCACCCTCCTCACCCTGTCTGGCCTTCAGCTCCTTATTCGGGCCCTCCTCAGCTCATCTGGCCTGCCTCATTTTTATCCTGAGGCAGAGATAGCTAACTTGTTCTGATGGTTTTCACACCAAATTGTACAACAAAGGAGAGGAAAGAAAGATAAAAGGGTATAGGAAGGGAAAGAGGAAAAAGAAGAAAAGGAACACACATTGTTTTCTAATCCTTACACAGGCCTTCAAAGTGAGCAACATTTCCCCCTCTCATTTCACACTTGAGAAAACTGTGGTTCAGAGAGATTAAGTCACTTGCCCAGGGTCTATAGCCATTACACAAGGAGCCAGCATCTGGACCCAAGTCCCAGTCTCTCTGGTCCAGATTCTGTGTACTCCACCACACTGTCCCTAAAGAGAAGGCTCTCAAAATATGTTTGGTCTTTGGCTTGTCCCCATACGTGTAACAGTAGTATTTGAAAAAAGGAGAAGGCAACAGCACCCCCTTCAGTACTCTTGCCTGGAAAATCCCATGGACGGAGAAGCTTGGTAGGTTGCAGTCCATGGGGTCACTAAGTTCGACTAAGAGTCGGACACAACTGAGTGTCTTCCCTTTCACTTTTCACTTTCATGCACTGGAGAAGGAAATGGCAACCCACTCCAGCGTTCTTGCCAGGAGAATCCCAGGGACGGGGAAGCCTGGTGGGCTGCTGTCTATGCGGTCGCAGAGAGTCAGACACGACTGAAGTGACTTAGCAGCAGTGGCAGCAGTATTTGAAAAAAAGGAACACAGTTCTCTGGAGAAGGAATAGATTGTGTTCCTTTCATGAGAATGAGTCTTTCTACCACTTGGCTACTTCTCTGTCTCTTTCTTGTCTGCAAATAGGTTCAACAGGAACATGGCTTTCTTTGGCTCAGATGCCCGGGTAGGGTAATGAGGCTGGCACTCTGGTAGCTGGTGGCACTCAGCCATCAGTCTCACTACCTACTTCATGGTGGTTTCTGCCTTCTGTGGCTGGCACTTCTGAAATGAGTCATCTTTACATGCTTGCCAACCCTTGGCCTCTCCTCTCCAGCCAGCTCTACCCGTGCTGCCACCTGGCAGCTCTGCAACCTTCTGAGACATTAAAATGGGGAAGTAGATGCTAAATCTAGAATGAGGAAGGGGAGCACAGTTTGCTCTGGTTTCAAATCCACAGCCATGGAATACATCTAGCCTTCATGCTTTAATCCCCAAACCCTGAGGGCTGGCACAGATATAGGGTTAGAGTAGAAATGTTGTGAAATGAATTTTTAATACTATTCTGTACCTCATTAAAAAAAATGCCCATTTTTTATGTCTTTGGGGATCCATGGAAAGGACTTCAGAAAACATTCTAACAAAACCAAGGACAGAAAAGAAAGCATCCACTTACATAAAACAGCAAAAGAACAACAGCCAAAAAGTCTCATTTCTCCTAGATTTAAGTTCCTTTTGGGGATAAAACCTGATATGGATTTCTTCAGATATAGTGTATAAACTCTTTACCTTAAAATCATAGATATAACTCTTTATTTTTAAATCTGGGGGAAATGTCCTAGAATTCACCTCATGGCCATGCCCATACCTGATGGAGAAACAGAGGCACAGAGAGAGATGACGTGAGAAAGGTGGAGGGCAGGCGCCTGGCTGGAACTATGTGTGTGCTGGGGAGGGGATCTGTGGGGGTTCACTCACAAGTAAACACTTTTGGAAATAAGTTGAATATTTTATGAAACAATAAAGAAAGCTAAAGCAGATATAGTTCTGGTTTCCAAGGCTACCACACATAAAGTCTTAAACTAGGTTGTTTCCTGATTTTTATTTCTGTGGCCCATGCAAGTTTCCCCATGAAGGACCGTGTGACACTGAATCTATAACATCAATATCCTCTAAGGTGCACATGTCCTAAGAAAGACAAAGGGCACGTGTGAACTATGAATTTTAATTCACTGTTTTCTTTCTACCTTAGAACAAATTAATGTTAGTTAATTCCTTTTGGAACTTTTCCCCTTAAAATTTGATTTCTCAGGAAAAACATTCACGAATTCAGTGTGCTGTCATTTAGGGCAGTGTAATCTTAGGAAGCAACTTAGAATTTGCCTGTATTTTCCACTATTTTGAGTTGGGTGGTTTTGTGCCAGGACATTAGATCATATGAAGCTTTTTATTTGAATCACGAGGGACAGTCCCCTAAGGATTTCATACACTAGAAAAGCCTACCCAACTAGCTCACACATACATGTTGCTGGATCTATTTATATTGGTGAGAATAACTTTGAAAAAGCTAGCAAGTTTATGAAATTCCATATGAGGCTCTCTCTCAAAAATCTGTTAGAAAGTAGAAAATAAATATTATAAAATGGAGCTTAGTCACACATATATCTACTCTGTTTTTATCACTATCATTTGCACACTTAGAGCAAACTGGAACCAAAATCATTTTCATAAATTTTTCAAAGAGTCACTTCTTATGAAATACTGCTTGAAAAGGTCTCCACAAACCTTCCTACAGTTGGTTGGGCCACTGTGAAAAACAGTATAGAGGCTTCTTTAAAAACTGATAACAGAACTACCATATGATCCAGCAATCCCACTCCTGGGCATATATTTGGAGAAAACTCTAATTTGAAAAGATACATACACCCTATATTCACTGCAGCACTATTTACAATAGATAAGATATGCATGCTCCTTGAAAGAAAAGCTATTACCTACGTAGACAGCATACTAAAAAGCAAAGACATTACTTTGCCAACAAAGGTCCATATAGTCAAAGCTATGGTTTTTTCAGTAGTCATATATGGATGTGAGAGTTGGACTATAAAGAAAGCTGAGCGCCAAAGATGCTTTTGAACTGTGGTGTTGGAGAAGACTCTTGAGAGTCTCTTGGAATGCAAGGAGATCCAATCAGTCCATCCTAAAGGAAACCAGTCCTGAATATTCATTGGAAGGATTGATGCTGAAGCTGAAAATGCAATATTTGGCCACCTAATGAGTAGAAGTGACTCACTTGAAAAGACCCTGATGCTGGGAAAGATTTAAGGCGGGAGGAGAAGAGGACAACTGAGGATGAGATGGTTGGATGGCATCACTGACTCAATAGAAATGAGTTTGAGTAAGCTCTGGATGTTGGTTATGGATACGGAGGCCTGGTGTGCTGCAGTCGTGGGGTCACAAAGAGTCGGACATGACTGAGCAACTGAACCAAACTGAACTGACATTCTTTGCAGCCAAACATCGAGAAGCTCTATATTGTCAGCAAAAACAAGTTCGAGAGCTGACTGTAGCCCAGATCATGAGCTCCTTATTGCCAAATACAGACTTAAATTGAAGAAAGTACAGAAAACCACTAGACCATTCACGTATGACCTAAATCAGATCCCTTACGATTATACAGTGGAAGTGACAAATAGATTTGAAGGGATTATATCTGATAGACAGAGTGCCTGAAGAACTATGGATGGAGGTTTGTGACATTGTACAGGAGGCAGTGATCAAGACCATCCCCAAGAAAAAGAAAGGCAAAATGGTTGTCTGAGAAGCCCTTACAAATAGCTATGAAAAGAAGAGAAGCAAAAGGCAAAGGAGAAAAGGGTTTATGGTAGGTATATATTTAACTGGGATTTTAGGATGAGTAAGAGAAGAAAACTCCATGATAGAAAACAATCTTATTAAAGTGAGTATAATAGCTCCTAGTATTGTTGCCTGGAGAATCCTGTGGACAGAGGAGCCTGGTGGGCTGCTGTCCATGGGGTTGCACAGAGTTGGACACAACTGAAGCAACTTAGCATGCATACATGCACTGGAGAAGGAAATGGCAACCCACTCCAGTGTTCTTGCCTGGAGAATCCCAGGGACGGAGGAGCCTGTGGGCTGCCGCCTATGGGGTCGCACAGAGTCAGACACGACTGAAGNGTTGCACAGAGTTGGACACAACTGAAGCAACTTAGCATGCATACATGCACTGGAGAAGGAAATGGCAACCCACTCCAGTGTTCTTGCCTGGAGAATCCCAGGGACGGAGGAGCCTGTGGGCTGCCGCCTATGGGGTCGCACAGAGTCAGACACGACTGAAGCGACTTAGTAGCAGCAGCAGCAATAGCTTCCAGTTTAAAAACAATAACTAGAATAAGATTACAGGAATTCAAACTTTAGTTCAATCAATAATATCCAGCATTGGCAAGGATATGGAGAGAAAGGGCAGTTTCATGTCCAGTTGGTACTGGAGTAAATTAACACAACTTTTCTGGAGAAGAATTTGGAAGTACTTACTAGACTATATGGCTCCATTTCTACCTTCAGAAATAGTCACACATGTGTAGAGGCAAATGTGAATGCATTTTCATTATATATCATGAAAAATGGAGACAACTGCAGTGTCTACCAACAGAAAAGAAGTCAATAATTTATAATATATTCCTTCGCACTTGGAATGCCAGGTAGCATTTTAAAAGAAAGGGATAGATAGGTCTTTGATATGGGAAGATGCCAAATACATTATTGAAAACAATTATGTATGTATGTAAAATATGTATGTGTGTGTATATTTGGCATATATAAATATTTATATAAACTATAAGTATTCATATGTGTTTGTGAGGGGATCAAAAGAGGATCTGGAAGGCCACCCAATGATCTTTATGTAGTTTAGAGTTGGTAGAAAAAAAACCAAAAGTCTCTGCAAAACATAGAGAACAGAGTGGTGGAGGGTTAGGGGCAAAAGGAAGATGAAATGAGTAAAGGTGATCAACCACATGGTGATGGATAGAAACCAATTATTTTGGTAGCGAGCATACTGTAGCATACATAGAAATAGAAATATAACATTGTATATGTAAAGCATACAATGTTATAGACTAATGTTACTTCAATAAAAAATAAATCTGAGAAACAGTTTTAAAAAGAAGAGTGAGTTGAAGGGGACAGGGAGCAAGGATTAGTGAGGCAAGAGACTAGTGTTTTACTTTGTACACTCCTTATTGCTTGATTTCTTTCCACTTAGTACACTCCTTATTGCTTGGTTTCTTTCAAAAACAGGCACACAC
Organism: Neotragus moschatus; assembly: GCA_006410615.1. Taxonomy (NCBI): domain Eukaryota; kingdom Metazoa; phylum Chordata; class Mammalia; order Artiodactyla; family Bovidae; genus Neotragus; species Neotragus moschatus. The sequence goes on from SJYA01001205.1 coordinate 690,004, forward strand.
TATTTGACACATAAAATAACAAATTCAAATGAAAGCTCATTAATCACCAATTAACAACTGGTCAGCAACCATTATGTGACTTCCTCCAACTTCCCAGCCTATGAAGACAGAAAAATGGAAACTCACCAAAACAGAAAACTTAATGCCTAAGTGTAGACAGAATTTCTGTGGATCCAATGAAGCTAGAAGGAGAAGCATGTACCATACTTTGTCTCCTCAAAGGGGAACATAGAGGATAGCATTTGTACTTTCCTTCTTGCCAGTCCCTGAACAGTCCATGTCTATAACAATAGTCAGAAATCTAAATTCTCCTTCTTCATTGTAGTGGTTTATCTACGAAGCCACTCAAGGTTCCACCTGGTTTTATTGACATGAACCATCACCAGAACCACCGCCTTCCTTGCCTTTCTCTTTCTACCATCAATCTGCAACCGTATAGAAACAACTCACAGAAAACAACCAGCCTAAAACATATGTAGAGTTAGGAGATGAAGGGCATCCGGCAATAATGCACTGGATGCTCCTTGCAAATAAAGTATTATGGATACACATGAGGGGAGAATCATCCTGGGAGGGGTGTGTGCTAGGAATTATAGCCTTTATGTTAAAGTATCAGATTTAGCATACCAAAGGGTCAAATAGTAGAAAAGGATGCCTTCTCAATAAAACACTAGTCAAAGCTTTCCAGAACCTGACAATGAGTTTCAAAGTTACACACTTCTACCTACCCATTAGCTAATTTCTGGGAAACAAACTGGTCCACTAGCCAAATGTGAAGACAACAGGGCCAATGACAAGTCTGATCTTCTATATGTTGCCAAACATAATGTTAAAACAGATATTGCTTTGTTTTGTGAAAATAAAAAGATACGAAGCTTGAATAGAATCAATATATGAATAATTACTGTACCTACAGAAGAGCTAAAAACAAGTAGAGACACACAAGGGAACAGAAGCAATAATCAAAGGGCTAACTGTCTGGATTAACATTTTAATCCAAAATTATTAGTAAATAATATTAGGTTTGTGGATTAAATTTAAGCATGACAGCAAAAATATAAACCATTAGGAAACTTGCTAATATAGATTTAATTAATAAATAATTTTGAATGTTAAAAAAAGTATTCCTGGGTAAGGAATTTGTATTAAATGAAAGACAGAGTCAGTGTTTTAGCAAATGAAAGCAGTCCTAGAGATAAACATGACCAGACAAAAACATTAATAGAGATACATGAATTTAATGAATAAGCAGAGCACCAAGGAAAACTTACAAATGGTCACCAAATTTACAGAAAAAAGATACCAAATCAAAATAACCAAAGGAATGCAAATAAAAGACTACCTTTTCACAAAAATTAGAAATTTATGAAAAGAAAACATCCAATATTCTTGAGGATTCATACATATATTGTTACTAATCTCTCTGATATCTTATTCCCAAATCCTTAAGTTTGTGCATATACTTAAACACAGAAACTCCTCTTATAAGAATTTGTTCCAAAGGAAAAAAAATCACAACTAAACACAAGAATGTTGCTCTGCTGGGTATAACACTGAAAAACAGGGAATCATCTAAACATGAAAACTGGTTAAATAAATTTTTGTATCTATGTATATTATACAATTATTAAAAATTGTGTTGAAGAAAATATTTAATAGCAAAGAGCTAATTATCACTTACTGCAAAGACTGAAAAAACATGCTGCAAATAATAATCTGACTTAAGTTTTATATAAACAAAAAAATATGATTCAAAGGTTAACATCAATGTTAATGATGGTTATCTGTCTATAGTGAACTTGAGTTTTTTTGTTTCCCTATGATCTCTAAAATTTTTACAATGAGTATTCTAAGAAGAGTCCTTTAAGTTTGTTCAAGACAGAGAAAAAAAATTCCAATGGGAATTGCCATGAAGAATGAAAAAGTGCACTGTCTCAAACAGAAAATAAAAACCAAATGTAGCAAAATGGACCTTTCTATTTATTGGCCTTCTCAGATTTTTTTAGAACCTTCATATCCAGAAAGTATCTCTAATTATAACATTTAAAAGCATGAGAACAACTTGTTCTGAAATCTTTTATTTATTATCAGCAAAGTATAATCTTATCTGACTGCTCAGCAAACTTGGTTTTCCATTCACTTCAGAACAGACACTAGATTAACATCTTTCTCTTAATTACTTCATACAAGCAAAGCTTTCTATTTGTCAGCTACTGAAAATAGTATGCATGCTGACATTACTCCAAAACACATCAGCACAAATTCAATGGTACATTTCTAGGAGCTGGATAAAATCCAGTCTCCAAAGTCTTTCATCGCTTATCCCACAGAAAAAAATTCTTACTGAAGTATAAGAGAGGTGACGAAATAAGAATTTCAAATTACTTATGTGTTGTCACAGGCTTTCTGATGTTTCTCAAGCTGGGTAAGTGGAGTGTGCTCCCTATTGCTGACTTCCCAGCCAGCTCCCTAACATGTATACACAAACACATAGAGAATTCTAGCACGGGTAGATGTTTCTCATTAGAGGCAACTGTCAAAGTCACTGGCATGGAGACATAAAGCTCAGGACAATATCAAAGAACATCTGATGAACCCAAGAGAGAAGGACCTTTTTTAGTAGAAAGTGAAAGTATTAGTCACTCAGTCATGTCTGACTCTTTGCGACCCCATAGACTGTAGCTCACCAGGCTCCTCTGTCCATTAGACTTTCTAGGCAAGAGTATTGGAGAGGGTTGTCATTCCCTTCTCCAGGGGATCTTCTCAACCCAGGGATCAAACCCAGGTCTCCTGCATTACAGGCAGCTTCTTTATCAACTGAGCCAACAGTGACTAGAAGGCAAGTAATTTATTTCTTGGTCACAAATTTAAATGTTACCTTTAAATCTGAGGTCAAATTTTGATTCATTAACCCCTACAACCCCCTAGAAATTCATCAGAATAGGAACAAAAGATCTCATTCTTTGTGTTTAAAATGTAACTTTCTCCTTCAATTCAGTTCAGTTCAGTCTCTCAGTAGTGTACCACTCTGCAGCCCCACAAACCCCAGCACACCAGGCCTCCCTGTCCATCACCAACTCCCGGAGTCCACCCAAACCCATGTCTATTGAGNCCAGGCTCCTCTGTCCATGGGATTCTCCAGACAGGAATACTGGAGTGGGTTGCCATTTCCTTCTCCAGCTTCAAAAGAAAAACAGAATTTAAAATATAACAGAAAATATAATAGACACGGAGGATGATTGTAAAATTCAAATACTTAATTAAGAGCCCCAATATGCTAGATCTGAGACAATAGATGTCAGAAATTATCCAAATTATCAATAATAATAATATAATGACAGAAAAGTATAAAATTTCCAGTCATAAGGAAGATACAGTACATATATTACTCACTCACAACAAAGAATGAAATAATGCCGTATGCATTATCAGACCTAGAGATTATTATACTAAGTGAATTAAGTCAGACAGAAAAAGACAAATATCATGATATCACTTATTTGTGGAATCTAAAATATGATACAAATGAGCATATCTACAGTTCAGAAACAGGCTCACAGACACAGAGAACAAAATGACGGTTACCAAGGTAGGGGAGGCAGGGAAGAGATGGAATTGCGAAAGGATTCTTGCCACAGTAGTAGACATAATGGTCATCTGGGTTAATTTGCCCACTCCAGTCCATTTTAGTTCACTGATNTGTGGAATCTAAAATATGATACAAATGAGCATATCTACAGTTCAGAAACAGGCTCACAGACACAGAGAACAAAATGACGGTTACCAAGGTAGGGGAGGCAGGGAAGAGATGGAATTGGGAAAGGATTCTTGCCACAGTAGTAGACATAATGGTCATCTGGGTTAATTTGCCCACTCCAGTCCATTTTAGTTCACTGATTCCTGAAATGTCAATGCTCACTCTTACCATCTCATTTGACCACTTCCAATTTACTTTGATGCATGTATCTAACATTCCAGGATCCTTTGGAATATATATATATATATATATTTTTTTTTTTTTTTTACAGCATCAGACTTTGCTTCCACCACTAGACACATCCAAAACTGGAGATGTTTTCTCTTTTGCTGAGCCTCTTCATTCCTTCTGGAGCTACTTCTCCAGTAACATATTGGGTACCTACTGACTTGAGGAGCATAGTTCAATAAAGTTAACAAATAGATAAAATTCCAAGAGCTCTTAGAATACTCAACAAAAGGAAGCACAGTGATTACTGTTATGGCTTTCACAAAAATGACGGACAATACAATCCTCCCCACCTTTCAGAAGTAGAGAATAAAGGTAGTATAATACCAATGACAGCAGCAACAATTGATTTGCTAAGCCCTTCCTCTTCCCAGGAAAACATCCAGTTGTTCTGTTCTTTATAACTGGGTAGGATAGACTCAATGCAAGGAAGAAAATAGTTAGTAGACCATCTATAATTTAGATCAAATGAGATACTTTAATGCAGCTTTTCCAAGAGCAAAATAGGTATTTTTGTTTCTACCTAAAATCTGGAATCAAGATTGCTGGGAGAAATATCAATAACTTCAGATATGCAGATTACACCACCCTTATGGCAGAAAGTGAAAAGAAACAAAAAAAGCCTCTTAATGAGAGTGAAAGAGGAGAGTGAAAAAGTTGGCTTAAAGCTCTGCATTCAGAAAACGAAGATCATGGCATNATCGTGATTATCTGGGTCGTGAAGATCTTTTTTATACAGTTCTTCTGTGTATTCTTGCCACCTCTTCTTCATATCTTCTGTTTCTGTCAGGTCCCTACCATTTCTGTCCTTTATCAATAGGTGAGTGGATAAATAAAACTAAGTAAATCCATGCAGCGGAATATTATCCGGCAAAAAACAAAATGAGCTATCAAGTCACAAAAAGACATAGAGGGACACAGAAGAAACATAAGTGGTTGCCAGGAAGGGATGATGAGATGGCACACAGGGGATTTTTAGGACAGTGAAACAATTCAGGATGATACTCCAGTGGCAGATAAACGTCATTATACATTTGTCAAAACCACAGAATGTACAACATAAAAAATAAGCCTTACAGTAGACTATGGAATTTAGTTAATAATAATGTATCAACACTGGCTCATCAATTGTATCAAATGTTCCATACTTAGGTAAAATTCTATCAAGGAAGGATAAATTAATCAGAGAAAGTTGCACAAGAGAAATTTGATTTGACCTTTTATCCACAGGTAGGATTTGGAAGATAGATGAAAGAAGAGACAGCATGCCCAGAGAGGAGACAGCAAGAGCAAAGCTGTGGGGGAAGGACTGAGTTGGTCACATGGGGCAACGGTGAGAAAGAGGCCAGCCCAGAGAAAGGATGGGGCTCCAGGAGTTAAGCGACATAGTTTCAGTAGATAGAGTAGAGCCAGATTGTTAAAATCCTTGAAAGGCAAACAGGTGGTGTTTATACTTGATACAGCAGAAAATAGGGCACCTTAGAAGGTGTTTGAGCAGAAGAAAATATAGTCAAATCCTCACTATTAATGGATTTTATATTTGCAAATTTACCTTTATGGTAAAATTTATTTGTAATCTCCAAAATCAATAGTCATGGCCATTTAAGGACAAAAAAATATATATCCCAATATGTTAAAAATAGAGGGAAATGTGTAAGACGTAGTATATGAGAATTCTCAGTATTTCTTTCTAATCAATTTTCTTATGAGCCTAAAATGTTTTTTAAAAGTTTATTAATTTTTTTAAAGTTATCCAAAAAAGCTAACAATATAAAGTAAATATACAAGTGAAGAGGGAAAAAAATGAACTTACTTCCGATTCACAATTAGCCACTCCCGAATATAGGTTTGAACACAGTCCCTGACGTGCGGGTCAAGTTCAACCCTAGTGAGATGGAAAAAAACATAAAACAAGTTATCACCAGGTAAGAACAATGAAGCAATTCTTTATCATAACCAAGGGGAGCAGCATGATTTCAAAGCCGTATCAACTGCGAATGGGAAGGGTGTTGTTTTCCAATCCTTTCAAGTATCTGAAATATTCCTAAGGCAGTAACATTTTTACTTTGATGAGAGAAACATGTTGGCATTTTATGCTTTGTGCATTTTATTACAGAGAACCGTGTTAGACTATACCTATCCCTGAAGACATTCTGACACAAGACAGGTAGAGCTGGCTGTAATCATACAGAAAACAGAAGAATAAGTATGAACACCAACCTGTCCCAAGGGTGATCTGGGCATATTTTCACTCATGTGTAACTGTTAGGACATGCATGTTTTCTTTTTGGAAGTCCATGAACAGGAGTTGTCTTGTGCTTTCGGGAGCTGACAGGCCCTGGCTTTGGTTGGTGATTATTAAGTCAGGTGGCTTTTGTCTATTCATATAGAGTGAGTCGTGAGAAAGACTGTTGGAATACTTCAGAGTCTGGAAATTGGAAATCATGAATTTCCCACAATAGCAAAGGTGTTTTTCTTTGCTTTGTTTTGTGTTGTTCTGCTATTCTTCCAAATGTGTTGGTACTATAGATAAACAGGTCTAAACGCTCTAAGTTATCATTTTCTGGTTTGTGAAAAGACGGACAGTACCTGCCTTGTGGACTGCCTGCCAGTTTTAGATGGAATATTGTAAACGTCAGATGTGTGGTCTCTGGGCCCTAACTACCCTAAGCCCAGGCCCATTCCTTATTCCTTATGTGACCTTGGGCCAGTCACTGAACCCTTCTCGGTTTCCTCATCATACGTGGTAACAGCAACCATACAGTGCTCCTTGGGAGAGCTGTGATGAAGATGAAGTCTGTCTGTGAGGTGAGTGTCTGGCACACAGTGAGACCTTCCTGTGACAGGTCACATTTGTGTGCCATTCCTTCTGCACTAGACGCTAGAGCAGTCCCTCTATGTGTATTAATTCAGTCAGTGTCAGTCAGCTCCACAGAACAGGCACTAATATTATTCTCATTTTGCAGAGGGATGAGATGAAAACATCTTGCTCAAAGTCACTCAGCGAGTGGAAGAGCAGGGACTTAACCCAGGCTGTTCCCTTGGGAGTGTAGGCTTACACCCACTACACTATCACACCTCAACATCGAGTTCCTAGGTAGGCAAGTGGGTGCAACAGGAGTCAGCTGCTGTTTGATGATGATGATACTTTCCTGGGCTTTAATTATACACCAGACTTTTGGGCAACAATCGAAACAGTAGAGCTTGTGAAAGCCATCAGGCGGATAATGTGTTAGTTATCAATTCTGGTGACAGGGCAATATTATGCTCAAAAACCGATGGTAGGAAAAAATGATCTCTTCTCTCAGATTTCAAAAAAAGAATCCTCCTACATGTAAACTGACTGTATTTTAAACAGGCTTTCCCAAGATTCTGATCTCATTTGAAGACAACCATATATTTTACACAAAGAAATAAAACTAAATGATTCTCTACCAAAGGTAACAATAATTGATGTTACCAATGTGAGAGTCACATCTGAACAATTGGACTGACAACAGGGAAGAATGTCTCCCACGGATCACCATGATTTTGTTTTCTGGGAAGTGAGTGTCTTCAAAATGTTAAGAGCCGAGAATGTGGTCAGCTCTTCTGTGTGAATAAGAACTAGCTAAACAAAGAACAAAGGGTCAAAATAATACCATGTCATTGTCATCCAACTTCCTAAACGATGATGAAATAAAATCCAAACTAAAACTGAAATATTCCTGAGTAATGAGGGCAGCGGCCTATTTCACGATACCCTTTCCAGGACTTTTTGGGAAAGAAGAGAAGGTTGAAAATGTCCAGGAGGATGTGAATCTTTATCTGCTTTAGAAAATGAATGCAAATAAAAGCTCATCCTAAACCTCCAAAGAGACACTGCTTCCTACACTATGGAAATGAAAATGTTACATCTAAAAATAATTCCATCGTTTGATACCAATGCCCACACCTGTAACCACATGGATTAACCCACTGAAGAAACTCAACCCTAAGTAGCTATTCACATAGTCACACTACAGAGCTTTCCTCATTGTTTTTCCACTTGACAAAACTTGCTTCAAAAGCAGGAATTTGGCCTTATTCATCTTTTTATCCCTGTTCTCAGCACATAGGAGATGCTCAAGAAAAGCGGATTAAACTTACTTTTGTGACTTGATCCAGTCTCATATATGGGAAACAATTAAAGTGCTTCTGAATGGAAGCAGTTCAGTGGTTATTATTTTCAGAAACTGAGATTTCCTGAGGTCTCATGACACCCATGGGCACTGAGCTGACACCTGGGCAGTTTGGGTCTAGAGCCTGTGCTCCTCACTTCTTAAGCAGTCCATTTTGTCCCACTGCAGTCCTTTAACTGTCTTAGACCCCAACTGGCTTTTCAAAGCCTTTGGTCAAACCAATTCAAAAACTATCTACCTGGAAGTGATAGTACCATAGAAGTTATCCTGCATATCTTGATAGATTTGAGTAATGTCATTTGTAAGAAAGTCGAGAATTAGGGTACCTCCCCCTTACCACGAACAGTCACGACAATCATAATCCCATCCACATTTGCAGAGAACAATTTACCCATCCTCCGGCAAAGAAGGCTGCAAAGTTCGACATTCCTTCGGCGTGAACACCACATCCAAGTCGTCCTCGGAGAAGTCTCCCAGCTCCTGGGCAAGCTCCACATCCAGGCTGTTCAGGTGTGTCATCAGAAGTCCTTCAAAGTCCACTGGCTCCACTGGGTCATAGAACTGAGGCTGGGGACAGGGAAAGGACAAGGACGTTCCCACCCGGTTTGGGATAGAAGCAGTAAGGTGACAGTAGATGCATGCCTTGCCCTCCCTTTCCTCCCGGCTAAGTGGGGCTGTGTTTAGAGAAGATGTCAAACACAGAAGCGGTGATACGGAAAGGAAAAGAAACGCAGCGTGGAGAGTCAAGTCAGAACACGGTGAGTAATTAAAATCACACCCCAAGGCAGAATTGTTCTGTTTAATTGCATCTTGATGAGGATTCCTAAGGAGATCCAAAAAGAAACCACACGGTTTTGCTGCATTTTTATAATTTCTCTTGCCAAAGCCCTCTGAGGCCACGTTTACCCAAATAGAGTGAAGCAGCAAACTGCAGGCAATTTTCTAGAAATTCAGATAAAATCAACTCAGAGTACTCAGGTACAGTGTTGTATTCGGCCTGAGTCATCCTCTACATTGATTCTTGAAAGCACTTCATTCGTAATCACAGCCCACAGTGAACCAGCCTGGGTGGCTGGGACACTCCAAAGCAGTGATTTCCAAATACTGCTGGGCCGCCTGGTGCTGGCAGGGAAGAAACTGTCACTGACTGCACTTAAATGAGCAAACTAAGGACAATGGGCTAAGTATTCACAAGGTTAAATGTACTTGCTTTAAAAGGATTGTTTTGGAGGGAATTTTTTTGTGTTGATTTTTATTTTGGTGTTTTTTTTTTTTCCTCTTCAATTATATCCTTCCACAGTTGGGGGGCGGGGGTGGAGTAGAAATGGTAAAAATAGATGGTAATTTAAAGATTAACTTTCCTCAGGTGATAAAAGAAAAACGTATGGAAGTGTTAGTCTCTCAGTCACGTCCAACATTTTTCAACCCCCTGGACTGTAACCCACCAGGCTCCTGTGACCACAGGATTCTCCAGGCAGGAATACTGGAATACTCCAGACGTTCCCTTTTGCAAGAGATCTTCCCAACCCAGGGATTGAACCCAGGTCTCCCACATTGCAGGCTGATTCTTTACCCTCTGAGCCACCAGGTGATAAAAGAAAAAGTTGGCAATTCAACAAATATTTTTTTACCTTGTGAAACTCACTTAGACTTAGGAAATCACTGCTTTAATGGAATAAAGAAAATTTAGATCAAGTTGACATGTGTAGTAGTGGTAGAAGTGGTGGTAATAACAACAACAGCAGCAGCAGCACCATGGTGTTCATTTATGGCAGACTATTAGGAGTCATCAGTCGAGCAAACACCCCAGATTCTTGACTTGTACTGTCTCGCTCTGAAACAAGGACGGATCCAAAGAAAGTGCTGACAAAACCGGTTTTTCTTCATCCTGAAACCGTACACCAGACTAGATGTAAGGCTCCAGGCTGGAAAAGGGGAACAAAGTGTCATGGAAGAGGCAAGAAGATTAGAGAATGTAAGTGTGGCTTGCCCTGTCTCCTCTCACCTCTGTGTCCCTGGTGGTGGTGGAGACGTGAGTGACATAGGGAAGGGTGAGGACAAAGCTGACAAGGGAGCAAACACAGGCCTTCCTTGTCTGAGATTCTTGAAGGGCTGGCTCACATAATGCCCTATGGCAGCTGGATCAAAGAGGGCGGAAGGGAAGGGAACAGGAAGTCCTTCACTAGGAGAGAGCAAAGACACTCCCCTGGTAGCCCAAGGCTCTATGAGCCATGACTGAGGACACAGAAGTCTCCCTGGGCTCTGACAGGCAACCTGGAGGTCACTAAGAAGAGGAGCACAGTTCTTAGAGTGGGCCTTTCCAAATGAAGCAGCTGGGGCCAGCAGCAGGCTCAGAGAGCCTGGGGTCAGCCTATGCAGAAGCAAGTAGAGACAGAGTTTGCAAAAAGACACTGTTGACATCTGCCAGGGGGAACAACAGGCATTATACATGCACAGAACCAAATAAAATCTACTGTAGACTGTCATGAGACCAATCCCCACAAAGCAGACTTTCCCACTCCCTACCACAACATGGCACAGAGTTCAGGGAAAGGGACTGAAATGACTTCACCTTGAAATGAAGAGGCTGCACCGTTTGCATACTTCAACTTATTACTGTTAAATTTATACCCTTGAACTAGAAGTTGTTGAGCAGTTACGTGCCAAGAAGTTGTCATTCTAGATATTATCTCATTTAATCCTCACCAGAACTCTGTAAGGTTATATTTTACAGATGAGGACACTGAAGGCTAGAAATTTAATAATTCACCCAGGTAGGACTGCACAGCTGGGAAGTAGTCCATGTGGAATTCAAATCTAGGCAGACTCCTAATTTTGCTTTCTCTTGCAGGTTCTCCATGGAACCTAGATTTCCAGAAATAATTAAAACATGAGACAGCAGAAAGTATGTTTAGGAGAGTTAAAAATCCATTTACTACCACGCACAAGCTCCAGTCTGAACTTCTCATAAGAATGGCTCCTCAAATTAATAATTGTGAAGTAATTCGTTAAAATAATACTAAATGTAAATTTATCATAAGGAATATCAATTATTTAAGCAGAGGCATTGAAAAGATACACTGAAAAATTACACTGAAGCAAAATTTGCAGCAATGTGGATACTAGTACTAATAACTAGTAAGTAGAAGCTTCCATTCCTGCTTCCGGAATGAAGCAAGGCAAAGACTAATAGAGTTTTGCCAAGAAAATGCACTGGTCATAGCAAACACCCTCTTCCAACAACACAAGAGAAGACTCTACACGTGGACATCACCAGATGGTCAACACCTAAATCAGACTGATTATATTCTTTGCAGCCAAAGATGGAGAAGCTCTATACAGTCAGCATAAATAAGACCAGGAGCTGACTGTGACTCAGATCATGAACTCCTTACTGCCAAACTCAGACTTAAACTGAAGAAAGTAGGGAAAACCACTAGACCATTCAGGTATGACCTAAATCAAATCCCTTATGACTATACAGTGGAAGTGAGAAATAGATTTAAGGGCCTAGATCTGATAGATAGAGTGCCTGATGGATGCCTAATGGATGGAGGTTCGTGACATTGTACAGGAGACAGGGATCAAGACCATCTCCATGGAAAAGAAATGCAACAAAAGAAAAATGGCTGTCTGGGGAGGCCTTACAAATAGCTGTGAAAAGAAGAGAAGTGAAAAGCAAAGGAGAAAAGGAAAGATATAAGCATCTGAATGCAGAGTTCCAAAGAATAGCAAGAAGAGATAAGAAAGCCTTCTTCAGCGATCAATGCAAAGAAATAGAGGAAAAGAACAGAATGGGAAAGACTAGAGATCTCTTCAAGAAAATTAGAGATACCAAGGGAACNGATGGTTGGATGGCACCACTGACTTGATGGACGTGAGTTTGAGTGAACTCCAGGAGCTGGTGATGGACAGGGAGGCCTGGCGTGCTGTAATTCACAGGGTCGCAAAGGGTCAGACACGACTGAACGACTGAACTGACCAGAACTGAACTGATCTAGATTTAATGTAAAAGCTTTTTATCAATATTATTGTTATACAGTATGCTTTTTATCAACAATATTCTCATACAGTAGCTTTCCTCTTAAGAACTCCAAATAAGCAGTGCTTCTGTGTGATCTCACTTATATGTGGAATCTAAAAAACAAAACAATCTAGTGAATACAACAAAAAAGAAACAGATTCACAAATAAAGAGAACAAACTAGTGGTTACCAGTGGGGAGAGGGAAGCGGGGGCAAGAGGGGGTAGGGGATTAAGAGACACAAACCTTTATATATAAAGTGAACAAGCTACCAGGATATATTATACTACACAGGAAATATATTCAGTGTTTTGTAGTGACTATAAATGGAATATCAGTGTCAGTTCAGTCACTCAGTTGTGTCCGACTCTTTGTTACCCCATGGACTGCAGCATGCCAGGCCTCCCTGTCCATCACCATCTCCCAGAGGTTACTCAAACTTATGTCCATTGAGTTGGTGATGCCATCCAACCATCTCATCCTCTGTTGTCCCCTTCTCCTCTCACCTTCAATCTTTCCTGGCATCAGGGCTTTTTCAAATGAGTCAGCTCTTCACATCAGGTGGCCAAAGTATTGGAGTTTCAGCTTCAACATCAGCTCTTTCAATAAACATTCAGGACTGATTTCCTTTAGGATGGACTGGTTGGATCTCCTTGCAGTCCAAGGGACTCTCAAGAGTCTTCTCCAACATCACAGTTCAAAAGCATCAATTCTTCGGCGCTCAGCTTTAAAAATTGTGAATCACTATGTTATAACTTACAACTTACACCTGTAACTTACATAATATTGCACATCAACTCTACCTCAATTTTAAATAATGAAAAAAGCATGAGCTGCTTCGTTTTATAGGCAGAAAAACAGAAGATCCAGAGGTTGCAGTGGGGCCAAGACCAAAACACTCTTGGGGGCTTCTCAGATCAGGCATGTTCTCTCATCTCAGCCATGTTGCTGTGTCAAGGGCATCACTGCTCCTGAAGCACCAAGTCTCCCAGATTTACTCAAGTTCAGAATCAGAAGGAATGTGGAGTGCTTCACGGAACAGTCAATCAGGACACTGGTTACAAATGCAGACTCCTGGGCCCAGCCCGGGGAACATATTGAATCGGAGTGACTGGGGGTTGGGCCCAGGATTTGGTGTTTGTAATAACTGTCCCCATCTGACTCTGATGCAGTCTAATGCTTTAGAATCAGTTTCTGCAGACACTGGATCACCCTTTTATGGTGAGACCACACACCAGAAGGCTGAATCCATAGTGTCGCAACCCAGAGAACCTCCCTCCGGGCAACATTCTTTCAGCAGCTTGTAAGACACCACAAGCTGCCCAAGTGGACAGCATGGAGAAGGATAGCCCTGGTGGCATTTGGGTTTTAGAGCAGGGAAGAGTCCAAACCCCATTTCCCGAAGAATGGTTGCTTCAACAAAGGGCTGAGCGAGAAGTTAGCAATGCAGCAACGGCCACAATTATGTTCCAGCCAGAGAGATGCTGCCCAAGCATATGACATACACCCCAGTCATGGGTTTGACTTTTGCGGGATCTCTGATCTGGCATTTTCTAAGACCAGATCACTTTCCCTGTATCTGAGGGGTAACAGGATACTTATAAACAAAGCCCATAAAATGCCGCCTTAGGGGGATAGAAATTCTTGATCCCCGGGTCAGCTTAGCCACACCTGCTAGTTTAAGTCTAGTTTAAGTCCCTGTCCCTTGGTTTCTTTAGGAGTGAAACAGAAACTCTCTTGAGGGCTTCCTCTAAGGGACACAGCCAGGAGAAACAGGCAGAAAGCTGAACGGAGCACAGAAGAAATCTGAGCCCACCCTCAGATGCCCACATGTGAACAGGCTCTGGGATTTAGGTGTCTCCCTTGTCTGCATGCAGGAGACGAAGAAGATATGGGTTTGATCTCTGGGTCAGGAAGATCCTCGGGGGGAGGGCATGGCAACCCACTCCAGTATTCTTGCCTGAAGAATCCCATGGACAGAGAAGCCTGGTGGGCTGCAGTCCATGGGGTCACACAGAGTTGGATATGACTGAAGCCACTGAGCACACACATTTAACTTGTCTGAATAGCAAATGGATTCACCTGCTGTGGCTCGCGCTCCAAGCAGCACATCCAGAGAAAAGGCCAGAGGGAAGCCAGATGCCCTTTCTAGTCCTGCACAAGGCCATCCCGCTCCCCTCCTGCAGTAGACGAGACTCGGCAGCCCTGCTCCCCACGCGGCCCCTGTGGCCCACAGTGGTTCTCTGCAGCACCGCTGGAATCACTGGCACCTCTGCACGCTGCCCCAGGCAACCAGCCAGCGTGCCCCTTCTTCCCACCTGTGCCACTTCCTGCTCAGGTGGTCCTGGGTTGTTCCTTCATTTCTTCTTTACTCCCTTCAAAGCAGCCTTGAAATTCTCTCCGCTCCTCTTAAATAAAGAGGAGAGGAAAAAAAGAGATCAGGAAGATTCAAAAGAGACTTAAACTCAAAAGTCCTCGGAATCTAAACTCTTTAGTGAAGTATTTGGAGTCTCTGATGTCTATTTCTTAAAGGACAATCTGAAATTGAGTAGCAATCTGAGATTAATGGAAATACTCCAATATAACTAATTATGGCTGAGAAGGTTAGCAAGATAAAATGGGGAGACTGATTCCAATTTCTCTGGATTGCAAACCAAGGCAAACCAACGTGAGAAGATTGGTCTAGAATTATGCAGAATTAATTTCAGTTAGGTTACATTTATGTTATGATGGAGTGATTTATGGGCTTCCCAGGTGGAACTAGTGGTAAGGAACCTGCCTGCCAATGCAGGAAATGTAAGAGACGCAGGTTTGATCCCTGTGTCAGAAAGATCCCCTGAGAAGGAAATGGCATCCCACTCCAGTATTCTTGCCTAGAGAATCCCATGGACAGAGGAACTTGTCAGGCTATGGTCCATAGGTTTGCAAAGAGTAGGACACGACTGAAATGACTTAGCATGCATGCATGCAGAGTGATTTATACATACTTACTGGTATTTCAGCAATCATTACAAAGAAATAGAGGAAAACAACAGAATGGGAAAGACTAGAGATCTCTTCAAGAAAATTAGAGATACTAAGGGAACATTTCATGCAAAGATGGGCTCAATAAAGGGACAGAAATGGTATGGACCTAACAGAAGCAGAAGATATTAAGAAGAGGTGGCAAGAACACACAGAACTCTACAAAAAATATCTTCATGACCCGGATAATCACAATGGTGTGATTACTCATCTAGAGCCAGACATCCTGGAATGTGAAGTCAAGTGGGCCTTAGAAAGCATCACTACGAACAAAGCTAGTGGAGGTGATGGAATTCCAGAGGAGCTATTTCAAATCCTGAAAGATGATGCTGTGAAAGTGCTGCATTCAATATGCCAGCAAGTTTGGAAAACTCAGTGGCCACAGAACTGGAAAAGGTCAGTTTTCACTCCAATTCCAAAGAACGACAATGCCAAAGAATGCTTAAACTACCGCACAATTGCACTCATCTCACATGCTAGTAATGTTCAAAATTCTCCAAGCCAGGCTTCAGCAATACGTGAACTGTGAACTTCCTGATGTTCAAGCTGGTTTTAGAAAAGGCAGAGGAACCAGAAATCAAATTGCCAATATCCACTGGATCATGGAAAAAGCAAGAGAGTTCCAGAAAAACATCTATTTCTGCTTTATTGACTATGCCAAAGCCTTTGACTGTGTGGATCACAATAAAGTGTGGAAAATTCTGAAAGAGATGGGAATACCAGACCACCTGACCTGCCTCTTGAGAAATCTGTATGCAGGTCAGGAAGCAACAGTTAGAACTGGACATGGACAACAGACTGGTTCCAAACAGGACAAGGAGTATGTCAAGGCTGTATATCGTCACCCTGCTTATTTAACTTCTATGCAGAGTACATCATGAGAAATGCTGGACTGGAAGAAACACAAGCTGGAATCAAGATTGCTGGGAGAAATATCAATAACCTCAGATATGCAGATGACACCACCCTTATGGCAGAAAGTGAAGAGGAACTAAAAAGCCTCTTGATGAAAGTGAAAGAGGAGAGTGAAAAAGTTGGCTTAAAGCTCAACATTCAGAAAAAAAGATNCAAGATTGCTGGGAAAAATATCAATAACCTCAGATATGCAGATGACACCACCCTTATGGCAGAAAGTGAAGAGGAACTAAAGAGCCTCTTGATGAAAGTGAAAGTGGAGAGTGAAAAAGTTGGCTTAAAGCTCAACATTCAGAAAACGAAGATCATGGTATCTGGTCCCATCACTTCATGGGAAACAAATGCAGAAACAGTGTCAGACTTTATTTTGTGGGGGGCTCCAAAATCACTGCAGATGATGATTGCACCCATGAAATTAAAAGACGCTTACTCCTTGGAAGAAAAGTTATGACCAACCTAGATAGCATATTCAAAAGCAGGGACATTACTTTGCCAACAAAGATCTGTCTAGTCAAGGCTGTGGTTTTTCCTGTGGTCATGTATGGATGTGACAGTTGGACTGTGAAGAAAGCTGAGCGCCAAAGAATTGATGCTTTTGAACTGTGGTGTTGGAGAAGACTCTTGAGAGTCCCTTGGACAGCAAAGAGATCCACAAGTCCATTCTAAAGGAGATCAGCCCTGGGATTTCTTTGGAAGGAATGATTTTGCTAAAGCTGAAACTCCAGTACTTGGGCCACCTCTTGGGAAGAGTTGACTCATTGGAAAAGACTCTGATGCTGGGAGGGATTAGGAGCAGGAGGAGAAGGGGACAACAGAGGATGAGACGGCTGGATGGCATCACTGACTAGATGGACATGAGTCTGAATGAACTATGGGAGTTGGTGATGGACAGGGAGGCCTGGCGTGCTGCAATTCATGGGGTTGAGAAGAGTCGGACACTACTGAGCGACTGAACTGAACTGAACTGAGAAACCTCCATAGAGAAATGGCACTTGTGTGAAATCATCAGAGAGAAAAAAAATTTAGGTCCAGTCTAAGTATTATAATTGTCATCTCCCTATAATTTGAAAGGGCTTCCCTGGTGGCTCAGACAGTAAAAAATCTGCCTGCAATGTGAGAAACCTGGGTTTGATCCCTGGAATGGGAAGATATTCTGGAGAAGGGAATGGCAACCCACTTCAGTATTCTTGCTTGGAGAATGCCATGGACAGAGGAGCCTGGCAGGCTACAGTCCATGGGATCCCAGAGTTAGACACCAAGAGATTGAGCAACTAATACTTTCACTTTTTAAAGTCAAAGTCACAACCATTAGAAAAAAAGCCTGGCTGATAATGGCACCTGTCACCTATTGGACAGGCTGCCCAAGAGCCAGGGGAAAAGAACAGCTGACTCCCTCATTCAGCAATTACTTGCTGAACATCTACTAAATGCATGTCACTGGGGGACTTGCCTGATGGTCCAGAGGCACTCCTGATGCAAAAGGCCCGGGATGATCCCTGGGCCTTGGGACACTAGAAGGTCCCAAGTGTCGCAACTAAGACCCAGTGCAGCTGAATAAATAATCAATAGAAACAAATATTTTTAAAAAATAAAGAAACACAAGTCACCGAGCTGGCCCTTATGGAGCTGCTCTTTCTACAGATCTTGAGTCGACTGTGGGACAGGGAAGTCTGACACTTTCTCACATAAAAAATAATACTATCTTTGGAGGGGGGAGCTATGAAAAAGTTTATAGCATCATCATTGAACACTGTGTGGCAATGTGCCAAATGCAATATGCACAATTGATCATAAAGTCATATACTCTTAAGGTGTGAATCTACTTCAGGACTGAAGAGACTATAAAAATAAGCCTTAATGATAGAATTACTGAGCATTAGTCTAACACTACACACAGCCAGCATTTAATAACTAGTCAACCCACACTTACTATGCTGAAACTAACAAGGGAGGAAACTGTTGTTTCAAAGATGATATAAACTAGCCCTGCTGTTGGCAAGTGAGTGGACTTGCCAGCTACTGTTAACTAGGCCTCTGAGCAAGTTGCTCCTCTTGCATATTCAAATAATAAACAGGAACCAAAAGAGATTTCCATGCTCCAAGTTATCTGAAGTCAATCTCAAGAATGGGTTTTATATATTACGAAGCAATCAACACATAGCCACATATACAATGCTATTTAGGTATATACAAATATTGAGGAGATTTACAGTGGTATTGTGTTTCACTGGGCTGAAGTTTGGGAATGGAGTGGGGTAGGCTAGGGGGGATGTTCTAAGATCAGTCCCTCAGCCTCTTGGGAGAATAAAAGTCAAACATGAAAATTTACTGTTTTTGCGTTCTCTGCTACTGAGTTATATGTGACCTTCTAATCAGTGGAGACTCAGGCTAGTTTGAACGGTCCAGAGTAATTTCAAGTTTATCTTATCCAGGGAATTATCATTTGTTAAAATAATGTATGAAAAAACCCTAAATAATAAAAATAAAAACAAAACAAAAAAATAACTTAAGATAGCAAATTATCCTAAATCGGACTTTGACTGTAATGACTTTGTGGTGTGTCAACTTGGCTCAGCAGAACTACATTCCTCCAAATTGCCTTCCTAGTATTTCTCCAGGCGTGGTGGGCTACAAGGGTGTTCTCTTGCCAGAACTGGAGGACAGAAGGGAGGCTGCAGTTATTCGGTGGCATACACATACCTACTGATACAATCAGGACCAGTTGAAGAGCTGCTGTAATGTGACATTACAGACATTACAGAAGAGAGATTAGCCTGGGTGGTCTGACTTAACCAGTTGGATGCCTTTTCAAAGAGGGTGGAGGCTCTCTGGAATTTCCAGGGCTTCAAGCTTAGATCACACCCATGGATTTCCAGCATGTTATGATCTTGTCTTCCTGATTGCCCTGTGGACCTCAGGCTTGCCTAGCCAGCCACCACCAGTGGGTAAGCTAATGCCCTATAATCAATTCCTTATCATGCGTAAAGATACATCTCCCACCAGCTCCACTGCTCCAGTTGAATCCAGACTAATACACCGACTTTCACTACTTCAACATATACTCACTGGTGTCCTAAGCAGTCCAGCAGCAGGCCAAGGAGACACAGTCAATGCCCTCAGTCAATTTTCAACACTCCTCTAGTGAAGATTTGTGCAGTATTTCTTTCTAGCTATTTTTCTCCCCCCAGAGGTCTGATCAACAGAAGACTAGAAATACTCAAAAATAGTATAAATACTTTAAAGGCTTCAATTATTCATAAATATTCATTTTTTAAATGAGGAGGGTCTGAATTTTTCTTTGTCCTTTAATGTACATCAATGGCTAGTTTTCCTGACATGGAGTATGATTCAACTTGAAATTGAAAATTTCTATAGCACCAGAACCATGTCTGTTGAAATGTAGCCCTAGCACAGCAGTCAACACACTGATAGAAGATTAAAATGACAAATATGGACATTATCTCACAAATAAGGATACTGAAAAACAGAGAGGTTAAATGACTGGGCCCAAGTCACATAGGTAATCATAAGGATGTACGTGTGTGTAATCAGCCATATCCAACTCTTTCCACCCCACAGACTGCAGCCCACTAGGCTCCTCTGTCCATGGGATTTCCCAGGCAAGAATACTGGAACTGTTTGCCACTTCTTCCTCCAAGGGATCTTCCCAACCCAGGTTTTGAACTGGTGTCTCTTGCATCTGCTGCACTGGCAGGCAGATTCTTTACCACTGAACCACCTAGAAAGTACCACAAGGGACCGAGTACTTTGTTACAGCATGAGGGAAGCTTCATGCCCTTTGGCTGGGGGTAGCGGAAGAGGCATGATGTTTCTAGGTGACTTGTCCTTGTACCATCAGGCATGTTTACCCCTATGGGGGGTGGTCCTCAAACTGACTTAGCTGTTCATGAGAGACAAGTCTTGGTCAATGTCACCCAAGACCTTCATGTTGCCAAATTCAATGGCTGTTGCTCATTTCTGGTTTATCTACAGCACTGNTCAGCCATATCCAACTCTTTCCACCCCACAGACTGCAGCCCACTAGGCTCCTCTGTCCATGGGATTTCCCAGGCAAGAATACTGGAACTGTTTGCCACTTCTTCCTCCAAGGGATCTTCCCAACCCAGGTTTTGAACTGGTGTCTCTTGCATCTGCTGCACTGGCAGGCAGATTCTTTACCACTGAACCACCTAGAAAGTACCACAAGGGACCGAGTACTTTGTTACAGCATGAGGGAAGCTTCATGCCCTTTGGCTGGGGGTAGCGGAAGAGGCATGATGTTTCTAGGTGACTTGTCCTTGTACCATCAGGCATGTTTACCCCTATGGGGGGTGGTCCTCAAACTGACTTAGCTGTTCATGAGAGACAAGTCTTGGTCAATGTCACCCAAGACCTTCATGTTGCCAAATTCAATGGCTGTTGCTCATTTCTGGTTTATCTACAGCACTGGACAGTTAATCATTCTCTCCTTCTTGAAACACTTTCTTCACCTGGAGGGGGACAAACTGTCCTAGTGTATCCCGAGTTCTGAAAGTCCATGTACCAGGAAACCCCTCAGTCCAGCAAACTGGAACACTTGCTTGGTCACTCCACCTCTGGGACATCACTTTTTCTAGGTTCTCCTTCCGCTTTGCAGTGCCCCCAGGTTGCATCCTAAAAGAGCTTCTCTCCCCAGTCTGAATTTACTCCCATATGATCTCATCTATGTCCATGACTTTAAATACCTTTTTTTGTTGTTTTAAAATTATAGGTATGTATCTGTAGCCTCAATCTTTGTCCTGATATTCAGGTTGATTTTTCCAATTATACCTCAACATCACTCTCTGGTGATCTAACAGGCCTCTCAAACAGAGCAAATTCAAAATTACTTAATTTTCCTGCTGATCTGCTCTTCTTATATCTTTCAAGTCTCTGTATCTCAGCAAGTGGCAATTCCATTCCACCAGCTGTACAGGGGAAAATCTTTTGGGTCAATGTTGATTTCTCTCTCTCTCACATCATACATATTATCTATCAGAAAATCCCATCCACTTTACTTTTGAAATCTATCTAGGATCCAACCACTTTTCACCTTTTCTACTGCCACTACCCATTTCCAAAGCACTGCCAACATTTTCCTGAGTTATTGTGTCAATTTCCTAACTGCCCTCCCCATCTATGTGGAATCTACCTCCACATAGCAGCAAGAATGATCTTTATAAAAAAGAACCTTATAAGCAATCTTTAAAATAAAAATTTCATGCAAAGATGGGCTCGATAAAGGACAGAAATGGTATAGACCTAACAGACGCAGAAGATATTAAGAAGAGGTGGCAAGAATACACAGAGGAACTTCATGACCTGGATAATCATGATGGTGTGATCACTCATCTAGAGCCAGACAGCCTGGAATGTGAAGTCAAGCGGGCCTTAGAAAGCATCACTACGAACAAAGCTAGCGGAGGTGATGGAGTTCCAGTTGAGCTATTCTAAATCCTGAAAGATGATGCTATGAAAGTGCNAGGGAGGCCTGGCATGCTACGATTCATGGGGTCACAGGGAGTCAGACACGACTGAGCGACTGAACTGAACTGAACTGGTAATAAAAATGCAAATTGTGCTAAGCCAGTGCTTCCAATAACTTCCCATTTCAATCCAAGTAAGGGCCAAAATTCTTCCACGGTCTCAGAGGCCTATGTCTCAGCCTTGATTCTTCTACCATCTCATCTCCTACTGCCCACTCTTCTCAGCCCACTGTCTGCATCCTTACTGTTCCTGCAGCATGCCACGTGCTCTTGCTTTGGGACTTTGAATGTGCTGTTTCTTCTAAATCGAATACTCTTCCTTCAAATACCTGTTAAGTTCATTCATAATTCTTCCCAAGTGCCTCCTTTCTAGACCTGCAGGCCTTCACAGACCACTCAATCCAAAACAGTTGCCTCTTCTGTGTCACTCTCTATTCCCTATTCATGTTTCATTCTTTAAAGCACTTACTATCCCTTGATATAGTCTACATTCACTTATTTGTCTATGTCTCTCATTCTAGAATGCAAGCTCATGAAGATAGACGCTTTGTTACATTCACTATTGTAACTCCAGCTCCTAGAGCAATTCCTGGCACAGAGTGAGACCTAATATATATTTCTTGAATGAATACCTAAAGCAATTCTCTTAGCTCTTCTACTATCTTGAAGTAAACAGAGCTTAAGGCAGTAAAGTCCTCCGGCTTCAATATCTCAAAGCACTCCATGGCTTAGATTAAGGAATACTTCCCTGCTTCCACCAGTGGCAATCTTCCACTGATGCCACTGCACAGAAGATACTGACATGCCCCAACAGACATCAATCTAATCTTACCAAGACTGGTTTGATTCCTCTGCTTTACCATGATAGTAATGAAACTCATGCTCTGCATGCAGGGTGGCACTCATTTGACCTTCAATTGTGAATGTGCATGAAAATTATAATGACATCTTCATTTTCCATCACATCCCCTCCAGTTAAATCACTGAAACCTAAGGACAGCCTAACTTCTAGAAAGATGAAGCACAAAGGGAAAATAAAAGATCACCATGTTTATCAAGTAATCCATCATTTAGATCATCCTTGGTAATAAAACAAAAAGGTTGCTTGATTACACAGAAGCTTAAACATATAACAAAAATGAGTGCTTTGTAAGTATGAGACCTCCTTTTTTTCCTTCATAACTGTTACATATAAGCATATCGTGTAACCATGGTGTTTTCATTTATATCCAGGATGTGGCTTTCTACATCCTTCTCTTTAGCAAGAACTGTTCTGGCCCAGGTGATTCATTCCATTTTACTTCATAATTTTTCTTTTCTCATTTTAAAAAATAAGATTTTCCCTCTATAAAAATGTAGGTTATTAACCATGCACATAGTGTCTCAAATTTTTTCTAAGTTAGGGAAGAGATGACCTACCTTTCTACTCTTGTATATTTCACTCTCCTTTCTACTTTGAATAATCAGAAAAATGGTTTTAATATTTTACAGATTCATCTTAATGAAGACACTAATATATTTGGCTTTATAGGTGATTGGCATCAGGGGGTATGCAACCTATTTACATGCCCACGGCATAGGACTATTAAGAGTGTCACAAAAGACCCAGGGTAAGTTTGCATCGTTGCATTTTGTCTATAAAACCAAATCTAAATGGTAGATCCTCTTCATATTAAAAAATGCAAAATTTTTATATGTTTTATCTACTTTTAAAATGTATGTATATACAATCATCACAGCTAACATTTACAATTAGAGTTAAAAAAAACACACAAAAACCCAATAACACCACACACACACACAAATACCCACAAAATCAAACACATCCTTCCTCTCATTTGATTTATCAGATTTATGACAGAATCCACTATAGGCATATAAAAATATATCCACAGGATTAGCAAGTAGCCTTCACTTACTACACTTTCTGAAATGCAGAGCAGCCAGGACAACAAAAGGAGCTCTACCTTTCTTATGTTCCTCCTCCTATCAATATCTGTACTACTTCTATGTATATAGGTTCTTTAACTGATGCTCAATCTGGACCACATGTAAAAGTCCCAGGGAACTTTAAAATACTGATATTTGGAATTCTGATGTAATTATTCTGAGAGGACACAGGTGTGTTTCTAAAGGTCTCAGGTGATTCTAATTACAGCCAGGGTTGAGAACCTTCCTCTAAATCTTCTCAGCCTCCCCCTTCAAGCCTTTACTTCTTATTTTTTTTTATCTTAGATCCTTCTCTCCTCAGAATACCTACCATACTCAAAGCCAGTTTGGATTCTCTATTTTATCTGCCCTTCCAAATATATCATAAGGCCCTTAGAAGGCAAAAGCATCTCCTATTCATCTTCTTGAAATCTCCCACAGTATCTCCATAGTGCCAAATACACAGAAGGAGCATTAGCCTCTGTTTACACAGAATCTATTTTATCCTTCTGTATTAACCCTAATAGGGGTAGCATTACTATGCCCATAGTGCAAGTGAAGAAACTGAAGCCCTAGTCAAGATTAAGTAACTTGCCCCCTAAGTATGTAACTAAAAAGTGATAGTTATACTCCACCCTAGATCCACCTGACTGCAAGTTCCTGCCTCTTGCAAAATAACAAGAAGCTTATAATCGATTAGGTTTTAGATAATGTCAATTTCTAAAAAGCACATAAAAAGCTATGCAACATCACTAATTATAGAGAAATGCAGTCAAAACCAAAATGAGCTATCACCTCACAAAGGTCAGAATGGCCATTATCGAAAAACGTACAAACAATAAATGGCTGGTGAAGGTGCGGAGAAAAGGGAACCTTCCTACACTGTTGGTAGGAATGTAAATTTGTACAACCACTATGGAGAACAGTGTGGAGGTTCCTTAAGAAAATTAAAAAACAAAACAAACTATCATATGATTCAACAAACCCATTCCTGGGCATGTATCTGGGGAAAAACATACTTCAAAAAGATACAGGCACTCCAGTGTTCACTGCAGCACATTTACAATAACCAAGACATGGAAGCAACCTAAATGTCCATCAACAGAGGAAGGGATAAAAATGTGGTACGGTACACATGATGGAATATTGCTTAGCCATAAAGAAATGAAAAAATGCCACTTGAAGCAACATGGATGGACCTAGAGATGATCATACTAAATGAAGTAAGTCAGGCAAAGACAAACATATGACATCACTTATATATGGAATCTTAAAAAATGATAGAAATGAACTGATTTACAAAGCAGACACAGACTCACAGACTTCGAAAACAAACTTAGGGTTACTAAAGGGGCAAGGGGGTGGAGGAGAGATAAATTAGGAGTTTAGGATTAACATGTGTATATATAGTAATACACACTACTATATATAAAACAGAAAGTCAGCAAGGACCTACTGTATACCAGGAACTCTACTAAATATTCTACAATAACCTATCTAACTGAATCACTTTGTTGTACACTTGAAACTAGCACAGCATTGTAAATCAACTCTACTCCACTATAAAATAAACATTAAATTTTAAAAATATAATAAATAACTTGGTGCCAATTAAATACTCTTAAAAATTAAACAGTTATTTATATCAGCATGTGGGGTTGTTGAAATGGTGGTTCCATAAACAAAAGTAAGGGAAATAAAAGTCAAAATGCACTTAGTCAAATTTTTCAGTCATCTAAAATCCTACAATGAACAGTCTATGGCTTCTCATTTAAGAAGAGCTGATTCAGGTTGAGAGTCTTTAGGTGATAAACTATTCCTCTGCCTTTCCAGAAATAAATCTTCCTGAAATGTCTCATTATCTTTCTATGAAATGAAATAGTTTCCTAAGGAAAAGGGAAATTATCATGTAAGTGGGTGATTTCTGCGGGAGGAACCTTCATTCAGAAAGATGACTCAAGGGAAAGAACAGCCACTTCATTCTGATATTATGACAGGACCAGAAGGTAAACATTAGGGTGATCGGATTTTTCTGAGTAGGCCATGCATTTAAAAAACAAAAGATTAATCAAAGGCAGATTTTGGCCCTCTCCTGCCATCTGCTCATCATGCAGTTAATCAGAAGAAACAGGTTCTGCACACTGTGCTAAAGCTGAAGTAGAGACCTGGGGGAAAATATTCAGAAGACTAAAATGGAATTAAGCAGGAGAAACATGTTTTAAAGGCTATTCATTTGCAAACAGAATCAGGTAGAAATTATACATGACTCATGTATAGATAAACATTTTTGCTATTTCTCTGAGATCTTCTATTAGAAAATGAGCAGTTAAGCCACATGTTAATTCTTCCACCTAGCTAATGAAATAATTCATCCAAATTCACATTTGTCAAAACCTAGTGATGAGGAGGCATAACTACCAAAAGAACGCCTGCAAACAGGAGACAATTTTTTAAAGTGTGTGACTTAAAAAAATTCTCCTGAAGATATTTCAGGCTGCAGCTGGTGTGTTGCTAAGGGGTTAACGTCTGTGAGCTAAACTTCCTTAAAGCCTCTTAATAGTGAGGTCCACACTATTTCTCAAGGCAGCTACTGCAGAAAGCTGTAATCTAAATTTACAGAGAAGCAGGGAACCAAACCCCACATCCCTCCTTTGTTTAAGATTTAAAAGTGTATCCAGTCACTTTTTAATGGCATTTTGTATATTCTATAAGACAATTTTGGTCAGAAATTAAAAAAAAAAAATTGTTTTCAATAAAATATATATATCAGCACCAATGAAACTAAAAAGCATACCAAATTTATCTTAAAGTATCTCTAATACATCATAGATGTTATACACTTGATATGCTTTTATTATAATCTGTGACTTTGAAACAGAAAAAGTACAAATAAAAAGGGCAGTTGAACATGCTACCGAAGTCATACATAGATTTTTTTTTAAAGCACTGCCATTGCAAATTATCTTTTGCAGTAAAAGGTGCTATACATTTTTTAGTACTACTATTTCATCAGTGAAATAACCCACAAATTATCCTACTGAAAGAATCACAAATCCCTCCAGCAAACATACCTTTGAAAGATACACAGTTACACGGTGTGGAAATTGCCACAGGAGACAAAATGGCGGCTACAGGAAACTGGGCGGCAGGTTACCAAATTTCTAAGAGCAGAAGCGGTTTCGAAGTAACAAGTGAGGAAGAAAAAATAACCTAACCTCCTCAAGATAACCGCTAGAACAAGCCAGAAAGTGGGGCCCTGCTGTGTGTGAGGAAGTGAGTAGAGTGGAGGCTGCAGCTCTCTCGCAAAGGAAGAGAATGCTCACTTCTCGTTTTACCAACTAACTCATTTAAGTTAGGTTTAACCCACTGGTCACGTCTGGCATTTAGTCCTCAGATAACATAACATATATACACACACTCAACAACTGGTGTTAGTATAAAAAATATGGGCAAACTTCAACTTAAAAGGTGGAGGGGGGGGGTGTTCTAAAAATTAAGGTTCATACTGTCTGATTCCAATGATACGAAGTTCCAGAGAAAGCAGAATTAGGATGACAGAAGTGGACTGGTGATCGCCTAGTGCTGCTGGCTAGGGACTGCGAGGGAAGACCTACAGAAAGGGGCACAGCAGGGCTGTTCAGGGTAAAACATTCTACATCTTGACTATGCAAATTAACTATAAACTGGCCAAATTCCTCAAACTGTACACCTTCGAATGAGTGAACTTATTGTAAGTAAATTACAATAAAATTATTCCAAAAAATGACTTTAAAAGCTTAAGGTTCATAACTTGACTTTTCAGATTTTGGAATAAAAATTTTTTTTCCCAATAAAAGCATGTTACAAATGGTGATTAAGTTTCCAGGCTAATCCTTCCCTTCCCCAAAATGTGAATCATAATTTGGGTGAAAGCAAATAGCCTGGGAAGTCCACTGAGTCCAGAAACTTTAGAATTAGGTTCGCTTTGCACTTTAAGCCCTATTTAATGGAAGGAGGGCCTTCCCTGTGGTTTAGCAGTAAAGAACCCATCTGCAATGCAGGAGCCACAGGAGGCTCAAGTTGGATCCCTGGGTTGGGCAGATCCCTTGGTGGAGGGCATGGTGACCCACTCCTGTATGCTTGCCTGGAGAATCCCATTGACAGAGGAGCCTGGCAGGTTACAGTCCATAGAGTCACAAAGAGTCAGACATGACTGAAATGACGGGCATGCACGCAGACCACTGGAGAGGGGGAAACTGATGTCAAAACATAGATGCAGGGCTAGGAACTGGTGGTTGGTGATGTAAGGTAGAGATGGGAAAATCTTAGAAGACTTAGGAAGCATAAGCATAAGCGGGGCACTTCTGCCCTTGATCAGTCTCTAAGAAAACCTGTAACTCATACTTACTAGCTGAAGAGAGGGGAAGCCAGAGGTACTTATGCTTTGTCGATGGTACTGGCCAAGGTTTGGTGGGAGGGTAAACTGTTTCCTTATTTCCGCAGAAGAATACCTTGGGTCAAAACAGAAAAATCTAAATGAAGTGGTTATTTTAAAGCATCACTGTAATTATAGATACAATCTCTGACATCACGTTAGAAAACTGATTCCTTAGCTGGGTGACTGGCAGAACGTACTAAAATGCCCTCAGTGGGCTCTGGGTGGACACTAGAGCTTTAGGGTGATCATATACTCCCTTGAGAAGTTCACAGAAGCCAGGAGGCCTGCAGACAGGGCACTTGCCCAATACTGGAAAGATGATGGCTTCTCAGGCACGCTAGCGGTACAGAACCTGCCTGCCAATGTGGGAGATGTAAGAGACCCCAGTTGGATCCCTGGNTAGCTGGGTGACTGGCAGAACGTACTAAAATGCCCTCAGTGGGCTCTGGGTGGACACTAGAGCTTTAGGGTGATCATATACTCCCTTGAGAAGTTCACAGAAGCCAGGAGGCCTGCAGACAGGGCACTTGCCCAATACTGGAAAGATGATGGCTTCTCAGGCACGCTAGCGGTACAGAACCTGCCTGCCAATGTGGGAGATGTAAGAGACCCCAGTTGGATCCCTGGGTCGGGAAGATCCCCCGGAGGAGGACATGGCAACCCACTCCAGTATTCTTGCCTGGAGAATCCCATGGACAGAGGAGCCTGGCGGGCTACCGCCCGAAGAGTCGCCAAGAGTGAGAGACGGCTGAAGCGACTCAGCATGCAGGCATGCACTGATGGATGACAGCACAAGGAGGAAAAAAAGTTTGGAGCCCAAACAAAAGACCCAGGGCGCTTGGCTCCTTCTTCCCAGCCCATTCAGAGGCACAGTCTCCGTGCGAGGACATCTGGCCTCTGACGACAGTCCTTTAAGCCGAGTCGCCATTTTGAACCAGTCACTCTCCTTTCAGCGGTTGAGCACTTCCGGTCACGGCTTGCTATCATGGAAAATGCCAGAGAACTGCTTTATGGACACCTCTACCTCCCCACAGGCACCTTAGGTGCTACCTGGAATTGGAAGAGCTGTAATTGTTCCAAACCACTCCAAGTGAGTGATCCTTTAAGTCAGTGGAAGTGACCCTGCTGAGCCCTCAGACAACATTTTTGCAGCCAGAAGGAGCACAGGAGAGTCCTGCTCCACCATCCACACCCGCTGGCCTGTGGCACTGACCAGCAATATCCCGGACAGCGAGCTGGTTGGCTTTCTTTTATTATTATTATTATTATCAGATTAAAGAAGTTATTTTCTTCTTTTTAAGAATATGTATTTGTCTGTGTCAGGTCTTGGTTGCAGCATGAGGCATCTTCGTTGTGTATGTGGTATTTCTCTTTGCAGCTTGGTTGTCCCCCTGGGCATTTTGGGATCTTAGTTCCTGGATCAGATATCAAACCTGTGTTCCCCTCATTGCAAGACAGATTCTTAATCACTGGGGGAGTTCTGAGCAACTTGACTTTTGTGTGGGAAGAGTCAAAGCGTTCATTCATTAGTCATTTGTAACTTGGAACACATTTTCTCATTGTCAGTCTTTGGTGGCTGGATTCTAAGGCTAGTTCACACAAGTGTATTTAAACCACAATGAGGCCACCATAGAAAATAACTAGAAACTAACATTATTGAGGACCAAATGAAACCCTGTATTGAAATATGCTATACATCCAACATAGAGATATATACACTTTAAAAATTATAACTTAAAATATTTAAATATTATTAGAAATCTTATTATATTTTCTCCATTATAAAATATGCTAGGACATAATTATTAGTTTTCCTCCATGATGAGGTTTCCGACATGATCTGCTTGGGCCCTAATCTCAGCAATGTGGTGCATCTAGAAAGGCAGGAAACTTGTCCTGATCCCACCTGTGGTGTCCATTTTCCTAACCCAAGAGTGCCTCAGTTTCCTTTCAGGGTTGACACCCTCATGTTGTACAGGTACAACTACAAATCAAAGGAATGGACATGTAACCCAATACAAGACAATTCTCTCTCCTTCCCAGAATCCTGAATGATGAATAGAAAGACAAAATGTGGTATATCATACATGGAATATCATTGAGCAACAAAAAAAAGTACTGATATATACCATGATATGGATGAACCTTGAAAACATTACAATCAGTCAAAGAAGCTAAACCAAAAGATCACATATAGTATAACTTCTTATATGAAATGTCCAGAATAAGCAAATCTGTAGAGACAGAAAGTAGATGAGTGCCTAGGGCTGGGAGGACTGAAGACAAATGGGGAGTGACTACTATTGGGAATGGGGTTTCTTTTAGGGGTGATGAAAATGTTCTAAAATTAATTGTGGTGATGGATGCTCACCTCTGTGAATATACTGAGAATAAGTGACTCATACATGTTAAATGTGTGAATTGTGTGGCATCGGAATAATTTCTAAATAAAGATGAGGGATAACAGATAAAAATGTGTGTGTGTGTGTGTGTGTGAGAGAGAGAGAGAGAGAGTGTTCTACAGACACAAGAGTGAATGAAGCCAAGGATTTAGCATGATTACCAAGAATGGAGGAATACTTTCAGATTTTAATCTATAGTGCTCAATAGGCTGATTTTCATTGCAAATTCAACAGTCACCAATTTCTAAAAAAAAAAATCAAGAGGCTAGACTATTATCCAAAACAAAAGGCCCATCTTTCACAAACAACACTGCATCTTATTTTTCACACAGGGACCCAAACCAGTAGAGCAATCACTTATTTGCTTATTTCAGAGGGTGACCATAGTCACGAAGGGTGGAGAGAACTACGCGAAGGTCCTTTTCTGTGACTGAGTTGACTTTTCACACATAAGACTGACAAACTGACCCTGTGACTTCTGCTTCCAGGTCCTCCCCCACAAGGCTTCTCAAATAATGAGTTTTAGTTTTCTGGCCGTTCTGAAGTCCTTCCTGTCACAGACCAGAGAGGTGTACCTGAATATCTAAAAACCTTCATGAAAGAAAGTGGCATCGTGAGAGAATTATACAATGGTGGGAGGGACAGGTTTTTGCTTTCATTTTGAAGTAAAACTGGTTGTCCAACAAAAGCCCAATAATTTTCTTCATCATGCCATCACAATGTGCTTGCTCCCTGACCCTACATAAACAGCTGGTGTTCCTGTTGCAATCCTCCACATCAGAGCTATATAACTGATCTTGTTCCCTGACACATCAAGCCTGCCCCAATCCTATTTCCTGTCTCTGCAAAAGGCAATTAAACCTGTCCCTTCAAAACTCTCAAATAAGGAGATGAACTGTTTGTCCTGAAAATTATAACAGTGAACTTTCCCACACAGAAAGGAACTGCTTCGTGTTCCTTAAAGAACTTCCAAATAAAATAGTTCTGTAAAGGCCCTATGCACATTTAAACTAGCTAAAATAAGCTGGGGTAATAATACTATATGTTGGTCAAACTATGGGAAAACCCCTGTTGGTTCTATATTGGTTCAATGTCTCTGGAAGATAATACTGTAATAGGTTACAAGAGCTCTAAAACTTGT
The DNA here is from genome assembly GCA_006410615.1 of Neotragus moschatus. Taxonomy (NCBI): domain Eukaryota; kingdom Metazoa; phylum Chordata; class Mammalia; order Artiodactyla; family Bovidae; genus Neotragus; species Neotragus moschatus. The sequence goes on from SJYA01001205.1 coordinate 721,504, forward strand.
TACTCTTTCATCTAACCAATCTCACCTGGGGAACATACTCCCTGGAATTCATACAAAACTACAATTTGAACAATAATGAGCATAAGAACTCTGTATATGATAGCAAATAACTGAAAATAACCAACATTATTGGGGAGAACATTAGGGTGAACACTGACTATGTAACAGGATAAAATACATGAAATGTTATTTGACCATTTAAATATTTGTATAGAAATGTGCATAAAGAAATAAGTTACAAGTAAAAAGTAACATGAGGAACTGAATACAAATATTCCACAACATGTGTATAAATAAATATCCCATAATGTTCAGAAACCTTTTTGGTAGTTATATAAAAGGAGGTTAATAAATACCCCAATTCAGCTTCTTCTCCTGTAAAGTTGCTTAAGGTCATCATTAAAAAAAAAAAGAGTATGTACATATAAAGTGCCATGCAGGCTTAGATGCACTACTGGGTTTTTTTTTTTTAATTATGTAAACATTAGCTATTATGTTTACTAATATGGAACAAAAAATAAGATAACCCAACCAAGGAAAGAGCTCATACAGGTATGGTATCCATCCAGGTATTATGTGGGGCTTTTATTCCTCTGCATTTGAGACTCAGATCAAATTCAATATGTCTAAGGTAATTTTTAGGATGCTAGATTTATATCATATTTCCTTGAGCTAAGATACCTTTATTCTAATAACTTGACCTGTTTTATAAATATTATCTTCTTTATTTCCACAAATATCAATCAATACCACTGCTCTAGGGTCAGAATGGTGAAATCGAGTGGGTAGCAAAGCTGCATGTTTAAATTCAGATTGACACACTGTTGTGTTATATACAGTTGGGACTGAGTATGAGAAGAATTAATTGCCGGGAGCCAGCACGAGGAATCCCACCCATGACAAGGTCATGGGGAGATAGATGTCTGATGGGCAAGGCGAGTCAGGCCTCAGGGTTCCCCCTGGTATTTCCTGAGCATGTACCCCCAAAATAAGAATCTGCCTGNATTTTTGAGATTGCATCCAAGTACTGCATTTTGGACTCATATTGACCATGATGGCTACTCCATTTCTTCTGAGGGATTCCTGCCCGCATTAGTAGATATAATGGTCATCTAAGTTAAATTCACCCATTCCAGTCCATTTTAGTTCACTGCTTCCTAAAATGTTGACATTCACTCTTGCCATCTCTTGTTTGACTACTTGCAATTTGCCTCGGTTCATGGACCTAACATTCCAGGTTCCTATGCAATATTGCTCTTTACAGCATAGGATTTTTACTTCCATCACCAGTCACATCCACAACTAGGTTTTGTTTTTGCTTTGGCTCCATCTCTTCATTCTTTCTCGAGTTATTTCTCTACTGATCTCCAGTAGGATATTGGGCACCTACTGACCTGGGGAGTTCATTTTTCAGTGTTCTATCTTTCTGCCTTTTCATACTGTTCATGTGGTTCTCAAGGTAAGAATACTGAAGTGGTTTGCCAATCCCTTCTCCAGTGGACCACCAGAACTCTCCAGCATGATTCAGCCATCTTGGGTGGCCCTACATGACATGACTCATAGTTTCACTGAGTTAGACAAGGCTATGGTCCATGTGATCAGATTGGTTAGTTTTCTGTGATTGTGGTTTTTAGTCTGTCTGCCCTCTGTTGGAGAAGGATAAGAGGCTTATGGAAGCTTCCCGATGGGAGAGACTGAGGAGGAAACTGGGTCTTGTTCTGATGGGCAGGGCCATGCTCAGTAAATCTTTAATCCAATTTTCTATTGAAGGGTGGGGCTATGTTCCCTCCCTGTTATTTACCTGAGGCCAAACTCTGGTAATGAAGACAATGGCGACCTCCTTCAAAAGGTCCCATCATACACTGCCTCACTCAGTGCCCCCGACCTTGCAGCAGGCCACCGCCGACCCACACCTCTGCCAGAGACTCCTAGATACTCACGGACAAGTCTGGGTCAGTCTCTTGTGTGGTCACCGCTCCCTTCTCCTGGGTCTAGTGTACACAAGGTTCTGTTTGTGCCCTCACAGTGTCTGTTTCCTCAATCCTATGTAAGTTCTGGCAGCTCTGTGGTGGGTTAACAGCGACCTCCTCCAAGAGGGCTACTGCAGGTCTACTGCACCCAGAGCCGCTGCCCCCACAGCAGTCCACTGCTGACTCGTACCTCCTCAGGAGACACCCACACATAGTTCTGTCTCAGTCTCTGGGTCCTGGTGGGCACAAGGTATATTTGAGCCCTCTAAGTGTCTCTCTTGAGTATGGAGTTTGATTCTAAACGCAATTTTGCCCCTCCTACCATCTTGGTGGGGCTTCTCCTTTGCCCTTGGATGTGGGCTATCTCCATAGTTACTCTTAGTAACTAACAACTGACTGTAAAACACTCAAAAACTACAAAGTGTAAAGTACACAGCTGGTAATAAATAATAATTAGAGACATCAGTGGGTGGCATATATATAGATGTAGCCACAAGCACAGAGTATAATTAAACCTTGTTGAATAGACATTTTTCAGGACTGGAAATGATTTATACCAAATAAATGGTGAAAGAATGTCTCTCCCCAAACTTCTTCAATTATAAGGTTAGGGAACTGTCATATAAAAACAATAATAAAGCTTTTAAAATTTGTTGTATGTATGTAGAAAAACTAGCTCTGAATGATGTAAATAACACATAGCTGGATCACAGTTCAGGATATGGCTAAGGTCTGATAGCATTAAGCTGGCACAGAGTGAGAAATTCCTGGAACTGACCCTACAAAAATGATCTAAGGCTTTTTCTGAGATATATCCTCAGATACTTTCAGTGAAGTATACCTTTAAATTTGAAAGGTTACAAATTAATTTTTGTAACAAATTTTATATGTATATAATATATAGTGTTATATATAATATATAGATATATTCTATATTACATATCTATTAAAAATATTATATATATTATTTATATCTATGTACACATCTATCTCCACCCTTGCATATATATAAATGCATACATTTTGAATAATGAATTCCTCAGAAGTTCATCAGTCTGAGGCTTTAAAATAAATATTTCAAGCTTTAGAGTTTCTCATATTTTCCCCCTCTTCTCATAAACAGACATGCCATAAATGTACAACTTCTGCAAAGATGATTCAACAGGTGGAAACAGGACTACAAAGAGAAGTCTGCCCCTATTAACAAGTTGTGGAACTTATGTTTATTCCTCACAGGGGAGTCCCAGATCCCTTTCACTCGGAAAATTCCTCTGAATACAGAAGAATATTTATTAGATGACTAGTGTTTGGGGATTCCTGCAGCAAGCCTAAAGAAGAAGGATCACTCACTTTCTTCAGCGATTCTCCAAAGGATCCCCTCCCCCTAGTCCCCAGATATCACCTTGTTAGTTTCTCTCCTGCATTAACACTACCTACTAGTGAGGCAGCATAGTCACCAAAAAACACACCTGTAAATATTGTTTTTTATTTGTAACTGTTTGCTAAAAGGGGGGTGTTCCCCAGAAAAATGTGCTGAGATACAAAGAAACAGACCTAAGACAGGTAAATTTAAGTTCTCAAAGAGGAAAGACATAACAGGAGCAGAAGTAATATTTAAATAAATATTGTTGAGAAAAATAACCAAGACATGGATTTGTAAAGCTCTACAAACTTCCATCACAGCAATACAGAGAAAATTAAACCATCATAGTAAAAGCTGAAAATCAAAGAGAAGTTGTAAATACTCTTAAAAACATCTGGGGAAAAGACATGTTACCTTTGAAGTGTAATAATAAGACTAATAACTGACTTATCAACTGAAAAAGTAAAGTCTGAAACCAATCTTTAAGGTGTTGAAAGAAAACAACTACCAAAATAGAATTTTCTACCCAGTGAAAATATCCTTCATAAATAAAGGATAAAGACTTCATCAGATAAACAAAAACTGAGAGAATTTATTACCAACAGAGTCATACTCAAAGAAATAGTGAAGAGAGTTCTTCAGAGAGGAAAGTGGTCCCAGCTAGAGGCACAGAAGTGCTGAAAGCAACGAAATGCATCAAAAGGGTAAATAAGTGAGTAAATCTAAATGACAGTGACTATAAAACAAAATGATAATAATATGGAATTTTAAATATACATAGAATTAAAATATATAGCAAATTACACAAAATGGGGTCTGCAAAATGATTAATATACTAATATTAGAATTTTAATAAGTCATGTATGTAGTGTTGTAATCCTATGGAAACAACAGACTGGGTTAAAAAATAGAAAGAAAAAAAAAAAACAAAGTAGGAGTGTAGATTTAAACTCAAGCAAAGACTTGAACATAGGACCTGAAACCATAAAGCTCCTGAAGAAAACATCATAATAAGTTCTGAGACATAGGTCTTGGTGATGGCTTTTTGACTCTGACTCCAAGTACAAAAGCAACAAAAGCAAAAACAAACAAGAGGAGCTACATCAAAACAAAAAACTTCTGCACAACAAAGGAAAAAATCAACAAAATGAAAAGGCAACTTGATGGGAGAAATGGGAGAAAATATTTGCAAATCATATATATGATAAGGGGGTTAATATCCAAAAATATATAAATAACTCAAACAACTCAACAACAACAAAAACAAATAATCTGATTTTTAAATGGGCAGAGGATCTGAATAGATGTTTTTCCAAAAAAGACAGGTACATGAAAAGGTGGTCAACATCCTTAATCATCAGAGAAATGCATATCAACCACAATGAGACAGCACCTCACAACAGTTAGAACGGCTATAACCCAAAAGACAAAAATAAGAAGCATTGGTGAGGATGCAGAGAAAAGGGAACCCTTGTGTACACTGGTAGTGGGAAATTCATGCAGCTATTGTGGAAAACAGTATGGAGTTTCCTTAAAAAGTTAAAACTAGAGGTGCTATGTGATTCAGCAATTCCACTTCTGGGTATTCATCCAAAGAAAACAAAAACACTAATCCCAGAGGATACGTAAATGCCATTTTCACCACAGCATTATTTACAACAGCGAAGATACAAACACAATTAAGACTCTATCAATGGATAAACGATTAATGAAATTACACACATACACACACACACAGGAACAGTATTCACCCATAAAAAAAGAACGAAATCTTGCCATTTGTGACAACATGGATAGACTTCAAAGGCCTTATGCTAGATGAAATAACTCAGAAAGAAAGACAAATACCACAGGCTCTAAAACAAGCAAAAACTCCATTACAACCAAGTTCATAGATAACACAAAACAGATTAGTGGTTGACGGTGGGTGTGGGGATGGAAGAAATGGGTGAAGCAGGTCAAAGGCTAAAAGAACCGGACATCATACCCAGTTTCAAAGAATAGCAATATAAAAGGGACATCTACTTTAGAATTTTACCTAGAATTCATCTTGCTTATTTCTGGAAACCAGGAAAGAAATTGAAAACTGTAATGATTTATAACATAGTAAGACTTTTATGTATAATGATCTCACTTACTCCTCAAAATGACCTAGGGAAATAAGTAGAATAGCTTAATTATTTTAAGATCCATCTATGTTATAGTGTGTATTAATAGTTCCTTCCCCTTTATTATAGAGAAATATTTCATTTGCATAACTATACCACAATTTGTTTATTCACTTGTTGAAGGACTTTTGAGTTATTTCCAGATTTTGGCTATTACAAAGCTGTGGAAGTCTTTATATGGACATATGCTTACATTTCTCTCAGGTAAATGCCTAGATGAACTGTTTACAAAGTAGTAGGAAAAAGTTATGCAAAAATAGCCAAGAAAAAGCTTGTGCAGCTATAGCAGTTGTTCTTGTTGTTTAATTGCTAAGTTGTAGCTGACTTATGACCTCATCAACTGTAGCCAGCCNGCTTACATTTCTCTCAGGTAAATGCCTAGATGAACTGTTTACAAAGTAGTAGGAAAAAGTTATGCAAAAATAGCCAAGAAAAAGCTTGTGCAGCTATAGCAGTTGTTCTTGTTGTTTAATTGCTAAGTTGTAGCTGACTTATGACCTCATCAACTGTAGCCAGCCAGGCTTCTCTGTCCATGGGATTTCCCAGGCAAGAATATTGGAGTGGGTTGCCATTTCCTTCTCCAGGGCATCTTCCCAACCTAGGAACAGAATCAATGTCTCCTGCATTGCAGGCAGATTCTTTACTGACTGAGCTACCAGGGAAGACTGTAGCTATAGTAATACCAGACAAAAAGAACTTTAGGGCTAGACACATAACTACAAAGAGGACATTTCCTAAATGATCAAGTATCAATTCATCAGAAAGATATAGCAATTCTAAATATGTATATACAAAATAATAAAGGCTCAAAATGTATATAGCAAGAACTGCAGAAGAGGAACAATATCAAATCCTCAATTATAGTGAAAAATTTTAACATATCTCATTCAGTAAGTGATAGATTTTTTAAAATTAGGGATATATGGGATTTGAACATGAGAAACAAACTTGATATGATTAACTTACATAGAAAACACAACTTCTAGTGACAAAGTACACATTATTTTTGTGTACAATGAACAGTTTACCAAAATTGACCATATAATGGGCCATAAGGCAAATATTAACAAATTTCAAAAGTGAGAAATCATATATAGAGCAGGTAGTCTGACAGTGGTGTGGAATTAAAATAGAAGTCAACAAAAACATGCTAGTTTTGTAAGTATTTTCTTATTCTTGCCAATGGCAGAATATTAAGCATCATATTCTTTATGTTTGTACACATAGGTTGAATAAATGGATTTTTAAAAACTGATTAAAAACTAAAAAAAAAGAAAAATCATATATAATATCTAGACATAGTAATAGTTATCAACTATTCCATTTTTGAGTATGTAATATTTTATTTTAAATATAAAAAGTAATAAAAAGAACACTGCAAAATATCTCCATCCTAATTTTCTCTGCCAGTAATGCAGGTTCCCTCCCCACAGCCAATCCATTAAGTTTCTTGGGTACCTTTTGTGCACATGGAATACAAACACAATACATGTATATACGCTTTCCTTCATTTCTTTACACAGTGAGAACAGAATACTCGAGATTCATCTATGTTGTAAAGTGTACCAATAGTTCATCCCTCTTTTGATGAAGCATTACATCAAATGGATATACTACAACCTGTTTATCCATTCACTGTTGCTGCTGCTGCTGCTAAGTCGCTTCAGTCGTGTTCGACTCTGTGCGACCCCACAGACGGCAGCCCACCAGGCTCCCCCGTCCCTGGGATTCTCCAGGCAAGANCTATAGTAATACCAGACAAAAAGAACTTTAGGGCTAGACACATAACTACAAAGAGGACATTTCCTAAATGATCAAGTATCAATTCATCAGAAAGATATAGCAATTCTAAATATGTATATACAAAATAATAAAGGCTCAAAATGTATATAGCAAGAACTGCAGAAGAGGAACAATATCAAATCCTCAATTATAGTGAAAAATTTTAACATATCTCATTCAGTAAGTGATAGATTTTTTAAAATTAGGGATATATGGGATTTGAACATGAGAAACAAACTTGATATGATTAACTTACATAGAAAACACAACTTCTAGTGACAAAGTACACATTATTTTTGTGTACAATGAACAGTTTACCAAAATTGACCATATAATGGGCCATAAGGCAAATATTAACAAATTTCAAAAGTGAGAAATCATATATAGAGCAGGTAGTCTGACAGTGGTGTGGAATTAAAATAGAAGTCAACAAAAACATGCTAGTTTTGTAAGTATTTTCTTATTCTTGCCAATGGCAGAATATTAAGCATCATATTCTTTATGTTTGTACACATAGGTTGAATAAATGGATTTTTAAAAACTGATTAAAAACTAAAAAAAAAGAAAAATCATATATAATATCTAGACATAGTAATAGTTATCAACTATTCCATTTTTGAGTATGTAATATTTTATTTTAAATATAAAAAGTAATAAAAAGAACACTGCAAAATATCTCCATCCTAATTTTCTCTGCCAGTAATGCAGGTTCCCTCCCCACAGCCAATCCATTAAGTTTCTTGGGTACCTTTTGTGCACATGGAATACAAACACAATACATGTATATACGCTTTCCTTCATTTCTTTACACAGTGAGAACAGAATACTCGAGATTCATCTATGTTGTAAAGTGTACCAATAGTTCATCCCTCTTTTGATGAAGCATTACATCAAATGGATATACTACAACCTGTTTATCCATTCACTGTTGCTGCTGCTGCTGCTAAGTCGCTTCAGTCGTGTTCGACTCTGTGCGACCCCACAGACGGCAGCCCACCAGGCTCCCCCGTCCCTGGGATTCTCCAGGCAAGAACACTGGAGTGGGTTGCCATTTCCTTCTCCAATGCATGAAAGTGAAAAGTGAATGTGAAGTCGCTCAGTTGTGTCCGACTCCTAGCAACCCTGTGGACTGCAGCCCACCAGGCCCCTCCGTCCATGGGATTTTCCAGGCAAGAGTACTGGAGTGGGGTGCCATCGCCTTCTCCATCCATTCGCTAGTGATCAGCATTATGCCTTTTTCCCCTAATAGATAAGAACATAAGAATGCCCCCATTCATTTTGCAGTTGTATATGTATTCCATTATACAGATGGGAAATGATTTCTCAACTAGTGTCTTTTATTTATTTTTGTTGTTTCTAATTTTTTTTAATTGAGATACAACTGACATATAAAATTATATTAGTTTCAGGTATATAACATAATGATTCAGTGTTTGTAAATATTGTAAAGTGACTGCCACAGTAAGTCTAGATAACATCTGTCACCATATATAGTTACAAAATCTTTCTTTTATGATGAGAACTTTTAAGATCTATTCTCTTAGCAACTTTCAAATATGCAACACAGTATTATTAACTATAGTCACTATACTATGCATTACATCCCCATGGCTTATTTATTTTAAAACTGGAAGTCTGTACCTTTTGACTCCCTTCACCAATTTTGCTCATTCCCCACCCTCTGCCTCTGGTAATTACCAATCTGTTTTCTGTATCTATGAGTTTGTTTTGTTTAGATTCTACATATAGATAAGATCTGGCTCTCCTGGTAACTCAGTAAAGAATCTACCTGCAATGCAGGAGACCCTGATTCGATTCCTAGGCCATGAAGATCCCCTGTAGAAGGAAATGGCAACCCCCTCCAGTATTCTTGCCTGGGAAATGCCATGGACAGAGGAGGCTGGTAGACTACAGTCTATGGTGCTGCAAAAGAGCTGAACATGATTTAGAGACTAAACTACCAAAGATGAGATCATATGGTATTTTTTTTCCTCTGACTTATTTCACCTAACATAATGCCTTCCAGATCCGTCTGTGTAGTCGGTCACAAATGGCAGCATGTAAAAAAATTTTTGAGGGACTTCCATACTGTGTTCCAAATTGGCTGAACCAATTTAAATCATCCTGTGTTGTTCCTATACTTTTGCCAGCACAAATGATGCTCAATAAATCGCACATTTGTTAATTTATACGTTTATGTGTATATCTCTGGAATAAAGTCCTACAAGTGGAACTGTTGGGTCAAAGAATTTGTGTTTGTCCTTTGTAATATTTTACCAATACTTGAGCCAGCAATGTAAGACTATACAAAATGGTTTCATCAAATTTAAGAGTTAATGAACTAATTGGCTATTCTGCCTATGGTTATCTGTAACTATCCTGTAGAGTCAAGATCTGGTTGCATTATTAAACAAAACCAACATCTTCACTGAGGAGCTTTTCTGCCTTTTGTGGGCAGGAAGCTGTCATCTAATGAAGTTAATCCCTTCGTTTACAGGGCAACTGTAAAATTCAGGGCTGTTAGGTTGACTACCTCCCATCAGACTGAAGATTTGGTCTAGATATATTGAGATTGTGGTCTCAATGAAAAGGACTCAAAGTGAAGGTCAAGTTGGCAGCTGGATAATCAGTCTGATGCAGAACTATGAGAGGTCAGGTGGCAGATCTAAATTTGGTCAGGTTTGAGCTAGGGGTTGTTTTCCCAGTAGGGGTGAGAGCCCTATACTTCTCCACCTATGGTTTCTCACTTGTTTCCCTAGCAATACATCACACAGATGGCTGTATGTGGTACCTGCAATGATGTGGCCAGAAACTGTGGTCCTAGAGCAAAGCCATACAACCTTGCTAGAGAGCAACTGAACCAACTTCTATTTGAGTCCTCTTTGGGGAGTCTACTCTGAGACTTTATTTTTCTGGGCTCCAAAATCACTGCAGATGGTGGCTGCAGCCATGAAATCAAAAGACGCTTACTCCTTGGAAGAAAATTTATGACTAACCTAGATAGCATATTCAAAAGCAGAGATATTACTTTGCCAACTAAGGTCCATCTAGTCAAGGCTATGGTTTTTCCAGTAGTCATGTATGGATGTGAGAGTTGGACTGTAAAGAAGGCTGAGCACTGAAGAATCGATGCTTTTGAACTGTGGTGTTGGAGAACACTCTTGAGAGTCCTTTGGACTGCAAGGAGATCCAACCAGTCCATTCTGAAGGAGATAAGCCCTGGGATTTCTTTGAAAGGAATGATGCTAAAGCTGAAGCTCCAGTACTTTGGCCACCTCATGTGAAGAGCTGCCTCGTTGGAAAAGACTCTGATGCTGGGAGGGATTGGGGGCAGGAGGAGAAGGGGACGACCGAGGATGAGATGGCTGGATGGCATCACTGACTGGATGGGTGTGAGTCTGGGTGAACTCCGGGAGTTGGTGATGGACAGGGAGGCCTGGTGTGCTGTGATTCATGGGGTCGCAAAGAGTCAGACATGACTGAGCGACTGAACTGAACTGAACTCTGAGAAAACCCAGGTCACAAGAGCTCCCAATAAGCCAGTCATAAAGGATTCTCAAAGCAGTGTCTGAACACAGAACTACTTATGGAACAAAATTTTGCAAACTCATGAAATAAAAATAGGTATGTTTCTAAATGCTGAGAAAAATGTCCTAATTATTAGAACTATGGAAAGATGACACAGATTTTTAGTGAGAACAGAAAAACCATGCTACTATTTATAAGTGTTTACATTATGCCTGGCCCTGCACTGAGCACTGATGCGTACCATCCCACTGAATCCACACATCAACACTCTAAACTGAGTTTATCTTCACAAATTTGACAAATGCAAAACTCAGGGCTCGAAATGTCTGGGAGTCAGGATTTGAACCCAAGGCTGTCTGACTCCAAAGACTGTGCTCCTAGTCACTATGATTATATAAGCTTAAAAAACAATGTATTTAAATTTATGTGTACTATTTAAAAATATACAGAAGAAAAACCACTAGAAGGAAATACTATTCACAGTTGTAGTAGAGAGGCAGGATAATAAAAGTTTTACCCCCTCATTTTCTTTGCTTTTTCCAAATTGTTTATGCTGTGGTTGCCATAATCTTATAACAAATCATGTACACACACACACACACACACACANAAGCTGTCATCTAATGAAGTTAATCCCTTCGTTTACAGGGCAACTGTAAAATTCAGGGCTGTTAGGTTGACTACCTCCCATCAGACTGAAGATTTGGTCTAGATATATTGAGATTGTGGTCTCAATGAAAAGGACTCAAAGTGAAGGTCAAGTTGGCAGCTGGATAATCAGTCTGATGCAGAACTATGAGAGGTCAGGTGGCAGATCTAAATTTGGTCAGGTTTGAGCTAGGGGTTGTTTTCCCAGTAGGGGTGAGAGCCCTATACTTCTCCACCTATGGTTTCTCACTTGTTTCCCTAGCAATACATCACACAGATGGCTGTATGTGGTACCTGCAATGATGTGGCCAGAAACTGTGGTCCTAGAGCAAAGCCATACAACCTTGCTAGAGAGCAACTGAACCAACTTCTATTTGAGTCCTCTTTGGGGAGTCTACTCTGAGACTTTATTTTTCTGGGCTCCAAAATCACTGCAGATGGTGGCTGCAGCCATGAAATCAAAAGACGCTTACTCCTTGGAAGAAAATTTATGACTAACCTAGATAGCATATTCAAAAGCAGAGATATTACTTTGCCAACTAAGGTCCATCTAGTCAAGGCTATGGTTTTTCCAGTAGTCATGTATGGATGTGAGAGTTGGACTGTAAAGAAGGCTGAGCACTGAAGAATCGATGCTTTTGAACTGTGGTGTTGGAGAACACTCTTGAGAGTCCTTTGGACTGCAAGGAGATCCAACCAGTCCATTCTGAAGGAGATAAGCCCTGGGATTTCTTTGAAAGGAATGATGCTAAAGCTGAAGCTCCAGTACTTTGGCCACCTCATGTGAAGAGCTGCCTCGTTGGAAAAGACTCTGATGCTGGGAGGGATTGGGGGCAGGAGGAGAAGGGGACGACCGAGGATGAGATGGCTGGATGGCATCACTGACTGGATGGGTGTGAGTCTGGGTGAACTCCGGGAGTTGGTGATGGACAGGGAGGCCTGGTGTGCTGTGATTCATGGGGTCGCAAAGAGTCAGACATGACTGAGCGACTGAACTGAACTGAACTCTGAGAAAACCCAGGTCACAAGAGCTCCCAATAAGCCAGTCATAAAGGATTCTCAAAGCAGTGTCTGAACACAGAACTACTTATGGAACAAAATTTTGCAAACTCATGAAATAAAAATAGGTATGTTTCTAAATGCTGAGAAAAATGTCCTAATTATTAGAACTATGGAAAGATGACACAGATTTTTAGTGAGAACAGAAAAACCATGCTACTATTTATAAGTGTTTACATTATGCCTGGCCCTGCACTGAGCACTGATGCGTACCATCCCACTGAATCCACACATCAACACTCTAAACTGAGTTTATCTTCACAAATTTGACAAATGCAAAACTCAGGGCTCGAAATGTCTGGGAGTCAGGATTTGAACCCAAGGCTGTCTGACTCCAAAGACTGTGCTCCTAGTCACTATGATTATATAAGCTTAAAAAACAATGTATTTAAATTTATGTGTACTATTTAAAAATATACAGAAGAAAAACCACTAGAAGGAAATACTATTCACAGTTGTAGTAGAGAGGCAGGATAATAAAAGTTTTACCCCCTCATTTTCTTTGCTTTTTCCAAATTGTTTATGCTGTGGTTGCCATAATCTTATAACAAATCATGTACACACACACACACACACACACACATATTTTTAACCTACCATGTGTCAACTTTCTGAGTACTGTAAATTCTTTTGTTGAGACACACAGGAATGAGCCTAAATATCTTAAGAGTCTCTTGAGGGCCCCCTTAATCATTATTTTGTTTCTGAGCCTCTTACAATTTATAAATAAAACTGTGTCAGTATATTTTGAGCCCTGTATCCACTCCTGATCATCTGGATTCAATTAATCTCACCAAGTCTTTTTGGGTGCTGTTAAAAGCACCTCACTCTCCACTCTGATCTGTGATTTATCTAAGTTATTTGTTCCAGCTCCATCAGTAAGACCCTGACTGCCCTCTGGACTCTGCTACCCATGTAACTGCAGCTGTGAAGTACAAACGCCTTTTACTGTGAAATAAAATGAAGTGATTTTAACATCTTCCTTTTTTGTGAGTTTCCCACACTGAGTGGAATTTAGCTTAATTTATTGAGGTGACTGAGAAAATTTTGATTTACCCTTGAACGCAGCCTCAACCTATGCCACACAAGTGGACTGTAACACTGGTTGTATCTTCTTGCGTGTCCTATATCACAGTGGTTCTCAAAGTGTGATCCCCAGAACAAAAACATAACATTCCTCTGGAATCCATTAGAAATACACCTTCTTGGGCCTCACTCCAGGCCTGTGCTGTGCTTAGTCACTCAGTTGCATCCAACTCTTTGCAACCCCATAGACTGTACCCCACCAGGCTCCTCTGTCTATGTGGATTCTCCAGACAAGAATACTGGAGTGGGTAGCCTATCCCTTCTATGGGGGATCTTCTTGACCCAAGAATCAAACTGGGGCCTCCTACATTGCAGGCAAATTCTTTCCCAGCTGAGCTACTGGGGAGGCCCCCACTCCAGGCCTATTGAATGCTAAACTCTGCAGTGGGGTCCACAAGTTTGTGTTTTAACAAGCTCTCCAAGTGATTCTGACTGCTCTCATGTCTGAGAATCTCAGGTCTATGGTAGTAGACAAATTCCAGCTCTATCTGCTAGCTTCCCCTCAGACCTTTGACTTGGCTATCTGATCACCCTTCTTCACGCTTCCCAGGTGGCTCTAGTGGTAAAGAACCTGTCTGCCAATGCTGCAGACGTAAGAGACGTGGCTTTGATCCCTAGGTGGGGATGATCCTCTGGAAGAGGGCATGGCAACCCACTCCATCATTCTTGCCTGGAGAATTCCATGGACAGAGGAGCCTGGTGCACTAGACAATGCAAAGGGTCAGACACAAATGAAGCAACTTAGCATGCACATACCCTTCCTTGGTCTATCTAACTCTGTCTAGCTGGTTAATTTGAAGGTTAAGATTCTGATAGACATTCATTTAATGATGCTTAAATACCTACACAGTCAGACTTAACTAAAATATGCCACTTTATACAAATTGTTATTGCACCCCAAAATAACCACCTCTCCCAGTCCCTTCTTCCTCTGAGCCAAACCATCTGTTCAAAATTTATTTTTGATTGGAGGATGGGAACAGTGCTCCTTAAACCAAAGAAACTACACTGTTCCTAAGTTTTTAAGCTATTAAGAATGAACTACTGTTTACATTAGGAAAAAGCTCTGAAGTGAGGGGCAATGGAGATTAGGAAGTGAAAGACTCTGGAGAAAGAGCAAGGCGAGAAGAGATGCAAAATGAAGAAAATGTCTTGGTTGAAAAGAACAGAAAGGAAAGATGAGGTGTAAGCCCAGAAGTCTGACACTGATTTATTCTTTCAGCAAATATTTGTTGAGCACCTACTGCTAAAGGTTCCACAGAGAGGAAAGCAGATACAACTCCCTGCTGTTAGGAAGCTGACTTTTGAAAATTTTTATTTCTTTTTTTATCAAAGGATAATTGCTTTACGGAATTTTGTTGGTTTCTGCCAAATAGCAACATGAATCAGCCATAGGTATACATATGTCCCCTCCCTCTCGAACCTCCCTCTCATCTCCCTCTCCATCCCACCTTTGTAGGTTGTTACAGAGCCCCTGTTTGAGTTCCCTGAGTCATACAGCAAATTCCCATTGGCTATCTATTTTACATATGGTAATATAAGTTTCCATCTTACTCCATACATCTCACCCTCTCCTTCCTCCCCCGACCCAGGTCTGTAAGCCTCTTCTGTATGTCTGTGTCTCCACTGCTGCCCTGCAAATAATTTCATCAGTACTATCTTTCTAGATTCAATATATATGCATTAGTATACAATATTTTTCTTTCTCTTTCTGACTTTCTTCACTCTGTGTAATAAGTTCTAGGTTCATCCACCTCATTAGAACTGACTCAAATGCATTTCTTTTTATGGCTGAGTAATATTCCATTGTATATATGTACCACAGCTTCTTTATCCATTCATCTGTCAATGGACATCTAGGTTGGGAAGCTAACATTTGAATGTGCAATGATGTCTGAGTTTCTGCACCATTAGTGGGTCCCAAGCATTGCCCTATTCAGTGATTTTGCAGCACATGTTTCTACCAGGTTCATGACAGTAGGTGTCTGAGGCAAGGCACTCTTTAGGTGCCTTTGTGGGAGGGGAAGAGATGGCCAAAGTGAGGGGAAATGGTTTCAAAAGGGAAGGTAATCAGACTCCTTTCAACTAAGTAAATTCAAATTTACCCACTTAGAGATGCAAAATGAAGAAAACTTTAATATGAAACCTCCTGATATTCAAGTTAATACCACCACAACAAGGATAACTTGACCAAATTTTGAACACTTCCTTTGCTATCTCTGTCCTGCAATCCTTTTCCTTCTAGCTGTGAGTCTCAAATTTGAGTGTACATAAGAATCAGTCAGGAAACTGGTCAATAGTGGAGGTGTCTGGGCCTCATCTGTGTCAGAGCTGGCTAGAATCTGCACTTTCAACAGCCACAAAGGTTCCAGGGCTGTCCATCTAAGCACACTTGATAACAAGCAATGACCTCAAAGCCAATGGGAAACCTAGATGTTAAACCAACCTTAAAATCTCAGATAATGATACTTATTTGGTGCTCACTCGGATGGAACTAGGAGAATGTGATTCTATGTGGTCCAGTCTGTAATTTCCCACTTACTCCAGCAGGGGAATGATTTATCTACAAGGCAGTAAAGCCAAGGTTCCCCGGATAATCTAAGTAAATATTTTCCCTCTCACTCTGTGTAAACAAGTTCAGGTGGTTCTAGGTTACAAAAGTTAAGAAGGAGAAAGGAGGAAAGGTGGAAAAGAAGAATTACAGGGTCTGAATAATTACAGAGTCTGCTTCAGAAGGCATTAGTCAGCTAATCCAGAATACTGTCTAGTAACCTAATAGTACAACATTCAGAAAACGAAGATCATGGCATCCAGTCCCATCACTTCATGGGAAATAGACGGGCAAACAGTGGAAACAGTGTCAGACTTCATTTTTCTGGGCTTCAAAATCACTGCAGATGGTGACTGCAGCCACGAAATCAAAAGACGCTTACTCCTTGGAAGAAAAGTTATGACTAACTTAGATAGCATATTCAAAAGCAGAGATATTACTTTTCCAACTAAGGTCTGTCTAGTCAAGGCTATGGCTTTTCCAGTAGTCATGTATGGATGTGAGAGTTGGACTGTAAAGAAGGCTGAGCACCAAAGAATTGATGCTCTTGAACTGTGGTGTTGGAGAAGACTCTTGAGAGTCCCTTGGACTACAAGGAGATCCAATCAGTCCATTCTGAAAGAGATCAGCCCTGGGATTTCTTTGGAAGGAATGATGCTGAAGCTGAAGCTCCAGTACTTTGGCCACCTCATGTGAAGAGTTGACTCACTGGAAAAGACTCTGATGCTGGAAGGGATTGGGGGCAGGAGGAGAAGGGGACAACCAAGCATGAGATGGCTGGATGGCATCACTGACTCAATGGGCATGAGTCTGAGTGAACTCCGGGAGTTGGTGATGGACAAGGAGGCCCGGCATGCTGCGATTCATGGGGTCGCAGAGTCGGACATGACTGAGCGACTGAACTGAACTGAACTGAACCTAATAGTAAGAGTTTGGAATTATTCATTTTCTGGCCTCATACTTCTGCAGAGTCCATGAGCATTTAGAAAGATGGTCTTGTTCAGAAACTGTAATCCATACCAAATGATGGAATGGAACTGCATCTCTCAGTAAGATCTTGATGACCAAATTCTTCTCCAGTCATCTGTGTGCCCACCAAGGGCTTGAAGATTCTGCTCTGCATCTGCCTATTACATTAATAAGTATCTTACTGTTGATATCATGGCTCCTGTTAGACTGTTTTCCTACACAGGTTCTAATGAAAAAGCACTTTCCTGAAAACAGCCTTACTTTTGACCTTCTACAAGGGAAAAACTCTTAGCTTCCTGCAGTTCTAGAACACTTTACGTTTTAAGAGCTTCTTGCATTTGAACACATCTCAAAATCCTGGCCACACCCAGCCTCTTTGCTCAAAGCATCAGTATGTACTTACAATTCCTAAAAGTGTTTGAATGCCTTTGTACCAGGTGACTGCACAAAATATACTAGGAGTAAGTTACAATATAGCAATTAAAAGGAATGAGATTTTGGAAACAAAAAGACCTAAAACAAGTTTGTGACATGAAGCCCTCATACCTAGTGGAGGTACCACATGACGGGCACAGGGCCAAATTCACACACCCCATCCTGTGGGATCCCTTTTGGTCAAGGGCAATGTGTTTCCATAAGAAGGCTGCTGAACATGTCTCCACCTCTGATAGTATCTTATTTTGGCAAAACTTTTAGAGCTTTACTAGGCTCACCTTCCCCATCTAGAGCCTCACTGCCTATGAAGCAGGCAAGACCAGTCAACAACACTCAGGGAGGTAGTTAAGGGACAAGTCAGCAAAGAGCAAAGTTAAGCTACTGCCTAAAACTAACAAGCCTTGTAAGAGGCATAGCTCAATTCTCTTAGTGCTCGAGAAAGTAGATTATGGTCTTTCTCTTCTTAAGAAAGTTGCTTTAAGGAGGCACAAGACAACAGGCAGACACCAGGGTGCTATAATTTAAAGGGGGTAAAAATCCCTGACCAACTGTAATTTGCTGTGCTTGTAATTTCTGCCACTCTAAAGCATTATAGGAAATGTTTCACTGGGTTGAATTGATTAGTCGCTTGAGAGAATAATATGTAAGTGAAACCTACTATGGTGGCTCAGCAATAAAAAATTCGCCTGCAATGCAGGAGATGCTGGTTTGATCCTTGGGTCGGGAAGATCCCTGGTGGAGGGCATGACAACCCACTCCAGTATTCTTGCCTGGAGAATCCCATGGCCAGAGAAGCTTGGCAGGCTACAGTCCATAGCATTACACATAGCTGGACACGACTGAAGTGACTTAGCACACATGCACCAAACCTACTATGATGTCAGGTCACTGTATCAGTTTAATCTATTTCCAGTCTCTCATACAGGGACGCTGGAGAAATGGAGCCAGACCATCCCATGGTTAGCTTAGGGGTCTGAGGGAGATAACGAGTCCCACAGAGCAATGATGGGAATGGGAGTCCACTCTTCTTCCAGGAGGGATGGACAGTAGAGAAGGTATAATCAAGCTTTCAAGGCTAGTCTCAGACATGCATCTTAAATCAAATCTTTGTCTCAGGGACAGAACAAACATACTGTGCCTTGGGACACTCTAGGACCAACTTTGTCCATTTTCCAGTTTTCCTTAGATTAGGAAATAACACATTAGTTTAAATGCATGTTGCATGTTACTAGGAATAAAAGTCAACAATAAAACTTGTCCTAATTTTCCCAAGGAAGTCTACATAGGAATTTTTTAATTAAAAAAATTTAATAAGAAGTTTACCTTCAATATCCTCATGCTAACTTGCATAGTAATAATTTTCCAACAAGTGATAACTTTGATTCAAATCCTGCTTCAAAACCTACTAACTGTGTGACCTTTAGCAAATTAGTTGACCTTGCTGAACATGGTGGTGTAGATAGAGGTACAGAGACACACAAAGACGAGGCCAAAAGAAGAAGTTGTAAAGCTGTAGAAGCCACAGGTGAGCAGAAGCCATGAAATGAAAAAAAATTGTCAGTGGTTCTAGCAGAGGAGGAAAGAGGAACAGGTAGAGAAAAGGAGGAAAGAAGGACAGCTGAGTCCCAAACCTGTCAGGCTCTAAGAAATGCCGTTGCAGGTTGTAGGAATTCAGCCCCTATTTGGCTCCATAGCTGGGTATCTTGTGCAGTGAGCAACCTGAACTGCCGTATGTGGAGGTCCTAGGCCCATGCCTAATAGTAGGGGTTGGCACTAATCTAGGCAAACCTGAGACCACAGACCTATCTGGAGAAGTGAGGGACTACTTTGCTTCAGGCCATCATAGGAGTACACACCTAGTGTTACTACATATCTGAATTTTCGTATGAAATCTGCAGTTTGTAAGTACTGGCTAGGGGGAAAAAAAGAACTTCCCGTGGGTATGCAGACCTAATGTGCTGGCTAAATAGTTTCCTGTTTTCCTTACTTTGTGTTGTATCCTTAAAGTAATTCACCATTAACAGGTATCCTGGTCCTTCACCATAACCAGAGGTAATTAGTATCCATAATCCTTGTAACCTGGAGAAGCCTACAACTACAACTATTATTGCTACAATTATAAGGCTAGGTCACAATTATTTGGTGCTTGCTGTTTGACAGGGACTGTTTTAATTAGCCCCGTTAATGCTCCAACAACCCTAGGAGGTAGGTATTATCTTCACTTTACAAATTAGGAAGCTGAGGCCAACGAAAGTTAAGTAACTTGCATAATAACTGCTGTAAGGGTTAAATTTTTGGCGTTTTCCTGTTCCAGCAGCTTAGCAATGGAAAGCCCAGCATGTGTAGGCTTTCTGAAGAAGGGTTATTAAACTTTACCCTGACGACTGAAGAGAACAGGTTTTAGCTTGTCACTGAGACTTTGAACCCAGCTCCACTATCATTAATCCTTCCACAAGAAAGTAGTTTTGGAATATGTTCCACAGTTCAAATACCCATATTAGCAATGGATAAAAGAGTGAAGAACAATTTCTGAAGGTTGACTTTTCATTAACTATGATTCTCTTTTTTTGTGCAGAGCTGTCTCTTCAAGACATTTCACCAAGGAACAAATCTCAAGCACAATAAAATTGAAGTCCTTTGAAATTCAAAATCTGTTCATGCACCAAATATTTCATGGTGGGGTGATGTGAGATGGAGAAGGCAAAAGTCGTACTGAAACAGAATTGTCATTCAAGTTTTCATTCAGGATCTTTCCTCATCAGATGTTTCATATACAATCTTGATGAGCATTTTCCATTCAACTCCTTACTTCTTCCTAGAAACTTGCTCAACCAAGTTCCATCAGAGAAGAAAACTTTCCCTTCATCCTCAAGCTCCCTATCTCTCCTCACCCCCTGACCACCCAGCCTTCCCTTCCTCCAATCCCTCCCACCCTTAATCCAGGCTTCCGTGCAGAAGCTCTCTTTGATACACTGGGCAGCTAGTGACCTCTTTCCATGCTGTTCTAAATTGACCTTTCTTTTCATCACGCACTGTTGACCTTCCCCATTCTTCGTGAACCCCCTCCCTGGAATTATACACATACCATCAACCCACCTAGTCAACAGTCCTTAGTTTTTAAAATTGGTTTTCCTCCCCTTTATGTCCTTTAGATGTTGTTAATTCCCAACTGATAGTATTTGAATAAATTTGGGATTGAGAGGAGAAGAATCAGCAGCTGCTCCAGGTAAGTAAATCTTATTCCTCAAACACAAGGAAGCATTTAAATTGAAGGGAAAAAGGGGGAAAGTCCCAACAATGAAAACCCCAATATTATGGGGATATTAGGGGATTCTGTTGTGATGAGTCTACTGTGAATATTATCTGCAAAGTAGAGATATTATTATAAATGGTCTTTTCCTCAAATGAAATCAGTTGTTTGTTTCATTCCTTCAAGGGACAATGTCAAAGCTATTGAACTCAAAATTGCCCAGTTTAATAATCTGGCCCACATGGAAAAATTTTCCCTAAAGAATGCAGAAAAGAATTTCTATAAAGCAATTAATTTATCCTCTTTTGCCCCACTGAAACAGCAGTGCATGAGCCAAGGCTGTTTCTTGTCAGTTTAATAATAAACAACCCAGTCCTTTCTTGCTCTCTCATCTTGAACCACACATGCTCCTAAAGATTGGTAAATGCTTGTGTCAGGACATAATGACAACTTAAAAGATCCTTAGTGTGTGGGATACAGGCAAGGAGGTCAGATGGTCACAAGCCATGACTCCTGCTTACAAAGCCTGTTGTTTAAAATAACAGAGAGGACCATAGGCCAATAATAACTTTATCGAGCTTTCAGGGTGTTACAAATTCTTTCGATGCTACAATTAAATAGTACATCTTTAGAAAAATCCACCTGCCAAGCAGGAGACATGGGTTTGATCCCTGAGTCGGAAAGAACCCCTGGAGAAGGAAATGGCAACCCATTCCAGTATTCTTGCCTGGGAAACCCCATGGACAGAGGAGCCTGGCGGACTACAGTCCAAGAAACAGACACAACTTCGTGACTAAACAACAGCAGCAGCATCCTTAGCAAAGCCAAAAATGGCATGGCAGATGTAATACACTCTAATCAACCAGGAACAGAGAAGAAATGTTTGATGTTATACATCAAGTTTTTGAAGGGAAATTTATTGAGGCTGTCAGATTGGTGTTGACAGTATAGAAAACATCACTGACTGGTCTTTTTTCATTTAACTCTGTGGATGGCAGTCAGAGGCAGGCTAAGCAGTGGATGGTGACTTATCTGTGTACGGCTTTAAAGAGGCTACTGTTGAAGAGTAAATATCAGCACAACAAATTTAGGATGTGAATACTCTGGTGCAGGCAGTTCTGTCCCCAGAAGTCATTAGTTCAGTTCAGTTCAGTTGCTCAGTCGTGTCCGACTCTTTGTGACCATATGGACCACAGCACATCAGGCTTCCCTGTCCATCACCAACTCCTGGAGTTTACTCAAACTCATGTCCATTGAGTTGGTGATGCCATCCAACCATCTCATTCTCTGTCGTCCCCTTCTCCTCCTGCCTCCAATTTTTCCCAGCATCAGGGTCTTTTCAAATGAGTCAGTTCTTCACATCAGGTGGCCAAAGTATTGGAGTCTCAGCTCAGCATTAATCCTTCCAATGAACAGTCAGGGCTGATCTCCTTTAGGATGGACTGGTTGGATCTCCTTGCAGTCCAAAGGACTCTCAAGAGTCTTCTCCAACACCACAGGTCAAAAGCATCAATTCTTCGGTGCTCAGCTTTCTTTATAGTCCAACTCTCACATCCACATATGACTACTGGAAGTCATGCCTTAGGGCTATTTCTGGACATGAAAATTTGCCACTTCCTGGCACTGGCCTAAGATGCTGGCAACTTCCCAGAAGTCCTTTGCCTCTACCTTCACCTCACCCTGTGAGGTGCCAGGTAAGGGAAGTGTTTACAGCAGTGACCATAGACAGAAACACAAGCAGGTACAAAGAGAGAAGCGAGAAGCTGGGGCATTGGGTCCAGGTTGGGAGGGTCTGACCTCCCTGTTCCCTGCCTGGCCTGGAGTATAAACTGCATTCAGTTTTGCTCTCACCTCACTCTGTCCTCTCAAATGAAGTAATGATATCAGGTCACAAAATTCTCTTCCACAAGATTATGATGTTTCTGGAAAGTCCCATTCTCCAGAGTTAGTTCTGCTTTGGCTCAAGCGTGACCCTGCATTTGGTAAGAACTTTATCTCAGTGAAAATGCAACTAATTCTATGAGCAATAACCCATTGTATGCTCACCAACCATGAACCAATTCACGGTGAAGAATGGGCTGGCTGAGCAGTGGTTTTGAAGATGGTTGAGTTAGAAGAAAGGCAGGTACACAAAGACAGAGCCCTTGCAGGCTATGTCTGGATCACAACCCAAGAACACGCTGGAAGTGGGTGGAGCCAGGGAGGGATGAATAGGAAGGTGGAGAATCTAAATCAACATCACTTATGTCTCAGTTTTCCTCAGACCCTGTAACTGAATCAGAGAAAAGGGAAAAAAATAAAAGAGCCACTTGACATTAAGTGGTATTTCTTTGAAAGGAAGAAATCTAATATTGACCAAGTACATCTGGTAATGAGTCAGGACATAAGATGACAGAAAGGATGATGTTAGTGTTTTGTCTAAGAGGCACAGGTCAAAAAGAGTGTAGGGAAAAACAAGTCAACCAGGAGAACCAAGGGCTCCCTTTTGGGGCTCTAGAGACACAAGGCCATGGGAAGAGGGAGTGTGGCAGCAGGTCACATCTCAGTGTTGGCGTCCCCAATAAAAGTCATCTCAAGTAAGGCCCCACCCGACCAGAGTATTTCAAAGTTAAGTCTTAGTGTTAGTCGGTCAGTCATGTCTGACTCTGCAACCCATGGACAGTAGCCCACCAGGCTTCTCTGTCCATGGAGTTCTTCAGGCAAGAGTACTGGAGTGGGTAGCCACTCCCTTCTCCAGAGTCACCAGGGAACAAGGTTATTTTTCTCGAAGGTCAACTACAACTGAAGAACCTCAACACAAAGTCTGCACAGATTGCTTGTTTGACTCTGTTTTCTTCCTTTTTGTTTTTAATTTATAGAGGATCAGTAAAGAACTTTTTAATATACTTCATGTGGAAGAATCAGAATGGAATTAGAAATACTTTAGTTTACTTATTAGCAACAATACTACCAACAGAATTTAAGCTGGAAATATTTATTTCCCCCAGAGACTGTCACACTTTTGAAACGAAGATTTCTCTGCCATAAAACTAGTAGGAATATTTTTAAAATGACAAACACCAAAAAAAGATCTCCTGTCAAAAATACCCTTCTTGATGAAAAGATTAGAAAATTCGTGTAAATTCTACAGGTTCAGTAACTTGCCATATTTGATTAATTTTCAAAATGTGGAAACACTGGTAAGGTACAAACTAGCAATTCATAATCTATTTCTCCAGCTGACAAACAGACATTAAAAATAAACAGCAAATTCAAATTAATCATATGATAAATAAAGAAATATACTTCTTTTATACATCAGGTATGAATGACAACATATGCCCTATTATACTCTATTTTGGCTGTAAGTAGAAAATATTTTTACTGTCAAAAGGAAAATATTCAGGTCATATAAAACCTTTTAAATATTCAGTATTCATATGTGATTTTCAATGCCAGTTAGGAGACTCTGAATTGAATGCTCAAAGAGAAAAAGTATTGGTAAATTTCAGTTTTTCTATGATACCACCATCTAGCTTACCTAACTTTCTTGGACTTGTTGAAGGTCTTATTTAAAAACTGATAAATTACTTGTGGATTACATACCCACAATCTCTAGATTCAACAGCAAGACCACTTAGAAAAGTGGAATCATTTTATAGGTATATTGTAGAGGTTTCAAATTTGTCCCTCCTTCCATCATAAGAAATAATCCCGTAAGTATTCCTGCAGTCCATTTCCTCTGCCTCTCCTGCCCCTGTCATATAAAAAACAGGTACAAAAAAGTCACTTTTTGTGTGTGTTCTTTTTAGTTGTTTTGTTTGCTTGCCTAAATTATGTGAATGATCATCTTAAAGTCTTGTATCACTTGGTCTAGTGAGTTTGCAGTTTTAACATCTGTATCTTAGTGCTACACAACATATGTTGGATGGCATTCCTACTCTGTCAATGATCTGGAATCGCGCAAGGTTAGAGAGATTTGGGTAATCGCCTGATACTTTGCACAGACACTTCAATTTATCAGTTTCTTCCTTTGGTCAGCAATATAGCAAATGGAGCCAGCCTATGGTAGGGAGTAGGACAGAGGTCAGCCTCATTGGAGTCCTACGGAGAGAACCCTTCAGCTTCTTCACTGCTTTTCAAGATGCCTAGTGATTTCATCAGGAGAGGTGTAGTATGAATACTTTGAGAGCTGACTATTTGAAAAAAAGCAAGCATCCTGAAAGGCTAAAGAACCCACGCTGTTAACTGAAGATGGCCTACCATGCTGTACATGGTAGGCCTTAGCAGCCTAGGACATGAAGTCAGCAATCAGAAAAGCAGCCTCAGAAGGTGGGTGACCTCAAATGATAACCTGATGTAGGCAAAACAAATGCTCAGCAGTCGGAAAACCCAGGTGTCCTACAACTCCTAGGGGTCTGTCCCCTGCACTGAGAGCCCTTCCATCAGCTCCCTTGGAGGGATGCACCTGCCCCCTTAGAACTCTGTGAGACAGTAGCCAGTCACCTTCCAAATTCACTGGCCCACATGTCATGACCAACCACAGCTCATCCAGGAAGAAAACACCAGTAGGGTCTTCAGGGGCTGTGGTAGGGAAGCACTGCCAATAATTTTGGGCTTCAAACCTCCATAGCTGGGAGCAAACATTAGACTTGAGAAGAGTGGTAGAATTCTATGAAGGAATGTTGCAGACCTAGGGAAAGCTGGCCACAGAAATTAGTTTATTAATTCTTTATAAATATTTATTAAATATTATTTGCAATTGTGTGTGTGTGTGTGTGTGTGTGTGAGTCACTCAGTTATGTTTGACTCTTTGTGACCCCATGGACTGGAGGCTGCCAGACTACTCTGTCCATGGAATTCTCCAGGCAAGAATACTGGAGTGGGTTGCCATTTTCTTCTCCGGGGGATCTTCCCAACCCAGGGATCGAACTCAGGTCTCGTGCAAGGCAGATTCTTGATGATCTGAGCCACCAGATATGCTAGGTGTAATGCTAAGCTCTGGGTTTCCCAAGTGGTGCTAGTGGTAAAGTACCTGACTGCTAATGAAGAAGACACAAGAGACTCGAGTTCAATCCCTGGGTCAGGAAGATCCCCTAGGGAAGGGAATGGCAACCCACTCCAGTATTCTTGCCTGGAAAATCCGATGGACAGAGGAGCCTGGAGGGTACAGTCCACAGGGTCGCAAAGAGTTGGACACAACTGAAGCAGCTTAGCATGCACTCACACATGCTAAGCTCTAAACATTGGAAAGTTAGCAAAACTTACCCTCTTGAAGCCTCCAGTCCACGAGGGGCAGGTAGGGCTGCAGGGGACATGAAATAAGTAATCCCACAAATTTAGGATTGCAAGTTGTGATACATGCTGGAAAAGAGAATAGAGTGCTCTGTGTATATGAAAAGGGGAGATGCCTTTCTCACTCCCTGGCCATCTTGGCGGCTGCTCTTGGTTGGGGGGGTCCCGCATCTAAGGCAGGAAGATGGTGGCCGCAGAGAAGACGAAAAAGCCACTGGAGTCGATCAACTCTAGGCTCCAGCTGGTTATGAAAAGTGGAAAGTACGTGCTGAGGTACAAACAGACTCTGAAAATGATCCGACAAGGCAAAG
The DNA here is from genome assembly GCA_006410615.1 of Neotragus moschatus. Classification (NCBI taxonomy): domain Eukaryota; kingdom Metazoa; phylum Chordata; class Mammalia; order Artiodactyla; family Bovidae; genus Neotragus; species Neotragus moschatus. The sequence continues at coordinate 747,898 of SJYA01001205.1, forward strand.
CGAAACTGGTCATCCTCGCCAACAACTGCCCAACCTTGAGGAAATTTGAAATAGAATATTACGCCATGTTGGCCAAAACTGGTGTCCATCACTACAGTGGCAATAATATTGAACTGGGCACGGCATGTGGGAAATACTACAGAGTATGCACACTGGCTGTCATTGATCCAGGTGAGTCTGATATTATTAGAAGCATGCCAGAACAGACTGGTGAAAAGTAAATCATGTACAATTTTTCTTTAATAAAACTGCCCAGAGCTTGCTTAAAAAAAAAAAGAAAGAAAGAAAGAAAAGGGGAGACTGTGATGTACTGTGCATTTCTTTCTGTGGACAGTGGTGAAAAAACTTTGGAAGCTAATATTCAAGACCAAGTTAAGACTGGAGCAGTAGGTACTGCAGATCATCTCTGAGGATGGATGACAGAATTGTGGAGAGAAAGGGGGTCCTTTCTAGAGGGCAGGATGGCAAACACTTTTGCTGTCAGAGTCATCTGGATTTGGGCAACGAGATAAATGAAATAACTCCATCCCTTTCTATATGTCACACCAAAACAGAGAGAGGTCTCCCAACACCTCCCAACATCCCAAACATTCTCTCTTCCATCTGAAAATCAAATATCATGCATTTTGCCCCTGGTTAAGCTGGTTAAGCCCTTGAGGCTGGGCAGCCACTTTTAATGGGTTGTATCTAGTTTTGATAATGTGAAGAAGGCAAAATAAATAAACAAATAACCTTTAGTTTGAAAATGCATCTGTGTTCACAGCTAAATTGAGAGAAAAATCAAGTTGTTTTGGCCTAGTCTAAAGGAAAGATAGAAAAAACAAACAAACTCATAAGACCATATTCAAGCTGTGATGAAGAGACACCAGCACAGGATTTGCAGATGCTGTAAGGCTACCTCTAGTTCTGCTTAGAGTGGACACAGTCCATCTCTCTTGAAAGTTAATCCTCTGACCCATCCGAGGTGAAATGAAACACATTATGGCATATGGAAAAAACAATCGTGACATATTCCATGGCAAAGCCATGATGAAAACTTATTTCAGCAAGAAAGCTGGTTAGCTGGCAGCAACAGTTGGCAGTAGCAAGCAGCAAGTGGTTAAGAATGTGGTTTTGGTTTCAGCTAGACCTACATTTCTATAACAGCTTACCACTTACATTCTTGGGTAAACTGTATAACCTCACTCAGCCTCAATTCCCAAATCTACATCCCAGGGATAATAAAAACATCTTTAATCTTTTAGGCTGTTATGAGAATTATACAAGTAACACATGTGAAGGACATGGTAAAAAAAATATTCAAAAAATGCAAGAATTCATTTTTTAAAATAGTGATCATTAATCATATTGTGTCTATCTCCTTCCTTGTTTCCAATAGACAGTCTTCCTCTGGTAATGAAAACAAATTATACAGTTGATCTGTCTACATCTTCACAGTAAAACAGAATTTCAAAAAAAAAAAATCATAGCTAGTTGCTATCATTTTTTTATAGGTATGGGTCTCAAATTTGTTCTGGAACCTGGCATTCATCCATTTGAGTGGATTTAGTATAGTAAGAATTTATTTAAAAAATAAAACAAGGACTTCACTAGTGGTCCAGTGGCTGGGAATCTGTGCTCCCAGTGTGGGGGCCGGGGTTCGATCCCTAGTTGGGGAGCTGGATCCCACATGCCAAGGCTGAAGGATCCCACATGCTGTAACTAAAAGAATCTGCATGCCCCAATGAAGATCAAAGATTCCGAGTGCCAAACTAAGACCTGTAGAAGCCAAATAAATAAATATTTTAAAAGTGATGTTAACTCTGAAAGGGATTGTAGAAATCATCTATCATAACTCTGTCTTGAAGAAACTGAGAACCAAAAAGATGAAATGTATGAGTCTTCTAAGGCCCAGTGGAGTGTGCAGCCCCTCAAGACAGCTCTCTTCTGGCAAACTACAACCCAAATTACCAGGACTACTTGGTATGAAGACTAAGGCTATCCTCCTCTGTGAAGGAGGAGCAATTGCTATTTAAGTTTGTTCAGAAAACAAAAAAAATTTTTTTTAAATGTACCTACCCCTTCCTTTAATATGGAATAAATAATGTGCTTATTTCCTAATCTCAAACGAGAATTCAATTATTTACATCAAATCACTTTCCCTTTTTCTAAAAGAGAAGAGGAAAGAGAAATGAACATTTATCAAATACCTGTGTTGGAGAAGACCCTTGAGAGTCCTTTGGACTGCAAGGAGATCCAATCAGTCAATCCTAAAGGAAACCAATCCTGAATATTCATTAGAAGGACTGATGCTGAAGCTGAAGCTCCAATACTTTGGCTGCTGGATTCAAAGAGCTGACTCTTTGCATCAGGTTACTATGCACTATGTGCCTGGCACATAGTAACTGCTCAAAAAATATTTGTCACATGAGTGGATAGATGAATGAATAAATTGGTTATCTGTGAATTAATAAGGAGATATACAAAAAAGATCTTCTTTACAAACTACACAAAAAAGATCTTCATGACCCAAATAACCACAATGGTGTGATCACTCACTCACAGCCAGACATTCTGGAATGTGATGTGGGCTTTACGAAGCATCACTATGAAAAAAGCTAGTGGAGGTTATGGAATTCCAGTTGAGCTATTTCAAATCCTAAAAGATGATGCTGTGAAAGTGCTGCACTCAATATACCAGCAAATTTGGAAAACTCAGTAGTGGCCACTGGACTAGAAAAGATCAGTTTTCATTCCAATCCCAAAGATGGATAATGCCAACGAATGCTCAAACTACCGCACAATTACACTCATCTCACATACATACTAGCAAAGTAATGCTCAAAATTCTCAAAGCCAGGCTTCAAGAGTACATGAACCGTGAACTTCCAGATGTTCAAGCTGGATTTAGAAAAGGCAGAGGAACCAGAGATCAAATTGCCAACATCCACTGGATCATTGAAAAAGCAAGAAAGTTCCAGAAAAACATCTATTTCTGTTTTGCTGACTATGCCAAAGCCTTTGACAACATGGATCACAACAAACTGTAGAAAATTCTAAAAGAGATGAAAATACCAGACCACCTTACCTGCCTCCTGAGAAATTTGTATGCAGGGCAACAAGCAACAGTTAGAACCAGGCAGGGAACAGACTTGTTCCAAATTGGGAAAGAAGTACGTCAAGGCTGTATATTGTCACCCTCCTTGTTTAATTTATATGCAGAATATATCGTGCGAAATGCCCAGCTGGATGAAGCACCAACTGGAATCAAGATTGCCAGGAAAAATATCAGTAACTTCAGATATGCAGATGACACCACCCTTACGGCAGAAAGAACTAAAGAGCCTCTTGATGAAAGTGAAAGAGGAGAGTGAAAAAACTTAAAACTTATGGTTGACTTAAAAAACTTAAAACTTAACATTGGCTTAAAAGTCATCATTCAGAAAACTAAGATTATGGCATCTGGTCCCATCACTTCATGGCAAATAGATGAGGAAACAATGGAAACAGTGACAGACTTAATCTGGGGGCTCCAAAAAAACTGCAGATTGTGACTGCAGCCATGAAATTAAAAGACGCTTACTCCTTGGAAGAAAATCTATGACCAACCTAGACAGCATATTAAAAAGCAGAGACATTATTTTACTGACAAAGGTCTGTCTAGTCAAAGCTATGGTTTTCTCAGCTAGTCATGTATGGATGTGAGAGTTGGACCATAAAGAAAGCTGAGTGCAGAAGAACTGATGCCTCTGAACTGTGGTGTTGGAGAAGACTCTTGAGAGTCCCTTGGACTACAAGGAGATCCAATCAGTCCATCCTAAAGGACATCAGTCCTGAATATCTTTGGAAGGACTGGTGCTGAAGCTGAAACTCCAATACTTTGGCCACCTGATACAAAGAACTGACTCACTGGAAAAGACCACTGATGCTGGAAAGATTGAAGGCAGGAGGAGAAGGGGATGATAGAGGATGAGATGGTTAGATCACATCAAATGACTCCATGGATATGAGTTTGAGTAAGCTCCAGGAGTTGGTGATGGACAGGGAAGCCTGGCATGCTGCAGTCCATGAGTCGGTCACAGCTGATCAACTGAATTGAACTGAACTAAAGGAGATATAATAGAAAATTAAATATCAGGTAAATGTAAATAATACATAACTGGCAATAAGAAAGAACTTGTATGTAGCAAATTAATAGTTTTTCTAGGTGATCTTACATTTCTGTATAATTTTTACTCTTCAATAAAATACACATTTCACTGACTTAAAAGGGATACTTTATTGATTCTTGGTTATGGCTGGAAATGTTGGTAAATTTATGAAGATAGCCTCTAAAAGGACCAAGATCATATGGAGAAGCATTTATTTTTAAAAACTGAGGCCACAAGGAAACCTAAAGAATTAATAGTATTTGTCCAAATCAAATTTACCTTTAATTTCACTGACTGAACCATAATAATGGTTTCAGTTCAGTCTTCTGAGGTTAATTTCAATTTTTTATGTAATTTATAAAATATTGACCTTACCAATTTATACTTATTTGAAAACAAATCATCTTTCAATAACTTTCCCCAAGAATTAAGGCAAAGTTCAGGGATGCCATCTTTTTCAAATATTTTTAAACTTCTTTTTAAAGACAGGTGTCACACAAAACCTCCAAGAAGGACAACAGTATAAAGGAAGTGTTTATGTATTTCTCTGTGTGTGTGTCTCTCTTTCCATCTCTCTCTTTCCATATGGAGTTTTATATATATAAATGAATATGTTTGAGTCTGGGATTCCATCTCTAGGAGTTACCCTAAGGGATCATTAAAAATGTAAGTAAATTTAAATGTATAAATTTACTTAGTGAAGTGCTATTTCTAGTGGTGAAAAAGTGTAAATAAGTATAGATAAAAAGAGAATTAGTTAAATTATGAAGTAGCCTCACAATGGAATGTTATGCATTCATTCAGAAGTGTACTGTAAAAATATTCAGTGATATGAAAAATTGCTTATTATATAGTTTTAAATAAAAAGCAGTATATAAGCATGCTTCTAATTTTATAGAAAATATGCATTTATGTGTATATGTATGCAAACTATATAGATCAAGTTATTAAAAGTGATTATAGGTTAAAAAACTGGAAATAATTTTTTTGCTTATCTGAACTGCTTTTTCTGTAATTCACATATGTAGCTTTTGTAATAAAAAGCCAATTTCACTTTAGAAAAGGATAGGAAACATGTTTATGGGTCACCAATCTCTAACTATAATTGCTGTTCTTCAGGATGAATCATTTCTTCTGAATGGTTCTACTTTTTCAACATTTACTTTCTTTTCTGTCTATCATATAAACATTCCTGGTGATCACATGACATGCATTACCTAAATTACTCTAACAAATTCCCTCTGTAATCTTACATAACTGCCAACATTTTCTATAAAAGTTATTTTGGGAAAAAGTACATATATATGCATGCGTGCTTTAGGGGCACTAGCTTTGCAAATGAGTTTAAAGCCTTTCCTTACATTGTTGTGTCTGTTTTTAACATTTCTCCATCTCTCATTTCCAGGGTATTTTACTTTGTCCGTATTTGCCTTTAGTTTTCTTTCTTAAGACCCTATGTGACCAAGTGTGAGACCCTGTGTCAGGTCTGTGACATATGTTACTTCATCGAGTAATCACAGAAACATGGCACTTATTCCCATTTTATAGATATTTCATTAATAAGTGTTCAATGGTCTTTAATTTATGGAGCAATTTTAGAGATATAATTTCATTTGACCCTACTGATATTGGTATTATTAATATTTCTATCTTACAGATGAGAAAACTAAGACTCAGGGAATTAAAGAACTTTTGGAAGATGCTCCTGCTGAGAATCAGTAGAGTTGGGATAGCAATCAGACTTGTTTGGCTCCTCAAATCCCTACTTCAAGGTTTAACCTGTTTCGTCTCTGCAGTGCAAGCCCTGTGGGTTGTTAATATTAGTAGTGCACTATTAGCATGAATAAGGAAGATTGATTTCACGGATTACTAAAACATTAAAAGGCAAATAAACAAAAGAACTCAACCACCTCAAAGGGAAGCAGTCACAAAAAGTAAAGTGACTCAGTTTCTCATCAAAGTTCTCCTGTCACAGAGGGGGAGGCTGGACTATGGTATCCTTACTCCTCAGTAGGAGTGCAATGTTTTATAATGCCTCTTTCTCTAACATCCGAAACATCTTGTTTCCTCTCAAATGAAATATTCATTCTAACCATGTCATTCAAAAGCTTTAAAAAATATCTTCCTCGTGTAGTTGTTCCTAAAATGTTTGAAAGCTGACTTTTCTCAGGAAAGGAACAAACAGTAACAATGACAGGCTGAGCAACTTGGCTCCTTGTTAATCTTCAGAGTTTTCAGAAAGTGTTCAGTTGCACATGACATTTCTGGTGGCCTTGACTGCAATTAGATTTTAATTGTGTATTTTAACTTTCACCTACCTGCCTCACAGGATAATTGTACCTTGCATTCCTGTTGTCTTCTTCTGGAATTTCAGGGGTTTCAGCACATGCTTTTGGAGTTTGCTTCCCTTAGAACTTCCACATCCATGCTGTGACTGTGACCACAGGGCTCTTACCTATCCACCAACTGCACAGTGCACAGCAAACAAGCCTAGACATACGTTTCTGGACATTTTGGCAACGGCTCCTCCTTTGTGACCGGGACCCTGTGGCAGAGACGTCTAGCTGACCCCCAAAGAACATGTCCCCTTTCACAGTGAAGATCTGTTGCTGTTTGCTGTTAAGTGGCTGCCAGACAAGAACTATATTCCTCAGTCCTCTCTGCACGTCAGTGGACTTATAAGTAGTCCTCATCAATGGGATGTAAAAAGAAATACTATGGAGTTGAGGTATTAAAGAACTGGAGGCACAGTCTTTCACTCTTTTTTCTTCCTGGCCAACAGCTGATGATACCAGAAAAATCTGAAAGTCCCAAGATGGCAGAGCCATGAGGCGGAAGCAGCCTGGGTCCCTGAATCACTGCTTGGAGGAGAGCCACCTGACCTGCATCAGACGATGACGTGAATATGAAGTAAGATTCTGCTTGGATAATCCACTGAGATCTTGGGGTTACTTGTTAGAACAGCCAACTTAATACTAGACCTATAAGCCTGGATATCCCTCCTCATTAGGTCAGGGAATTAGATGAGCTTGAACCTACTACAAGTATTAATGGGGTGGAGGCTGCATGTTGCCATAATGGAAATTCTATCACTAATATGTACCTACAGCAATTTCTGGAAGCAATGGCAGAGACCATTAAGTTGCCCATCAATAGACATTATCCCCGTCCTTCTAAGTCAAGCCTAGTTTTGTGGGAGGTGGCAATGTGTTGGACTAATAAAAACTTACATTTGCCAAACTCACTTGTAAGTAGAAGTAACACAAGTATGATCGAGGAGGTATATAACAAATGTCACTGTGTGAGTTTCTGCGAAAGTTTCTGGAAAAAGAACAGTTATCTGATATCCCTCATTGGCCTTTCCCCACTTCCTGTCTTCCATAGTCTTTCAATGTGGAACAGTTTCAAGAGCTGTATTCTGGCCATGACAATGAGAGTCACACATTAAGGATGATGGAACAAAAAAAAAACACAAGGAATCTGGGTCTCCAACGGTATCTTGGGCTATCACACCAAGCCTAGACTGCCAACCACTGGAATTCTCCTTATTCAACAAAAATAAATAAACCCCTAGTTTATTTAAGCCACTGTTTTGTGGGTTGTGTATCTGTTGTAGCAGCTAAAAAGCAGTCCTAACTTATACAAGAGCGAAGCTCCTAAAACAGGCCATGGCACATACCTGACAGGTTGATATCTCTCCCTCACTCCATCCTTTTCTTCTATTCACTTTAATTCTTTCCAGCCCAGAACTCACACAGGACCAGAGAAATCATGGAATTTCTAAGCCCATTTGGTATCTCTTGAGGATAAAGAGCTCATCGGTCATTTTCCTCATCATTTAATTTAGCCTCAGATCCTATTCCTTTGAATGACACATAGCAATTCTCAAGCATTTTCTTTCCCTGATATCCTCAAACTGCTTCTTCATCTCTGGACCATAGAGCTCTGCAATCTGGGCTCCATCAGTGTAATTACGGGATTTAAGAGAAACCCAAGAAGTTATTAAGTTTATTCACCTGCCTCCAGGCAAGGCTGTGGTTACTTCTTCCAGACATACAGCTGTCTTCCACAGGCCAAAAAAGTCTCTCATAAAGCATGACTCATTGTTAACTCTGAAGGAGTCAGTTTAATCTTTTCTCAGCTTCTCTGCCAGTGAAATGGGTATTATGATCTGAATGGAGACTGACAAGACCTTCAGCTTAAATATGTGAGGTTTGAAATGGGATATGATCACTTTCTTTGTTGCATACTGTAACAGATTAAAGTGGAAAAATATTTTGCAGCTCCTCCCATCAAGAGACTGAGTCTGTTTCCCTGTTCCTTGAAGGTGGGCTGCCTTCTGACTTGCTTTGACCAAGAAATGTGGTGTTTAAGTGTTGTTGTATGAACGCTAGAATAAGCTTCAAGGAGTCTTGCAGCTTCCACCTTCATCCTCTTAGAATGTTCCCTTCAGTATGTAAGGAATATAGAGCAGACTACTGAAGAAAAAGAGACCACGCACAGAGGGACAGCCAGCACCGCCGCCCCGCAAGTGACTTGCGAGTAAGGTCGTCTTAGATGCTCCAGCTTCAGTCCTGCCATCAGGGAATTGCAGCCACAAGAATGATCACAGCAGGACCAACAAAACTGCCCCACTGAGCCCAACCCAAATGGCAAACCCACAGAATCACGAGAAATACTAAACTGCTGTTGTTTTAAGTGACTTAACTTTGGGGTAATCTATTAGTTTCCTAGGGCAGCCATAACAAATTGTCATAAGCCTGGTGGCCTAAAACAACAGAAATTTATTCTCACAATGTTCTGGGGGTCCAAAATCAATGTGTGAGCAGGACCTGCTCCCTCTGAAGGCTCAAGGGAAGAATTCTTCCTTGCCTCTTCTAGCTTCTGTGGTTGCTGGCAGACCATGGTGTTCCTTGGCTTATGGTGGCATAACTCCAAACTCTTCCTGTCTTCACACGGCCTCCTCTCCCTGTATCCCTGTGGCTCTGTGTCTCTTCTCATAAGGACATCAGTGACTGGATTTAGGGTTTACCCTAATCCAGTGTGACCTCATCTTAACTTGATTATATCTACAGCGACCTTATTTCCAAAATAAGATGATGTTCACAGACACCAAGACTTAGGAATCTTTTGTGGGGACACAATTCAACCCATGACATGTGGTTTGTTAAACAGCAAAATGTAACAAAATATTGGTACGCTTTCCTACAATTTTTTTGTACTTCAGACACATGAAGATAAATATAAAGAAAATAAAATAGAAAAGGATTAACATGTTCTTAAAGATAATACTTATCAATGACAATGAGTTTACAAAGCTCCCAGGAAGAAAATATCTAAGTAGATTATTTTAATTGCTGTTAGTGTCAAGCGAAGTTTATGATTCATTAAACAGTACTGGGTAAGTATATTTATCTACACGTAAAACTTATTTTATGGGGTGGAAAAACATGTGCTTTCCCTCTAAGATCAAAGAGTCCTCTGTTAGCGCTGTGTGCAATATTTCTGTAAAAGTCAAAGCCACGCTAGAGCCTCTGTTGCCGCTGCCCCACTTCTCCCCTGCCTGATCCAAACTTTTGGAAGGAGTGGTCTCCACCAGCTTCCTCCATTTCCTCTGCATTGACTCCCTCCCTAACCTGTGAAGTCCGACTTCCTTCCCCACAACTACACTAAAACTGCTGTCTCAGAGTTTCACACTGACCACCGTCATGGCAAATTCGACGGCTTTCTTTGTCCTCCTAATTTGGCATCTGACCCGTTTAACTGCCTCATTAGCTCCCTTTTCTAATACCAACCCAAACTGCCACATCTTGGCCAAATTCTTCCTCCTATCTGTGCAGCTCTTCTTACGCTAACTTGCAGTGATTCCCTAGGCCCACTTCTCTCCTCTTCCCATTCTACTTTCCTACTTAGCAAACGTGCTTGTTCTCCATTCTCATCCTCACCTCACCGATGACTTTCTAAGCAATAGTTTCCATCCTGACCTATCAGTCAAGCCTTAAGCGTCAGTCTCAAGCCGCTCGTTAGAAATTTTCTATATGTTATGCTCATCTGTGTTAGGGTAGGTTTGGTTTTGCTGGGATAACGAATAATCCAAATATCTTAGTGGCTTATAAAAACAAGGACTTTCAGAGAGTCACTGTGGCTCTGGTCTGTTTCTACTCCAGGACATGGTAAAGAATCCGCCTGCCAATGAGGGAGACTCAAGAGACGTGGGTTCAAGCCCTGGGTCAGGAAGATCCCCTGGAGTAAGAAATGGCAACCCACTCCAGTATTCTGGCCTGGAATATTGCATGGACAGAGGAGACTGGAGGGAAATAGCCCCTGGAGTAGCAAAAAGTTGGACATGACTGAGCACACACATACCTATACCTACCAGGACACAACCTGAGAGATCAGCCTCTGTCTAGAACATTGCTGGTTGTACAGAATAGGAAGAGATGTTATAACAAAGGACTGGCCAGCTCTGAAAGCTCACCTCAAAGTGACCACATCAAATTCTGTAAGGTAAAAAGGAAAATCCTCTGACAGGGAGAGTGAGCAAATACATAGAAATGTGAAATCTACTATAGCCTGTTAAAAACTCTACAAGAGAAGTACAAAGTCATCCTCCAAACAGTAACTGAAATTTCTAATTTTCGTAATTTCTCATTGGCATCATCTGTATCCAATTTTCCTAGAATATAAATCTTGGTGTTGTTATCTCTTTTATAAAATGTACCTTTCCCAATTACAAAAACATTCTTTGAAGAAAAGTTGTAAAATACATATATATACACACACGTCACATACAAGGAAACAAAAATCATTAATAATCCTAACACCCAGGTGTTCAACACTTATCGCAAGTTGGCACATGTCCTGTTCATATCCCTATCACATGTATCAATCTATTTAATCTCTGTAGGGAGATATACACATTTTGCCATAAAAATGATACCACATTGCACATTTAGCTTTGTATTAAAAACTTTATCAAGATAACTCTAATATCTTCTTACTCAAACCGCCCTCGCCGCCCCGGCTATTATTTTAAAATAGCATCTACGTGGCAATGACTTGCAAATTTAAATATAAGCTTTGACCTTGTCCCTGAACCTCAGATTACTGAATAAAACTACTTAGTAGGCAATTTCAGTTGAATTTGTAATATGAATCTTAGATTTGGAATGTCCCCAACTGAACTCATGATTCAGCCTGAAAGCTTGTTCCTTCCTCATCCAGTCTTTTTACCTGTTAAAAGCATCAATATCCACACATAATGCCCCTCAGAGACACCTTGATTCATTTTTTTCTCTCACTGTCCCCTACACCACATCTAATATATCAACTCAGTCTCCAAAATACATCACAGAGCTTGCAGCTTCTCTCCCTCTCTCTTCTCAGTTCCCCAGTCCTGCCACCATCCCCTTTCCCCTGGGCCCTGGGACCTCCTACCTGCTCACCTTGCTTCTCCTCTCCACTTCTCTATGGGAGCCAAAGTGACCTTCTAAACACAGAGGTCAATCACAATGTGCCTCTGTTCCCAAAACCTTCCCATCACACTTGGAATAACATTTAAACATCTTCCTTGGCTTCTAAGGGCTTTTTACGATTTTGTTTCTGCCTACTCTTCATTTCTCCCATTCTCCCCTCTGCCGCCACCCGCCACTCAGTCTATCCCTACACACTGGCTCTCTTTTCTCCCAACACATCAGCCCTACTTTTGCCCTGGGTGTGGCATTTGCTAACTACCCTGCCTGGTCCAGGCCCATAGGTCATCTCCTCAGGGATGCCTTCCTTGACCATTCTAAGGTACCCATGCTCCTGACATGGCCCTTTTACATTCTCTGCATAGCACCTGTTTTATCTGTTATTTCCTGGTTTATTATCTTCCCATTGTAAAATGACTTCTTTCAGACAAGAACCTTGTCAGCTTATTCACTGCTCTATCCTCACCTCTTATAACACACACCTGCCAGACACAGTGTCAACTACAATCAATATTCATGAAATGAGTGAATGAATATTTAGTTGTTTCTCAAGTCCAGCTGATCACCCTTGAAGTATCTGTAGACACAGACCCCTTTCTTTCCATGCTCATTCCCCCAGCATAATCCCATCAGAATGACTGTGGCTGCCTCCTTTCCCTCTCATGGAGTCCTTACCCCTTCTTCCCACTTTACCAGTTTCAGCTGTCAATACTCGACCTGTTCTTCAGGGCCTGGCTGAAGGCTTACCTCCTAACCCTCCAGGACTGCTACTCCTTCCTTCCTTCCCTTCTGAGTTACGCCAACATTCCATTCCTGCCCTTAACCCTTACCTGGCCACACAATCAAGCTCCACCTCCAGTTTTCACTTATGTTAATCAGCTCATTCCAGCTGAATTCTGAAGGCAAAAACTTGTTGGGTTGGGGGTTTGAGGGGATTTGTCTCTCATAATGCCTAGAGAAAGTCATGGTCTATCAAAAAATTCATGTGAACCGAATGAAATTATTGGGTATGCAACAAGATACAACAAGCAAACTGGAGTCATAAACACTACTATATATAAAGTACTAATAATACGTGACTGTATAACACAGGGAGCTCTACTCAATACTCTGTAATGGCTTATATGGGAAAAGAATCTAAAAAAGAGTGGATATATGTATGTGTACAACTGATTCTTTTGCTGTACAGCAGAAACTAACAACACTGTAAATCAACTATACTCCAGTAAAAATTAATTTTAAAAAATAGGCAAGTTGAAGATCCCTTCTAAAGGGATGCTATGAGAACAGGTATCAAAGAGGAAAATACCAGTAGGTAAAGCAAACCAGACAGAAGGTCAACAGGAAGAGAACAGATGGCCAGCACTGCCTTGAAGCAACATATATGTTAAGTAGCAGGATAAAGTGCATTTCTAGTGGACTTTGATCCTGAGGCTGTTCTCCTAGCCTAAGGGAAAGAGGATGGTCGTTCTGGTGTAAATTACTGCAGGAGGACTAGCACGCCTTGGGCAACTCTAATTTGCGTCCCTAACAACCAGGATGGTAACTTCTTGGTGAGACTCCAACTTCTCCTGAGTGTTCAGAGTACACAGCACATAACTGACTGTAGGGAACACAAACAGTTCCATCCACGAAGGTGTCTGCTCTGTCCTGAGAACTGCCCCCGTGAAACAAGGCAAAGGAGAGACGTGGAGAAAAGCCTTTCTAATCCATGGCCATTCTTCTCAGTTTGTCTAAGTTGAGATATGGGACAATAGAGGAACTACATCTCCCTGATCAAATGGGAGAATACAGCCCAACCATTCTGTTTTACCTCGGAGAAGGCAACAGCAGCCCACTCCAGTTCTCTTGCCTGGAAAATCCCATGGACGGAGGAGCCTGGTAGGCTGCAGTCCATGGGGTCACGAAGAGTCAGACACGACTTCACTTTCACTTTCACTTTTCACTTTATTGGAGAGGGAAATGGCAACCCACTCCAGTGTTCTTGCCTGGAGAATCCCAGGGACGGGGGAGCCTGTTGGCTGCCGTCTATGGGGTCGCATGCAGTCGGACACGATTGAAGCGACTTAGCAGCAGTAGCAGCATTCTGTTTTACCAAGGCCCAACTGGGTTGGGAAGATCCCCTGGAGAAGGGAAAGGCTACCCACTCCAGTAATCTGGCCTGGAAAATTCCATGGACTGTATGTATAGTCCATGGGGTCGCAAACAGTCAGAGATGACTGAGCAACTTTCACTCACAAGTAGCCCCATAAAGATTTTTGAAGAAATATCATACCCTCTTGCTAATCTTCATACCTTCCCTAATCAACTATCCAGGCAATGAGAAGATTTTTTCATTCTGTGCTTTTAAAACCATGTAATTAAAAATAAATATGTTATCAACTCCACTGTTTATTTGAGGTCAAATGCAAATCATAGGTACATTCATCTGATAGAGAAAAAAAGGTTTTTGAAAAATTTCCTGATCATTGCAGGAAATAGTAATGTGACTGTAACGTAAAGAGTGATTGAAAAACATTACCAGAATGTATACATCTAAATAACTATTGTTCTTTATAAATTTACACAAAAAGTGCCATGTGATTTATTCAGATAGAGCTGTTTTCCTGAAATCACTTTTGGAAGTCCTCCTTGCAATAGCTTTCAGAGCCACTTGAAGAGTAATCTAAAAACACGGCTCTATTTAACTCAATCGAATATTACTTAATTTAACAGACTTGCTTAAATGCTAATGATGGTAGCTCATTCCAGAAACCACATACTATATTGTTTATTGATATGTACAAACACACACACACATACACACACTAAACGTACAACTTGGTGATAATCCTGGCCTCTGAAGGAGAAGGGAGAACAGAATTGGAGAATAGAATAACGGAGGACTTCAAATTTATCTGTAATGTTCTAGTTTTTCATTTAAAAATATCTAAAACAAAAAGAACCAAATGTTAACGTTTGTTAACTCTGGTCAGTGGGCCCTTAGGTACTTTGCTATATTATCATCTATGTTGTCTTTATTTTTTAAACATTTTAAACAAGAAACAAATAGATTCTCTGTCAAAGGGACAGAGAATTTTATACCAGTGAGTTTATTTTTTAAAATAAATATACTCCATTCTCTGAGCAGAATTCTAAATGGATTTTCAAAAATGTTTTAGAGAATGCTAGTATCGTTAGATGGAGAAGGCAATGGAACCCACTCCAGTACTCTTGCATGGAAAATCCCATGCACGGAGGAGCCTGGTGGGCTGCAGTCCATGGGGTCACTGAGTCGGACACGACTGAGCAACTTCACTTTCACTTTTCATTTTCATGCATTGGAGAAGGAAATGGCTACCCACTCCAGCACTCTTGCCTGGAGAATCCCAGGGACAGAGGAGCCGGGTAGGCTGCTGTCTATGGGGTCGCACAGATCGGACACGATTGAAGCGACTTAGCAGCAGCAGCAACAGCAATATCGTTAGAATAAGTGGCACATCCCTAAAGAGGACCACTTTGAAGGCACAACACCCAGATGAAGGGTTAGGAGGCAAGGGACAGCTCCATCTTTTTCTGATCCATATTGTGAGTTAATGTTTTGTTCTTTGCCAGCAATATCATGACTTGCTTGCCTTTGTATTAGGCAAGGTCCAGCAAAGCATTTGGAACATAGTGACCCTTAATAGCTGGAGTGAGTAAATGAATGAATGAATGAACTATCAAACTAACCAACCTAGGATTTACAAGCCTACTAATTTATCTGTGCATCAGAAAGTCAAGAGATAGGAGGAAGAAGAAGGGGGTGGATTATTTACAGTTCTGCATTTCTCAATCTAGTTCCCCTTTAGCCTCAGTTCAGTTCAGTTCAGTCGCTCAGTCATGTCTGACTCTTTGCGACCCCATGAATCGCAGCATGCCAGGCCTCCCTGTCCATCACCAACTCCCAGAGTTCTCTCAGACTCATGCCCATCAAGTCAGTGATGCCATCCAGCCATCTCATCTTCTGTCGTCCCCTTCTNTCCTTTGCTTTTCGCCTTTCTTCTTTTCACAGCTATTTGTAAGGCCTCCCCAGACAGCCATTTTGCTTTAGCCTAATCTTCTGCTATTTTTACATTTGGCTTCTCACAGGGAAGAACAGTTAAAATTGTCAGTTGTATAATGAGAATGATAGGAGAACTCCTGAAGCCTTCTGAAGTTTCTGAGCAGAGTGATACTAACATGTTGTATAAGCCCTAAATCCAATTCCAGAGGAAGAGGAAACTCCCAAAACTTGAAAGAAGTCCCTGTCTCTATATTGTGATCCAAGGGAAAACACATCCAGTGAGCTATGTCAGGGGCTTCCCTTGTGGCTCAGCTGGTAAAGAATCTGCCTGCAATGAGGGAGACCTGGGTTCAGTCCCTGGGTTGGGAAGATCCCCTGGAGAAGGGAACACAGATCTTAATTTTTTTATTTGTTACTTCCTTTAAAATCGCTAGTTTATGTAAAGGATGGGTAGATTGAATTAGATCATTAAGCAAAGGAAAAGTAAATGAAAGTGTGGCCAACTGGGGTCTCAAAAATAAGCAAGAAGAACTAAGTTGCTAGGACACTCTACCTTTAGAGTTAATCCACCTCTTTTCTGTGCAAAAAGAATCTCTCACAGAAAGTGAGAAAGACAGAGATTAAAACCATTGATAGTTATACATAAGGCAAAGGAAAAAGGAGAAATCCACAACTATTTTAATCCCTAAAGAATGACTTCAGAGGTCATACAGGGATCTGGGAGAGAAACTGAACAGGAAAAGATAAGACATATTAAGGAGAAAGGGTCAAGATTTCTAATAAAGATTTAAAGGAATGATAAAAACCAGGCAGGGGTGTGAATGTGAGGAAATGAGAACTTGTAGGGCCAGTGGCAGGAATGTAAAGAGGTACAATTGAACTGGGAAACAATTCAGTCATGTGTATCAAAAGTCTGAAAAATATTTCTTTCCTTTGAACAAGGAATCCCACTTCTAGAAATCTGAAGGAAGTATTTGCACTAACACATAAAGATGTATGCATAAAGCTATCCATCAAGCTATGTACATTATTGTAAAAACTTGGAAACCATCTTAAAACCCAATCATAGAGAATTCAATAAATCACTGCATACCTAATCAACACAATTTTACACAGCCTATGTAAATTATAATGTAGCCCTCCATGGATGAACATGGACAGTTGTTCATATTTAAATTTAAAAATACAGCATAAAACAGGATGTGCAGTATGATCTTATTTTTGCAAAAATGGAAAGATGCATTGACACATCCAAATATTAACAGCTGTAACTAAAACAAATTTTTGCTTGTTGTACTTTCTTATTTTTAATGATGAACACAGATGAAAGAACAGAACAAAGATGGTAGAAATGGGAGACCTGGTTCCCTGAGCTCTCCCACTGGTTCTACCATTGCCATTTCTGCTTTTCTAATCCTGCCTTTGATCTGAACACAGTGGGACACGATATAATGACCATATACTCTAGGCCAACTTTACCAATTTATTTCACCGCACCCTGCATACAGATGCCTTCCTACATATTTTCAGAGATATCATTCTGTTTTTATTCTATGTACCCCAAACAGCAAAGTGTACTACTATGGTGCAAACTCTAGAAGCGCAGGGACCACGCATAACCACAGTGTATAAACTCTTGTATTTTCCTGGAGCCTAGAGAACCTTTGTTGGAGAAGGCGATGGCACCCAACTCCAGTACTCTTGCCTGGAAAACCCCATGGACAGGAGCCTGGAAGATTGCAGTCCACGGGGTCGCAAAGAGTTGGATATGACTGAGCGACTTCCCTTTCACTTTTCACTTTCATGCATTGGAGAAGGAAATGGCACCCCACTCCAGTGTTCTTGTCTGGAGAATCCCAGGGACGGGGGAGCCTGGTGAGCTGCCATCTATGGGGTCACACAGAGTCGGACATGCCTGAAGTGACTTATCAGCACCAGAGAATCTTTGTAGTTACTGACTGGTAACAAATTAGACTGAATATTTGTGGGAACGGGGATAGTATATTCCTGTTGCTTTAGCCACTTATTTTTGACCAAAACAGCAATAAGCACCTGGTGTTCACCATGGAAAAGAACTAAGCACTCTTTTATCTTAGCATTCTCCAGCAAGAACTCTGGGTATTGTTACATCCCTGCCTGTTAGGAGGAGGGAAGGTTGAGGTGTTTTTAACATCATCTCATTCCATCACTAGCTCTGTGTGGAAAGTAGAAATGGGAGACCTGGTTCCCTGAGCTCTCCCTCTCTTCCTAGGTAACCACAGGATGTAATTATATTTTCTTTTCCATGCTGAAGTAACCATTGGCTCTATATATACATGTGAATTGTCAGAGCTCAAAAAACTCTAATTTGAAAAGTTCACCCTGGCAGAAGTTTCTTTCAATTGTACTAGATTCCTAAAGTTCACGTGGGGCTTTTCTAAGAATCTGAAAAAAAAAAAAAAAAAACCAAAAAACGATTCTGAATGTGAAAGACCAAAATTCTAAGTGTAATTGCCTGAAGCCTCGTCTCACGGTCTTTGGTCTAGAGCACATCAGACAAATGCAGTAATTCCTGAAAGCATCCACACCCTGCTATGCCATCACTAGTAAAAGAATAGCACTATTCCACTGCAAACATGCATTTAGCCATTTGAATACATGTATTTTAATGCTTGCATCATTTTTACGGACAAAATCAGCAAACACTTCTCAGGAACAATGCAGTATCTTCTTCTTGTTCTGGTCTTATGCCAAAAGTTATTGAGATTGTTCTTTTTTCATGTAAGTATAGTTGATTTACAATATCATATTAGTTTCAGGTGTATAGCACAGTGATTCAGTTATATATATATACACACACACATATATATATTCTTTTTCAGATTCTTTTCCATTGTAGGTTATTACAAAATATTGAGTATAGTTCCTTGCGCTATATGGTAGGTCCTTGTTGGTTATCTAGTTTATATATAGTAGTGTATATGTGTTAATCCCAACCTCCTAATTTAGCCCTCCTCCCTTTCCCTTTTGATAACCATAAATTTGTTTTCCATGTCTGTGGAAATACATACATAAATTAATTTGTATCTTTTTTTTAAGATTGTTAGAATTTTCTTTTATTAGGATTGTTCTTGAAAGCAATATGTCTTTTTGGATGCTTGGTTTTATCTTCCATAAAATCACTCTCTAATGATTCTTACCATATATCACATTTTGTTCCTTTTCTATAATCATGAAATAAAGTTATACAAAGTCCAGATGATAATAGGCACATAGAAAATAGTCAATGAATATTACTAATTTTATTATTATTTTAAAATAAAATTGAGATGACAGCATGGCAGATGGGGTTAAGGGAGAAGATTCTGCAGCAAAGCTGCCTGCATCTGAATCCTAGCTCTGCCCTTAGCTGTTGGTGACTTTGAACAGTTTTCATTACTCCTTTGTACCCAGTTTCTCCATTTCTAAAATGGAGACAGTAATTGTTCTTACCTCACAGGGGTGAATGAGTTATGACATGTAGAGACTGCCATACAGTATCCATTATATAAGCATAAGCCATTATTCTTATCCTTTTCAACTGAATATCCAAAGATCATTAATGTTTTTTCTGCATTCTGCACTTCTTTTCTCTTTACCCAAGGTCCTTTAGTTTAATATTTGATCTAGTTCTGTATCTATTCTGTGTTTGAAAGAATCTAAGATTTTGTTTAATGAATTTTCAGAAAAGTAATAATTTTTATAATACATAAAAGCCCTAAATGCTACTAAGAAAAAAAGGGTAGTTGATGAGACTTGGCACCCATACAAGGACTGTATCACGACACTGAATGCAGAAGTGCCTGAAATGCCCAATGCAAACATTATTATGAATTGCCTAATTCAGATCTAGTCTTTCCTTTGTGCACAGGAAGACAGTGACAATTAAACTGAAATGAAGGCAAATATCTAACACTTATAAGAAAGTGAATCTAAGCTCAGAAAAATTCAGTGGTAGATCTTTTCTCTTGTATCTCCCTTAACTGTGGGTTCTAGAGAAATGTTTGACTGTTGTAAGTCACACAACCATATCATACAATTATACTTGGTGCTCAAAAGGAAACAAAAAATGGCCTACAATGATTTCTAACACATGGAAATTAAGGCTTCATAAGAATATGAGAGAGGGCTTCCCTGGTGGCTAAGTGGTAAGGAATCCTCCTGCCAATGCAGGAGACAGGAGTTCGATCCCTGTTTCAGGAAGATTCCATATGCCATAGAGCAACTAAGCCCATGCGCCACAATTATTGAGCCCGTGGTCTAGAGCCTGAGAGCCACAACTACTGAGCTTACGTGCCCCAGCCATTGAACCCAAGGTGCCCTGGAGCCCCGTGCTCCAATACAACAAGAGAAGCCATCACAATGAGAAGCTGGAGCACCAGAGCTGAGGAGTAGCCCCTGCTCGCTGCCACAACTAGAGAAAAGTCTGTGCAGCAATGAAGACCTACCACAGCCAAAAATAAATATTAATTAATTAATTTTGAAAAAAATATATGAAAGAAATATCCAGGGTAATCACAGAGGAACAGGCACTAGCGGACATTCCCAGGTTCCTCCTTTGCTTTGGCCCTGTCCCTAGACTGAGCAATGCTGCTTGCAGGAAGTTACGGAATTTGGAAACAGTGGGGATCATTCCTTTCCTACTGTGAGGTAGTGTGCTCACTCTTTTTTTGAGGCTGGTACAGGCAGAACGAGCTCTTTGCAAGTAAAAATTTTAATATAACAGATTTGAATAATTCCTTGACAGGAAACATCGATTTTACCCCCACAAACATTTTTTAATGGCAGTTTGTATCATTTGGGGTAGAGAGGTGAAAAAATACGAACCCATGCTGAATGTACTGATGGCCATATTTCAACACTGCCTTACTTTTGTAAGTTGATCTATTTTTAAAAATAGTACATAAGCGTGCAAGAGAAAATATTTTCTTTTTCAACTTCAAAATTGCAGAACATCACATTGTTAGTTTATTTACATATTAAACACTGATCAGAACAATTTGCAATGCTGCTACCGAATTGATGTCTTTTTAAAAATCAATTCCTTGTTTGCTTTTAAAGGAAATTCTTAAGAATTTCAAAATGGCACTTGACCAGTTAAGAATACTTTGGAGCACTTTGTAATGCTAGCTCTGCCTCTGCTGTCTGCATGCCCTTGAACAAATTACATGGCCTCGTGCAACTACATCTCCAAGCTTCACCTTCCTATTTTATACAAGACTTCAGGTGAGTCTCATAGGGTTTTTGTAAGAATCTAATGATATAATAATGATAGAATATATAATATAATAATGATACAATCCATTAAGCACATAACACAGTGTATGGGACATAGTAAATGAACAATAAATGGTACATTTTAATATTATGTTAATAATACTACATATGTCTGTATTAATCCACTGCATCGAGCATTAATTTCTGCCGAGCTCTTTAGCCAACTCTCTACCCAATATACAAAATGCCTCCAAAGGGAAAACTGAACCCCCCTAAACAGGAATATCCAATCCTTATTCTTGCCTGAGTACTAGGGAGCCTTTAATATTTTATTTAACTTGAGTGGGGCTCTTCTTGCTCAGATCCATCACACATTCTGTTTCACAAGGCGTGTCCGGCATTCTCAGCAAAGAGATCGGAGCCATTTGAGAGAACATCCACCCCAAGGCAACTCCAACCTGCCACTGGCATCATCACACCTAACCCAAAGGGATCTCTGCACAGGAAGTTCTCCAGCTTCAGCTCTCCTTCCTAACTTTCTTTCTTAAGATCTTAAAGATGGTGGCAATGGAGATGATGATGCCAATGATAAAACTGATAGTAATGTGGATGAGGACAGCAAACATTTATTTAACATTGATTCTGAGCCAGGCACTACAAGAACTTTGTATATATTATTTCACTTAATCCTCTCAACAGTCACACAAGGTAGGTACTAGGAGTGTCCCCATTCCATAGACACAAACTCAATGTGTAGAGGCGTTAAATATTAATAGCATGGCCAGTCTGAAACAGAGCCAATCGGCAAGCAGATCTGATTCCAGCCAGGACCTTTTCTCCTAACCCTCAGACTACACCACCCTCTTTGCTCCTTTAGAGACTGCCTGTGCTCAGACGAGAGAAGGAAATGGCAACCCACTCCAATGTTCTTGCCTTGAGAATCCCAGGGACGGGGGAGCCTGGAGAGCTGCCATCTACCGAGTCAGACACAACTGAAGTGACGTAGCAGCAACAGCAGTGCTCAGATGGTAAAGCATCTGCCTACAATGAGGGAGACCCAGGTTCAATCCCTGGATCGGGAAGATCCTCTGGAGAAGGAAATGGCAACCCACTCCAGCAGTCTTGCCTGGAAAATCCCATGGACAGAGAAGCGTGGCAGGCTACAGTCCATGGGGTTGCAAAGAGTCGGACACGACTGAGCCACTTCACTTTCCTTTGTAGTGATTAGCACAGGTCCTACAGCTCTCCTTAGATTAACTGCACCCCTCTGACAGAAATCTTTCTGTCAGAGTTACACCACCTGACCTAAAATTCATAGAGACAGAACAGCAGCAGCTATAGCAAGTGGTACATCCACCAGGGAACTTCAGTTTGATCCCCCTCAGCCCCTAAACGAATTGCCCCTCCTGCATGGCAACAGGCATGAAACCTAATGGAAAAAAACTGGCCACAAGGAAATATATTTTGTGACCTTTGACTACCTTTAATACAGTATTAATACACAGTACACAATACTAATTAACTAGCTTAACGATGAAGAAACAGTAAGGTAAAAGAAATAGTTTGCCGACAGCTACATAACAGGTGGAAATAAAATGCCTAACAAAGCTCAACATGCCCTCCTCAAGTCCTTACCACCTTATTATTCTGGGCTTCTAATTCCTGGTCGTTCAAACCTCTTCAAGGTCTAGCAGCACGAAAATGGACTGTGGAACCAGCCTTTCACAGGCTCGGCTCAAAGACTAACTAATCCTAGCCCCGTGAGGGCTATAAAATAATAAGTTGACCCTTCAGGATGAATTTCATATTATCTTTTAACCAGACAGTCTAGATTTCTCAGGGCATGACAAAAATGTCTTCAAACACTTGTCAGCAGTTTTCAGTGGAGGGGAAAAAAACTGCAGTTAAAGCACCTCTGGTGAGAACTTTGAGCAGTAAATATGCTTACATTTAGTTTGTGCAATTTTTATTATGAATTGGATGGTGGGTTAGATCTGTCCTTCTTTACTGGAGCGCTAGAAATGTAAAAATGTCAGCCACAGGCCATTCCTTTCTTGTTTATTTAAATGGAGAATTTTTTAAAAATCACTTTTTCCACTTCATGGCTCCTTTGGACCAGAGAATAAAAATAGCGCTGTTGGTAGGAGCCAAACTTCTTTTCTGGAAAAATAAGACGAGAGGGGAAAGAGCCCTCCTCAGAATAACCCAAGTCTTGAAGCAGCTGCCTGAGCAAAACGCCTCATTTTACTCACTTCTCTCGCCCCTTCTCAGGGCAGCCTCAAAAGGAAGAGCAGTTTACAAGAAACTCGGCGGCGGGCCCTGCACTGCTAACCCCGCGCCCTTCGCACTACCCGACCCGGCCACCTGTCAACCCCGAGGGCGGCGCGGGCGAGGCGGGGTTGGGGAGGTGGCTCCGGGAAGAGACGCTGGTGACCGAGGACTACCAGGAGGACTGCGCTCAGCTTTCGGGCCAGTGCAGTCAGTGGCCCCACTACAGCCGCCTGGGGGCTCCGGGCCCCACCAGGTCTCGGGGGCGCCGCCAGCTGACTCCCAGGGACCCTGCGGGCGTGTCCTCAACCCCACCCCCACCCCTCGGCGCAGCCGGGGCGCCACGCTCTATCGCTCGCGGCTGTGCGGCAGCGAGTCCGCTGCGGGGCGCGTCTCACCTGTTGATCTTGAGCGCGAAGGCGCGGCGC
>SJYA01001205.1:771467-783513 GCA_006410615.1 Neotragus moschatus
CCCAGGGACCCTGCGGGCGTGTCCTCAACCCCACCCCCACCCCTCGGCGCAGCCGGGGCGCCACGCTCTATCGCTCGCGGCTGTGCGGCAGCGAGTCCGCTGCGGGGCGCGTCTCACCTGTTGATCTTGAGCGCGAAGGCGCGGCGCTCTGCACTCGGCAGCGTGGCCATGGCGCACCGGCGGCTCGTAGGCCTTTAGGGTCGCAGGATGCGCACAGCGGGGCTCCCGCGCTCCGCAGAGCCGCTGCAGCGCATGCCGCGCTGGACGCGAGCCTCATCTGTCAGTCGCGGCTGGAAACTTCCGTATTTCCACCTTCAACGCTGAAATCACCCCGGGGGAGGGCCCAACCTCAGAGCTGCGGCGGCCAGCGGGGCCACACGGCACGGCACCCGGCCTGGCTGGCAGGGAGCAGCGCGCGAGGAGGGTGTGGGCCCACCGCGGAACTGCCCTCCGGATGCTTGCACCACCGGCGCGCTCTGCTCCGGGGGCCCAGACCTCAGGCAGAAAGGAGCGCAGGCGGATGACCCGGTGACCACTGAGCGAGGCCGGAAACCCCATCTGCCCGAAGCTGTGAGGCTGCCAGGGCCTGTGGGCAAGAGCTAGGAACCCGCGCCTTCCGCTCCGCAAAATTGGCGAGGTCGGGAAACCAACCCTGGAATTCTTTGCGCTAGGCCTTATTAAGTATCAACTTAAAAAAAAAATTGGTAGAAACTTCGAGATACATACCAACTTTTGCAAACGATATATCCGTCATCCTTATTGGGGTGACTTAAATAAATGTAATAATCCATGCAAGGAATAAACAATTTTTTAAAAAACTGGAGGTAAGTGCTTTTCTTTGGGGGAACGGTGCACAGCGCTTTCCTGTGGTTCGAGAGTATGCTGCAGCCCTGTTTATTTCTGCTTCATACTGAGAAGCGTGCTAAGAAGTTCAACCCCAAACTCAGGAAAGAAGTCAGAAAGTCTCAATGCTTACTGGAGTGGAAAAGTCCATGCTTACCGACTTGCCCTAAGGTTTACTCTACTAGAGCACTCCCTATATAATGCCTCTGTTTGCCAGCTGACACTTAAAAAAAAAATCCAAAAGCGAGATATGTTTGGTTCAGAACTGCCCTACTGTCCAGTGTGGCAGCCACTGCCATATGTGGCTATGGACCATTTGCAATTGCTGAATTGGGATGTGCTGAGTGTGTAAAATACGTACTGAATTTTGAAGACCGTGCAGAAAAAATGATGCAGACCATCCTGTCACTGATTTTTACATGGATCACATGGTAAAATGATACTTAGCATATATTATTAGGTAAATATTATAAAGTTTCATTTCTTTTTCCCTCGTTAGAATGTGGCTCTCATTAAAGAAAATTTTAAATTGCACATGTAGCTCACATTATATCCCTATTTGATAGTGCTGGGTCCAATAGTCCCTAGTTTGCCACCTAATATTAAAATGCCTGGGAACTGAATTCTATATCTTACCTGCTGCTGCTGCCGCCAAGTCGCTTCAGTCATGTCCGACTCTGTGCAACCCCATAGATGGCAGCCCACCAGGCTCCTCCATCCATGGGATTTTCCAGGCAAGAGTACTGGAGTGGGGTGCCATTGCCTTCTCCAATATCTTGCCTACCATCTTTCTTTCTCTGGTTTCAGCTTCTCAGGTAGTATTATAACTCCTCAGAGCTGTTATATCACTCTCCTATCCCCTTCAGACATCAATGCCTATAAGAACTGTATAAGACAAAGATAATAAATCTAACATTACATAGACTATGAAGTGATATCCAAAGGGAAAGAAGGTTTTTGAAATGTGGAGTTTCTGACTTTCAACATTCTCCCAGGTATGTTTACCACACTGGAATTTATAAGCAAAGATTTACGTAGAAAAGTACTAAGAGAACAATTTAAGTACCTCTTCAAACTGGGGAACAAAGAAATGATTTGTATAAAACTGTTTTACTCTGGAATCTTCAGTCCACTGTGACTAAATCAGCCTTTTGGATGGGCTTTTCTGTTTCTGTGTGTTTGTGACATAGAGCAAAATATATTGATGTGCACACAAAGATAAAGTATAATAGAAATATCTCAGATTTTCAGAATTTGCAGTTAAGGAAACCTTTTGTTTGTGGAGAGGAAGAAATCTTAAAATCTCCCATCTTATGTCAGCTCATGCTACATTCAACTCATTGACCTTGGCGTTTGGTACATAATTGTGAAAGTAAGGTCAGCATGATTATCCTCCAACTTATCAACTCCCTGGTTAGAAATGATGGCTAGAAATGATTCCAAATTTAATAGCCTTCTAGTATTTCACCATGAATGTGTCATCCACTAAATTAGGCAAATTCCTATTTTTAAATTTTATCTCCTCTTGGGTACAGTCACAAATTGATGGCAAATTTGAAAAATACTGTAGTACCTTGCTTCCATTTCTCACTCTTACCCATTTCCCTCTAGGGCTTCTCTCCTACGTGCTACTCTGTTGAAAACCAATCTACTCTGGAAGGCCTCCTTCTTTCCATACTGCATGGCCTCTCTTGACCTTC
The DNA here is from genome assembly GCA_006410615.1 of Neotragus moschatus. Lineage (NCBI taxonomy): Eukaryota > Metazoa > Chordata > Mammalia > Artiodactyla > Bovidae > Neotragus > Neotragus moschatus. Next base: position 774,011 of record SJYA01001205.1, read on the forward strand.
CTCTTTCTCTTCATCTTTGCATCATTTGGTTTTGTTTCTTACCTTTATAAAATTCCTCCCTTTTATGACAGACTTTATATCAATGATCTCAAATTCTCTTGTAGTTTTCCCCATATCATCTTCTTACCTCTCCAGAAAGCCAGTGTCTTTCTTTACATTGCATCTTACTTATTTCTTACAAGAAATAATTAAATAACACTTATCTTGTACCAGGGCCTATTTCAAACTTTTTACAAATGCTAATTAACAGATAACAACCCTTAATTAATAACATTATCTCACTTTGTGAATGCAGAAACCAAGGCTAAGAGAGGTTAAGTGACTGGAGCAAGATCACAGACTATTACAGGGCATCTCCAGCCCTAAAGAGTTGCCTGTCTCCCAGATTTTTCCACTCAGATATCTCCAAACTCCATAGATACAAAACAGAAACTCTCCATCTTCTTTGCTCAGTTGTACAAATTTGCTATCCCTCCATAATCACTCATTTCTGTCAGAGGCACTATTTTCCACTTGCCACTTAAATGCCTTGGCATCACTTAATGGAGGATAAAGCATGGATTCTGGGTTGGGGCTTCAGGTTTTCACTAACTATGTGATCCTAAGCCAGTCACACCCTGTTTGGATCATAGAGCTCTTGGTCATAGAATGACCCCATCTCCTCACCTCTTTATGTGTCAGCTCAAACTTACTCTTCTTTACCCTTCAGATTTAATCGGCTAACAAAGCCTGTCATTTACTGTGTATAAACTTCACCGCTTTATTGTTCTCACTGCTTCCATTCTGACCCACCCTTATAACATCTGGATAACAAAAATAAGATTTTAAGTGGTTCCTTGCCTCTATCTTCTCCCTATTCCAATCCAACTGACTCTACTGCTATATTAATTTTATTAAAATACTTGTTTCATCATATTTCTTCCTTTCTCAATTAACTTTGGTGGCTTCCAATAGCCTCTATGACCAAGTGTGACCTTCTTCAACTGACTTATAGTGGTTTCTCCACTTCGTGTAGCTAATGCTATCCCTTGCCTCTGCTGTTTGTTCGCTAAATTGTGTTCAACTCTTTTGTGAGCCCACGGACTAGCCTGCCAGGCTCCTCTTCCATGGGACTTCCTAGGCAAGAATACTGAAGTAAACTGCCATTTCCTTCTCCAGGGGAATCTTCCCAGCCCAGAAATCAAACCCAACTCTCCCGCTTGGCGGGAAGATTCTTTACCGTTGAGCCACTATCCGTTACCTCTGTTGAAGCAAGGAAGACCTTCAACTACAGAAAGCAGTGGTCTTACTGCCTGGGGCCCCCTTTACCTATGTCATTCTTCTCGGCATCCTCACCAGACATCACATGGAGTCTCTCTGGATTCTTTAAAGTTTGAGTTAAGTTGTCAATGTCCTTTGCCTAAAGGAGAATCTCGTTCAGTCTGACAGCACCCTTTGTCTAGTTGAATACATCATTACCAGTAAATACGAGGCCATTATCAGGTCGTTCAGCCTAGTGCAATGCAAGGTCCGCAGGTCTACACAGAAAAGGGTGACATTTGTACATTTCATTCCGTATCACCCAAGCCATTCAAGACCTCCATTAGCTTTCACTCAAACATCACCTTCCGTGACCGTCTACTTAACATTGCAATGCCTTTTCCCTAGCTCTTTTTCCAACTTCCATTTTTCTCCATAGCACTTGTTACTATCTGACATACTGCATATTTTATTTATTTGCAACTTTATTATCTCTCATGCTTCTAGAATATAATTTCCATGAGGGCAGGGATTTTTATTTTATTCCTTTCTCTATCTCTATTATCTGCAGTAATGCCTGGTACAATGTAAATGTTCAAAAAATTCTTGTCGAATAAATGAAAGAAGAGTTGATCCAGTATTGAACAGAGAGTGGACATTTAATAAATATTTGTTACATTGAATTTGAATGGGAGTGGCTAAGTTCATGAGCCTTTCAGGAGGAAGTTAGAGCCTTTTTTACACTCTTGAATATTTTGGTTATGCCTTTTTATGAATATATTCCAGCTCTCTTTTGTATTTATTTCTTGAGTTGAGAAATCAAACTAGCACATGGATTATTGCTAGCAAGTCAGTCTCTTTACTGTCATCTTGTAATTGAGGACAGATACAGAAAGATTTGTGTGCTAGCATTTAAATCTAGCCATAGTGCAAATATTAGAATTTGGAACTTCTAACTTCCTCCACCTCATTCCTTGTGTTATCAAAAGAAATCTGCACATATGAAAAGAATAAAACTAAGAAACTCTTCGTTAATATGTACATATTAGTCCTTCTCATCACGGCTTCACCTTGCATGGTTTCAGTTACCATCAGTCAACCACAGTCTGAAAATATGAAAGGAAAAGTTCAAGAAATAAGCATAAGTTTTAAAATGCACACTGTTCTAAGTATCATGATGAAATCTCCCGCTGCCCTGCTCCTTCCCACCTCAGCCATGAATCATCCCTTTGTTCAGTGTATTTGCCAGTAGTCACTTAGCAACTCTCTTGGTTATCATATGCAGTATCACAGTGCCTGTGTTCAAGCTTCGCTTTTTACTTACTAACAGTCACAAAGTGTAAGAATCGCTATCTGGAATTTGGCTATGCCAAAGAGAAGCCGCAAAGTGCTTCTTTTAAGCCAAAAGGTGAAAGTTCTTAATAAGGAAAGAAAAAAAATCACATGTTGAGGTTGCCAAGATCTGTGGTAAGAATGAATATTCTATCCATAAAATTATGAAAAAGGAAAAAGAAATTCATACTAGTTTTGCTGTCACACTTTAAACTACTAAAGTTATGACCATAGTACACAATATGTGCTTATTAATAAGAAAAATCCATTAAATGTGTGCAAAAAGTTGACTGCATTCACATAACTCATTGTAGTACATTGCTATAATTATTATATTTTATTGTTAGTCATAATTAATCTCTTACTTGCCTAATTTATAAATTAAACTGTATCATAGTATGTATGTTTAGGAAAAATAGTATAGGTATAGTTCAGTACTGTCCACAGATTCAGGAACCCACTGAGGGTCTGGGAACATACCCCCTTTGGATAAAGGAGAACTACTGTATATACACACACACATATATGTGTGTGTGTATATATATATATATCTTATGTGGTTATGTTACTATATATAAGTATTTTAAGTGTAAATTAGGCCATATTCTAATATACAATGCTATTTCATCAATAGGAAATATTCATGCTATAGCATTTTATAACTAGAAAGAAGGACCTTAGATTAATTTGTGAATGAATGAATGAATCCTCTCATCATTTATGTACCTTCCTTTAATTCCCCAAATATTTGTCAAGTGGTTCCCACATGTCAGTTCTGAACTAAATGCTACTAAGGGCAAAACCATTAACATACTTGCACTGTGTCTTCCCAGAACTCATGATCTAGCAGCAAGATACATGTTACCAAGGAAAGAAAAGGCTTGAGTTCCGTGGGACAATCAGGAATGTTTTGCTGCACAAAACTCTGTGAGAGTGAGGAAGCACAGACAGGAAATGATTTATTCTGGTGGAGAGGGTGTTGGCAGAGAAATCAACGCTGAGGAAGAATGACTTTACTGACCCAGTGACATGGGAACTGGTCTTAAATGACAAGTAAGCATTCACCACGCAGAGAAGAGTGCATTCAGGATATTCCAAGCAGAAGAAACACTGCATGCAAAGGCAGGGAGCCAGGAGACACCACTGCCCACCCTGGGAATTAAAAGTATAATGGAGCCCAGAGAGTGCAGACTAAAGAGGCAAGAAATGAAACTTGGAAGGTGGGAAGGACCTGAGTGTGAGGGTCCTGGCAAAGAATTCAGACTTTATCCCAAAGCCCATGAAACCAGCACCATGTGACTGCCATTTCTATAAATGCCATTGTCTCTTAGGGGATACCTCATACAACCTGGCAATCTAGGTTAAGGACTATCCAGTAGAACACAGACAAAAGGTGATAAGGATTCCGTCTCCCAGGTCTGGCACTGCCATCCCCATCTTCCTCAACCTGAGCATATGCACGCTGGACACTAAGGAAGAAATAAATATTTCTTTACAGCAAGTTTTAGGCAATTTTCCCAAAGTTATCTTACCTGGAGAGAGGAAAAATGTATGGGGGAGGGAGATTAAATAAGATGAAGCCCATAAACAACAGAACATACTGCTGGTTGTTGAGTACATGCTCTCAGAACATGCGGGCTGTAACTTTATTATTATTTGACATTTGTGCTGCTTTGGAACCATATAAATTGGGGTTTTCCACCAGTTTTATTTGAGAAAACTGACATACAGTACTGTATACTTTTAAGGTATACAACATATGATTTGACTTATATCATAAAATGATTATCAGAATAGGTTTAGTGGACATTCCTCATCTCATATAAATACAACATTAAAACTATTTTTTACTTACTATTATTTCTTCATAATAGATTCCCAGAAGTGGAAATTATTAGGTCAAAAGTTAGAAACTCATGCCAAAAAAGCCTGCATGTAATCATGAGGAACTAGTAGACAAACTTACATTGAAGGACATCCTACTAAACAACTGCCAATCTTTTTTCCAAAATGTCAGTGAAAGACATGAAAGACCAAAGCGGAGGAACCGATAGAGCTTACAAGAGACTAAACAGACAGAGCAATTCAAAGCAATGAGGGACACAGAAGTGGATCATGGATGAAGCAAAGGATACATAGAGAAAACTACTCAGCAACTGGTAAGGTCTGCCAGCTGGAGCTGTATTTGGTAATAGTATTGTATCCAAATTACATTTTCTAAATTTGATACTTACACCATGGTTGTATAAAAGAATGAAGAGAACATCCTTATTCTTAGGAGATACACACTGAAGTATTTATGGCAAAGGGGCAGAATGGTGTGACATCTGGAACTTATTCTCAGATGGTCATCAATAATGACAATGATGATAATGTTTATAATACCAAAATAAAATTGAAAATAACAAAATAAATAGTCAGTCTAGATGAAGAGTAGAAGTTTCTGCTTTGTAAATCTAGAAAGTTTTCAAAATAAAAAGTTAAAAATACAAATAAAAATTACTACCATAATTTAGCTTTAAGTTTATGCCAAATTATCAGCAAAGTGTGAGACGCTTTCAATATACCTTCATTAACACTGGTATTCACTTTTAATTTTCACAAGTTTACTCAACTAAAAATAAATTTTAAAATACTTTATGGGTTTATTAAATGAGCTGAATATTTTCCCATATTATTTCATTATATAGTTGTATTTTTCTTGTGTGTCTATTTGTATTTTGTCCCACTTGCCTATGAAAAACCCCTAGAGTTTTTCTTGCTGATTTGTATCTACCCTTTTAAGTAATCTCTACCCTTTTGGAGGGTATCTCCAAAAGGAGGGTATCTCTCTTTAAGTAACTATGATCTCCCTAAACACCTTGAGTCGTTTGGAAAAAAACAGAAACCAGACAAGTTTATAGAATTTCAGAAATTTTGTTGCCTATGGATGCCTGTCAGCACCAGACCAAAGTTTGTATGCACTGTTGAAACACTTTTTTTCCCATTTCAGTGTTTAGAATCCTGACGTGTTTCTCTTTCCAGGACCAGACCATTGTTCAGCAATAAACTGTTTTAAAATTCAGTACTTTAAAAAAAAGTCATGAATCACTATGCTGTATACCTGACATTTATATGATACTGTACATCAACTATACCTCAATAACAAAATTAAGAAAAATAAATCCTGAGTATACAAATGTAAATGTCCTAGTAACCCATTTAGTGAACGTATGACTGGTAAATGGTATAAAAACACATCTTTATTACCGTTTCGCACTGCCTCTCAAAGTGCATTCAGTGCAGATAATTCTTGCCAATCACATATGGGAACATGGGTAGGTTCCATGACTTTTCCTCTTACGTCAGTGTTCTTAGGTGCAAACATAGTTTCAAGTCTGAGGCCAAAATGTCTAGCCCAAGATCCTGATCAAAATTCCACCTTATCTTTAATGGCAAATATCCCCCCAGTTGGGCAGGGCTTGAGGCTGGCAAAGCAGCAAAGGTGGGGAAGGATGCATGGCTGGTTTCTTCTCTCCACTTTATACCATTTTTCTTTTCTTCTCCTACTCCAGCTGGCTAGCCAGTTTCTGACCTCTTGGGGTTGGAGGAATGGTAAATAAGAAAGTTTTTAGTATTCAAAGCTGACTCTTTTCTGGGGACTTGGAAAACTGCTTTCCTGGAGACCTCTCTTCTATAGATCATGTTACCTGTTTTGCACATTTCTATGCCTATTGTTCACTTGTGACACCTTTGCAGCTCCCCTTCTGCTAGGGTTCTTCACTCTCTAAGTGATCCTACTTGACAGCACCCTAAATGACTCTTGGTTGGATCTTTTCCATGTGGCCCACATCTGATCCATTGAAACTACTTTCATCCACTGAAATGACTTCCCCTGGTGGTCCAATGGTTAAGAATCTGCCTTCCAATGCAAGGGACGTGAGTTCCATCCCTGGTCAGGGAACTAAGATCCTGTATGCCACAGGGCACATACAGAAAGCCTCTATGTCACAACAGAAGGCCATGCACCACAACAAAGACCAAATGCAGGTCCCTATGTCCCCCCACCCCCGCCCGCCGCAACACACCGACAATGTGAAAAGACAACCCACAGAATGGGAGAAAATTAAATATTTTTTAAACAAATAAAAGAAGCTGCTTATAAACTCTTGGTTTCTGGATGATCCCAACATAATCTCTACCTTTGTTCCCCAGGCCACTTTAATATCCTTGGGCAGGAATCAAGCAGTGTACCTGTGTCTCCCAGCCACAATAAAATTGCCATTTCAGAGGGGGCAGTCCTAAGATGGCAGAGGAATAGGACGGGGAGGCCACTTTCTCCCTCCCAAATTCATCAAAAGAGCATTTAAATGCTGAGTAAATTCCACAAAACAACTTCTGAACACCAGCAGAGGACATCAGGCACCCAGAAAAGCAGCCCATTGTCTTCGAAAGGAGGGAGAAGAAATCCAGCTCCACCCACCAGAATACTGACACAAGCTTCCCTAACCAAGAAACTTTGACAAGCCACCTGTACAACCCCACCCACAGGGAGGAAACTCCACAATAAAGAGAACTCCACAAACTGCCAGAATACAGAAAGGACACCCTAAGCTCAGCGATATAAACAAGATAAAGAGACAGAGGAATATCCAGCAGGTAAAGGAACAGGAGAAATGCCCACCAATCCAAACAAAAGGGGAAGAGATAGGGAATCTACCTGAGAAAGAATTCCAAATAATGATAGTTAAAATGGTCCAAAATCTTGAAATCAAAATGGAATCACAGAAAAATAGCCTGGNTAAGCTCAGCGATATAAACAAGATAAAGAGACAGAGGAATATCCAGCAGGTAAAGGAACAGGAGAAATGCCCACCAATCCAAACAAAAGGGGAAGAGATAGGGAATCTACCTGAGAAAGAATTCCAAATAATGATAGTTAAAATGGTCCAAAATCTTGAAATCAAAATGGAATCACAGAAAAATAGCCTGGAGAAAAGGATTGAGAAGATGCAAGAAAAGTTTAACAAGGACCAAAAAGAAATAAAAAAGAGTCAATATATAATGAAAATGCAATAAATAATATCAAAAACACTCTGGTGGCAACAAATAGTAGAATAACAGAGGCAGAAGATAGGACTAGTGAATTAGAAGATAGAATGGTAGAAATAAATGAATCGGAGAGGAAAAAAGAAAAATGAATTAAAAGAAATGGGGACAATCTCAGAAACCTCCAGGACAGTGTTAAACACTCCAACATTCAAATCATAGGAGTCCNAAAATTACTAGAGCTAATCAATGAATATAGTAAAGTTGCAGGATATAAAATCAACACACAGAAACCCTTCGCATTCCTATACACTAATAATGAGAAAATAGAAAGAGAAATTAAGAAAACAATTCCATTCACCTTTGCAACAAAAAGAATAAAATACTTAGGAATATATCCACCTGAAGAAACTAAAGACCTATATATGCTGCTGCTAAGTTGCTTCAGTCATATCTGACTCTGTGCAACCCCATAGATGGCAACCCACCAGGCTCTGCTGTCCCTGGGATTCTCCAGGCAAGAACACTGGAGTGGGTCACCATTTCCTTCTCCAGTACATGAAAGTGAAAAGTGAAAGTGAAGTCAGAGTCGTGTCCAACTCTCAGTGACCTCATGGACTGCAGCCTACCGGGCTCCTCTGTCCATGGGATTTTCCAGGCAGGAGTACTGGAGTGGGTGCCATTGCCTTCTCCGAAAGACCTATATATAGAAAAGTATAAAACACTGATGAAACAAATCAAAAAGGACACTAATAGATGGAGAAATATACAATGTTCATGGATCAGAAGAATCAATATAGTGAAAATGAGTATACTACCCAAAGCAATTTATAGATTGAATGCAATCCCTATCAAGCTACCAATGGTATTTTTCACAGGGCTAGAATAAATAATTTCACAATTTGTATGGAAATACAAAAACACCTCGAATATCCGAAGCAATCTTGAGAAAGAAGAATGGAACAGGAGGAATCAACCTGCCTGACTTCAGTCTCTACTACAAAGCCACAGTCATCAAGACAGTATGGTACTGACACAAAGACAGAAATATAGATCAATGGAACAAAATAGAAAGCCCAGAGATAAATCCACTCACCTATGGACACCTTATCTTTGACAAAGGAGGCAAGAATATACAATGGATTAAGACAATTTCTTTAACAAGTGGTGCTGGGAAAACTGGTCAACCCCTTGTAAAAGAATGAAACTAGAACACTTTCTAAGACCATACACAAAAATAAACTCAAAATGGATTAAGGATCTAAACGTAAGACCAGAAACTATAAAACTCCTAGAGGAGAACATAGGCAAAACACTCTCCGACATACATCACAGCAGGATCCTCTATGACCCACCTCCCAGAATACTGGAAATAAAAGCAAAAATAAACAAATGAGACCTAATTAAATTTAAAAGCTTCTGCACAATGAAGGAAACTATAAGCAGGGTGAAAAGACAGCCTTCAGAATGGGAGAAAATCATTGCAAATGAAGCAGCTGACAAAGAATTAATCTCAAAAATATACAAGCAGCTCGTGCAGCTCAATACCAGAAAAATAAACAACCCAATCAAAAAATGGGCCAAAGAACTAAACAGACATTTCTCCAAAGAAGACATACAGATGGCTAACAAACACAAGAAAAGATGCTCAACATCACTCATTATCAGAGAAATGCTAATCAAAACCACAATGAGGTACCATTTCAAGCCAATCAGAATGGCTGCGATCCAAAAGTCTACAAGCAATAAATGCTGGAGAGACTGTGGAGAAAAGGGAACCCTCTTACACTGTTGGTGGGAATGCAAACTAGTACAGCCACTATGGAGAACAGTGTGGAGATTCCTTAAAAAAACGGAAATGGAACTGCCTTATGACCCAGCAATCCCACTGCTGGGCATACACA